>CM035100.1:50383913-50983913 GCA_020205505.1 Panax japonicus
ACAAATTTTGAACTATTAAAGATTAACGTGATTTGTTATGAATTTTGTGAGATGGCTGGTTCAGAAATCTTCAAGCAGCAGAATTTTTTGGTAAGAATATCTCTCTATGTTAGAGTCATAATTCATAAATAAATTTCTTCTACAAAGTTGTAGAGAATTAAATTTTACATGGAAAGGTCATAAGATCTGTAATTTTCTGATAAAAGGCCTAATTATTATGAATTATTAAATTTTCTGAATATTGGTATTTATAATTAAATTATCAGAAAAATTATTTGGGTTGAAATATTTTTACAGATTGTTTATAATATCATTTAAAATTTCTGTAAATTTTTGATGAATTATTGAAAAGCAGAAGTAATTATTATATATTTAAACTATTTATAGTTAGTTTGAAAATAGAAGAAATTCATAAAAAATTCTTTGAATGATGAAAAATTATGAAAATTAGTGAAAAATCTTATAATATTATTTTATAATTTTTGGCCAATTTTGGAAAAATATTGAATAACAGAAATATTTATTGTATTTTTAAGCTATTTATGGTTAGTTTAAAAATAGAGGAAATTTATAGAAAAATCTATGAATGTTGGAAAATTATGAATTCTTCTGAAAAATATTATAATAATGTAAGATCAATATTGATGATGTTTTAAATATATAAAGAATGTGGAGTGTGTATTTCTATTTTGAAGCTATTAAATGACAGTTTATATAAATAGAAATAATTATAGAAAATTGTTAGATAATTTGAAAAATGTGAAAATTGTTTTGAAAGTTCAGAATCATATTTTTAAATATTTTAGAAGTGTTAGTAATCTCATGAGGTGTCGGGGTGTAAACACAACGAATGAGTTATGAAAAAAACAAAAATAATATTTTTGTTAAAGTAAAAATTATGATAATATCAGAATAGTGGATTGTCATATATGAGGTTTTAGATTTCTCAAGTTTTATTATTCACTTCTAAAGTTTTGGAATATGAATAATGATTTTATGCGATAAATAAAGACAACTTGAATGAATAATGAATTGTTAATTGGTTTATAAGTTTTTCGAGATAAATATGATTTGGTGTTGATCTCTACTTTTAATAGAATTTAAATTGTTTATAGTAAGGTATTGATTTGATTCTTACATAAGAAGTCACCATGTATTTCATTCAATAATTGTCACAGTGATTCATATTATTGATTCTTAATTACGTAAGAAGTCACTTAGTCTTTTATTCAATAATTGTCACAATAGTTATTGCACAGTGACTCATATTATTTGATATTATATAATTATACCAGTTGGAAGTATTGTGAGTCTATGTTAATAATTATGAATAATTGTTGAAAGATTGAAGATGTGTAAATAATTGATGAATAAAAAGTGTTGATTAAAGATAAGTATGATATACAGATGTTTGTTCAATTTTTTTTTACAAAAGTAAGTTTGGCAGGACTTGCTGACACTCTACTTTTTCTAAAGTACTATGGACCACAACTCTATTATTGAACAAATTTTGTTAAAACGTGTACAAGTTGGTTCAATTTTCTCTGTGGGATCATAAATTCCACCACTACCACTATTATATACCTCATTTGATTATTTTGCCAAAGCAGGTGTGCTAGTTGTTTACTAAATTTTCAGTATAAATAGTTTGCCCGGTTGAGCAACTAAACACACACCATCACTACACTAAAAATATAGAATTCTTTTACTACAATATGGTGAGTATAATATTGTGAGTATTTCTATTGAGTGTAATGTTACTCCAAGTGTAGATAAGGAATGCAAATATTGTTTAAGTTGATCAATTTCACAGAAAGCAGAATCAAGTCACATGCTAAGGTAAGGGATGTCATTATTATGGTAAGAGGGTGTCATGTTTATGGTAAAAAGATGTAATTTCTTTCATACTCCATATTATGGTAAGATATTATTATTCTTTTATTCAATTTATCATTAAATGGTGAAAAGTCCTGAAATGATTAAAATATCCTTAATAGTTTGTGCTTCATCTAATATTATGTTATCAATTTGGACTCTGGATAATTAAGTTGAAAATCACTAAGATTTATGTTATCTTATTATTCTGAGTATTTATGTTTATTCATTATATATATCATTGTCATCATCCTCATGCTTATATTGTGATGAAAGTCATCTTTGGTCCGTAGTGCATAAATGGACTTGGTATGATTATGACCAAGGGATTATTCGGTATAATCATGACTGTAATGTTATAAATGATGTGGTAAAAGTCATCTTTGGCCAGTTGTGCATTGATGGACTGTTGATCGGCATGATTATGACCAGGAATTATTCGGTATAATCATGACCATTGGTGAAAACACGAATATCCTTGACCCGTAGTGCATGAATAATTCGTGGTCGTGATACTATTAAGCTGAGTCTCAGCGTGATTGATTTTACAGTTGTATGTCTTAGGCTCGTATTGCAAAGATGGGCTGTTAATTTACCTGATTATAAATATGAATTGTGAATTTCATTATAATCTGTGGTGGTTCAGGTGAAGACAGGTGATGAGAGTTCTCTTTGTCTTGAGTATAACAAAGAACTGTTGATGAATATTACAGGAATGAAATATTAACGATGGACTTTTAATCTAGAGGAGATAGTAGACATTATGTTATATTTGACTCTTCTAATGGATTGTTGATTCCGCTGCTATAATGGTTGAAAACTTTTATCTTCTACCATATGTTCTAAATATCTGAATTATTTTGATAATTTAATTATCTTAAGTCATAATATTCTTTACTGGGCTATTTGTGCTCACCCTTTACTTCACCACCCCTTTCAGGTAATAAAAGTGTAGCTGGGACTAGTAGAGAGAACATGGGTATAAAGTGGTTATACGAATTAGTCACAAGCCTAATCAAAATTATGAAACGGTGTGGCATAATAATTGTACTGTGAACTTAAAATGTGTGTGACATATTTTATACATCATTTAATATTTAATTGTGGTGAAAAATAATAGGGTGAGGCGAACGCGAATTTAGAAGCGTCAAAAATGCACTCCATTAGAATGAGGAGGACATAAACCTTCTCGTGTTCCTTTGGGGACTTGATATATTGCTGCTGTACTTTAGATGGCATTGTAATGATTTGAATATGAATATTGTCGTATTATATACGTTACAATATTTGTATTGAAACTCACAGTATATGTGTCATCGTATTTTGCACGACAGTTGTATAAATGGAGTTGTCATTATTGTATTTTCTGGCGACCCAAGATGGGTGATATATACCTATTTTGGGGGTGTCACAGGATTTCTCCTTATTTGCACGTAATTAGGTGACCAAACCCCTTTCCTCAACATAACTTTCTAGACATCGTCAATAATGCAAATAATAATATGAATAACTTTGTCGTCTCAATTATTTATTTAATAATATAAAATATTGTGACAATAATTGAATCAATAACGTGGGATACTATGAAGCAATTATTGTGGAAATAATTGAATAAAATTGAGTGACTTCTCACGTAAGCATCAATAATCAAAAATACTGTACAATACCGTGTGCTACTATGCAACCACGCATATTACTGTACTTTTACCACCGGGTATTTCAACAGTTAACGGTAAAACTTTTGTCGTTATTTTTATAAAAAGTTATTTCAGTCATTTTCTATCTCCGACAGTAATTCTGTTATGGGGTCCACCAATGATTGTGCCGTCGTACGAATACTCCATGATAAAACGAATATTCTCCTGACCAATCGAATATTTTATAACAACTTGCTTACTTTGACCAAATTTATAAATATTACCCACAACTATAATATTATATCAAATCCACACCTTAATTTTCAAAAAGATATTTAGAGAAAATTAATCTTTATTTATAAAAGTTGGGGTCTTACACCGGCGATATAGGAGGAGGGGGAGCTCACCTTAATGCTCATTTCAGAAATTAATGGCGTCTGGGAGGTATGGGCTGAACAGGGATTGAGGGAAAATCAAATATTAGGTATATGCCCTGTAGTTAGCTGAACATGGATTGAGGACTGAACAGAGATTTTGCTACTGTTGTTGTAGGAGAATTCTACTAATGGCAAAAACTTTTTCCAACTTCCTTTGAAGTCTAGGACACAGAGTCTTAATAGATCTTCAAGAATTTGAATAGTCCTCTCTGACTGCCCGTCCTTTTGAGGATGATATGCCGAACTGAATCGTAAATCCGTGCCCATAGCTTTTTGCAAACTAACCCAAAATCGTAAAGTGAATTTTGGGTCTCGATCAGAAACTATGGATACTGGCATACTATGCAGTCTTACAATCTCATTTATGTATATACGAGCAAGACGTTCAAGTAAATAAGTTTCTCGTATAGGTAAGAAATGAGCAGACTTAGTTAATCTATCAACAATGACCCAAATTACATCTATACCTTGAGAAACCTTGGGAAGATCAGTAAAAAAATTCATGTTAATGTGCTCCCACTTCCATTCTGGAATTTCAAATAGTTGCAATGGACCTTTTGGCACTTGATGCTTTGCCTTGACACGTTGACAAGTTAAACACATTGAGATAAACTTCGCTATCTCTCTCTTCATATTGCTCCACCAAAATGTATGTCTAAGATCATGATACATTTTGGTTCTCCCAAGATGGATTAAAAACGGTGTGTTATGCGCCTCCATCATAATTTTATACTTCAAATCAGAGTCGTTAGGAACACAAAGTCTGGAGTTGACTTAAAGTATTCTTTCTTCATCGATTCTTGCTTTCAGAATAACACCTTCTTGTACTTTCTTCCTCATATGCATCAGCTCCAGGTCTGTAGCTTGAGAAACTTTAACTTTATCGATTAAAGTCAGTTCTATTCGTATATTCGACATCAACACATGGGTCTCTGGAGTCTTTAACTCTATCTCCATCCGTTTTAAGTCATATAAAATGGGCCTTTACGTTGACAATATCGCACTCGTACCCGCATATGATCTTCTACTCAACGCATCAGCTACCACGTTCGTTTTTCCAGGATGGCATTGAATGTTATGATCGTAATCCTTCAACAGCTCGAGCTAAAGTCATTGCCGCATGCTGAGTTCCTTTTGGGTGAAGAAATATTTGAGTCTTTTATGATCTGTATAGATCTCCACTTTCTCTCCATACAGGTAATGCCTCTAGATTTTAAGTGCGAAAACGACGACTACCAACTCTAGATCATGAGTAGGATAATTCCTCCCATATTCTTTGAGTTGTCTTGAGGCATATGTTATGACTTTCTCATGTTGCATGAGAACACATCCTAACCCTCTACCTGAAGCATCATTGTAGATGACAAATCCCTCCTAATTAGATGGTATTGTCAGAACAGGTGCTAAAATGAGTCTCCTTATGAGTTCTTGAAAACTCTTCTCACATTCCTTGCTCCAACCGAATTTTGTATCTTTTCGAGTCAGTTGAGTTAACGGAGTGGCGATTCGAGAAAATCCTTCCACGAATCTCCGATAATAACCAGATAAGCCCAGAAAGATATGTACTTTGGTCACTCACTTAGGTGTCTCCCAGCTTTGTATTGCTTCAATCTTTGCTGGGTCAACAGATATTCCGTGACTTGATATCACATGCCCAAGGAATGCTACTTCCTCCAGCCAGAACTCGCATTTCTTCAACTTGGCATAAAGCTTGTTTTCATGAAGCTTTTGGAGTATCAGACTCAAGTGTTGTTTGTAAGACCCCAACTTTTATGAATAAAGAATAATTTTCTCGAAATATATTTTTGAATATTATGGTGCGGATTTGATATAATGTTATAGTTGCGGGTAATATTTATAAATCTTGCAAAGTAAGTAAGTGATTATATAATATTCGATTGGTCGGGAAATATTCGTTTTAATAGGGAATATTCGTACGATGGCACAATCATTGGTAGACCCCACAACGGAAGTATTGTCGTAGTTAGAAAACGACAGAATTATCATTTTATAAAAATAACGACGAAAGTGTTACCTTTAAACTGTTGAACTACCCGGTAGTAAAAGTACAGTAATACGCGTGGTTGCATAGTAGCACACAGTATTGATTATTGATGCTTACGTGAGAAGTCACTCAATTATGCTCAATTATTGCTATAGTAATTGCTGCATCATATCTCTCATATTATTGATTCAATTATTGTCACAGTATCATCTGCATAATATTTATTATTATTAAATGAATAATTGAGACGACAAAGTTATTCATATTATTATTTGCAATATTGACAATGTCTAGAAGTTCTGTCAAGGAGAGGTTTGGTCACCTAATTGCGCGCCAATAAGGAGAGATCCTTATCGGAAAGCCCCCTCTTTCCTAGGAACGACCTGGTTGTTAAATATTATGAGTTATAATATTAATGATGAATAAGTTCGTGTTGATTAAAGATGAAATTGATAGTTCCATTGGGGTGGGATTATTAGTGTTAGTGGAAATTGACATTTATTTCGATAATAATTGATGTCTGGAGGTTATATTGACCAATCGAGTAATTAATCGGATAAATGAGCAATTAATTGCTATTATTTCACATGCTTATAACTATTTGTTCACATGTGTGTACTATTGATTCACATTAATGTACTATGAGGGGAGGTTGTGCAAGATTGATAATACTTGCATGACTAAATTAAAAATGGAGGTATAGATGAAAGTATTATACTGTAATTAATTTTTTCACATGATTATACTATTAAGTCACATGAATGAACGATTGATTCACATTATTTACTATTAGGGGAGGTGGTGCAAGTTTGATAATACTTGCAGGACTAAATTAAAAATGAAGAAAAAGAAGAAGGTATTATACTGTAATATTTCGAGCCCCAAAATGTGCAATTATCGAAACTATATTTTCCTATAAATAGAAGCTCATTCTTCTTTCATTCTCACCAATTCAGTAAGTCTCACAAGAGTAATTATTATAGAGAGAAATTATAAAGAGAAAGAAGAAGAGAAGTCTGCTACCTCATTAATCCAGTATCTAGTTTCTTCTATGGTAAGGGGTATTATTTCTTTCGTATTCACTGAAGAGAGTTATTTTCTTTTAATACTCGTAAGGGTTGTTATTCCATTCTTTATTATTCTGTTGGAATAACCTGTCTGTGCGGTCTATCGCATGCTTTGTGAATTATGTTGTTATTCCATTCTTTATTATTCTGTTGTAATATCCTGTCTGTGCGGATGACGCATGACCTGGTTCCATTCTTTATTATTCTGTTGGAATATCCTGTCTGTGCGGGTTACGTATGACCTGGTTCCATTCTTTATTATTTTGTTGGAATAACCCGTCTGTGCGGATTACACACGACTGATGAATTCTTCTGTTATTCCATTCTTTATTATTCTGTTGGAATAACTTGTCTATGTGGATTACCGCATGCATGGTGAATGATCCTTAGTATTCATTCCTTATTAAATTATGAAAATGATCTGTCTACTTGGATTACCGCATGGCGGGCAAAAATTCATTTGCGATTTCATATATTCTATTATACTTGGTTGGTTAAAATTTTGGCTTCTATACTCCATGAAATTAGTGGAATATCCTTGATACTTGCGCTTCATCTAGTATCTTTTCATAGAAATATTCTTCTGAGCATTCTTGAATTTTACTCCACAAAATAGTATCATATTTACAATTTAGACGTTATTGATTTATGAATAAAGTAAATTATAAATCTTTAAAAATTTATCCTTGAACTTGTTTTATTGAATTCTTATATCATTGTCATCATCCTCATGTTTATAATATGTTGAAAGTCATCTATGGCCTGTAGTCCATAAATGGACTTGGTGTGATTATGACCAAGGATTATTCGGTATAATCATGACCGTAATGTTACAAATGATGTGGTAAAAGTCCTCATTGGTCGTAGTGCATTGATGGACAGTTGTTGGCATGATCATGACTATTGTTGAATACACGAATATCCTTGGCCCGTAGTGCATGGATAATTTGTGGTCGTGATACTAATGAATATCCGTGGCCGTAGTGCAGGGATGATGTGGTTTATTTATTAAGCTGAGTCTCAGCGATAAAAGTGATGAAAAACCTTTTAAATAATAGAAGATATTAGATTTTATTCTCTACTTGACTCTTCTAACGGATTGCTTGTTCCGCTGTAGTTAAACTTGATGGTTGTTATATTTTATCAGTTTAACACTGTTGAAGGCTAACGATAAATTATTCCGCATTATCTTAGTCATAATATTTCTTACTAGGGCTAGTTGAGCTCACCCTTTCTTTCACTGTTCTCTTCAGGAAATGAGAATATAGCTGAGACGAGTCGGGGAACGGATTGACAGTCCAGATGGTTGTTTTAGTAGTCCTCACATTCTATAAAATAGTGTGACAATAAATGTAATGAGGACTCCATTGAGTGTGGATATTGTCTAGATAAAAATATTCTTATTAAAACTCTTAGATTATGTTTTATCGTATTTTACATGACTGTTGTATAATTAAGTTGTATTTGAATTTTGTACCATGTATTTGGCGACTCAAGATGAGTGATGTATTGTGAGACCCCGAATTTTATGAATAAAGATTTAAATTTCTCGAAATATTTTTTTAAATATTATGGTGTGGATTTGATATAATGTTATAGTTGTGGGTAATATTTATAAATATTGCAAAGTATGCAAGTTGTTATAAAATATTTGTTTAGGTCGGGGAATATTCTTTTTGTCCAGTATCCATAGTTTTGGATCGTGACCCAAGATTCACTTCACGATTTTGGGTTAGCTTGCAGAAAGCTATGAGCACGGATTTATGATTCAGTTCAGCATACCATCCTCAAACGGACGAACAATTAGAGAGGACTATTCAAACCCTTGAAGATCTATTAAGACTCTGTGTCCTAGATTTCAAAGGAAGTTGGGATAAGTACTTGCCACTGGTAGAATTCTCCTACAACAACAGTTATTAAGCAAGTATAGGTATGGCTCCATTCGAGGCTTTGTATGGAAGAAAGTGTCGTTCTCCAGTATGCTGAGACGAGGTGAGAGAAGCAATGTTGTTGGGACCAGAATTAATACGCATGACTACAGAAATGATCCAAATGATTCGACAACGTATTCAAACCTCACAAGATCGACAAAAGAGTTATGCTGATATTCATCGAAAAGACGTAGGAATTTAATATTGGGGATCATGTATTGTTACGTGTTGCTCCATGGAAGGGAGTTACAAGATTTGGAAAGAGAGGAAAGCTCAATCAACGATTTGTTGGTCCATTTGAGATTCTTGACCGAATAGGAAATGTGGCCTATAGACTCGCATTACCTCCAAACATGTCTCGTGTTCATAATGTGTTTCACGTATCTATGCTTCGTAAATATGTGAAAGACCCGAACCATATTATTGAGTTAGAACCAGACAAAATAGCAGAAGATTTAACATACGAGGAGATACCTGTTAAGATCTTGGATAGGAAGGAGCATGTCCTAAGCACCAAGGTTATACCACAAGTTAAGGTTTTGTGGAGGAACCATGCTATTGAGGAAATGACTTGGGAGTTGGAATAGGAAATGAAAGCAAGGTACCCTCACCTTTTCAAAACACCAGGTACGTATGTCAATTTCGAGGACGAAATTTCATAAGGAGGGGAGGTTGTAAGACCCCAACTTATTATAAATAAAATTGAATTTCGTCTAATTATTATTGTGAATAATAAGGTATTAATTTTATAAAATTCTCTTTTTATGGGTGAAATGTGCAAATTTTTACAAAATAAGCAAGTGGTTATAAAATAATCATTGTTGTCAGGGAATATTCGTTTAGTCGTGGAATATTCTTGTTGTCGGGGAATATTCGTACTGCGACGCAGTCATTTGTGGGCCCCATAACAGAATAACTGTTGGATGAAGAAAACGACAAGTTTGAGTTTTTATAAATAACGGCGTAGTTGTTACCGTTAACACTGTTGGAATACCCGGTGGTTAAAATACAATAATACGCGTGGATGCACAGTATTTTTGAATTATTGATTCTTACGTAAGAAGGCACTACTCAATAATTGTTACAGTAATTACTGTTCGATATTTTATTTTATTGATTCAATAATTGTTACGTTTATATTTTATATTATTGTTGTTTTAATAATTATCACTACACAATATTTCCCATTATCAGATCAATAATTCATATTATTTGAATAATATTATTAGATATCATTATTGACAATGTCTAGAAAGTTCTGTCAAGGAGAGGTTTGGTTACCTAATTACGCGCCAGTAAGGTGAAATTCTTATTGGAAAGCCCCCTCTTTCCTGGGAACGGCCTGGTTGTCATAATTGTGATTCTGTAATATTATTTATGAATAATTAATTATTGATTTATATGATAAGGAAATATTTATTTTATGTGAATATAAATGATGGATATATTTATTTTTATGTGGATAAAAATGAAGGAATTAATGCTGATGTATTTTATCAATATTTTATCGGTGTGGAGGTATGAAAAAACACCCGTTTGTGGATTTCGGATACTTTCTGTTTGGAATTTGGAAAAACTTTCTTCTGCAAAGTTGGAATTTGGACTCCATTGAGTGTGGATATTGTCTAGATGATAATATTCTTATTAAAACTCTTAGATTATGTTTTGTCGTATTTTAAACGACTGTTGTATAATTAAGTTGTATTTGTATTCTGTACCATATATCTGGCGACTCAAAATGGGTGATGTATACCTGTTTTGGGGGCGTCACAGTTGGTATCAAATCTTAGGGATATGATCCCTAGCTGAGATGTGAGACAAGAACTAGGAGGGGAGAGATGGGGAATTCCTTCGTAAGTATGACCTACCTAAGTTTATTTGGTATTTAATTGGTCGGTAAGAGAATATGGATAATATGTGATATGTTAATTTGTTTAATTAACCCTTGTTTTGTGACAGTATTTGAGAATGACATCTAAAAATTTTGAGATGTGCAATGGAGCAAAATAATATGTCCGTGTCGCAATACAAGGCTAAAATTTGCGGAGTTATCCCGATTTGCATCCCATTTGGTCGATAATGAGGAGCGAATAACGCGAATGTTTCTAAGAGGTTTGAAACCTGATATACGTCAATACCTCATTTCTCACAAACTTTGTTTATATTCAGATATTGTGAATAGGGCTCAGTTATTGGAGCGCGATAATGAGTCAGCACAACCAAAAGGTAACGAGCAACAACACGATAATAATCATACCGGTGGCAACGGCCATTGGAACAATGATAACCATCGTAGGGGGAAATTATCAGGCAAGAAATAGTAACCACTTCGGTGGTAATCATGGCCAAGATAATAGAAGTAGAAAATTCAAGAAGAGAAGATTTAACGATGATGGGAAGACGTCAGCAGAAGCAACAAATTTTAGGGGAGGAGAACGACCGCCAGTTAGATGCTATAGATGCGGAGAGGAGGGGCACATAAGTCCAAACTGTTCACAGCCTTCCAAGGTATATTTTAGTTGTGGAAAAGATGGTCACATAGCTCTATTTTGTCCTGTAACAAAATCAAGTCCAGCTGGGACGGTGGCACCAAAAGCGGATACGGACAAAACAAAGTCGGTGGTTTCAGGGATAGCGTTTTTCATGACTTCTCAAAAAGCGAGTAACCCAAACGAAGTTAGTACGGGTTAGTTAATTATTAATTTTTACGAAGTCTATACCTTATTAGGTACCGGTTCAACCCATTCTTTTATCTCTCTTACTTGCGCTCAACGTTTAAATTTGACTTCAGAGAAATTAGACTTTGACTTATTGGTTGAAACTTCGATATTAGAAACCTTCGTTACCTCCACTGTTTGTAAATCTTGTTGATTCAAATTGACACTTTCACGTTACCTGTCGATCTTATCTCTTTGAAAATACTTGCATTTGATGTGATTTTAGAAATTGATTGGTTAACTACTCATCATGCTTTTCATAAGGTTGTTAGCTTTCATATTCCTAACCAACCTGTTATGCGAATTCAAGCAACCAAACCACTAAAGTCAATAATTGTCATATCAATTCATAAGTAAAGAGTCTAGAGCCTTTCGCTGGTGACTTCCTTGTGTGGAATGCACCGAAGCCAGACTTTCTATAGGCGACGTCGTGAATGACGATGACAAGTTGATAGGTATCAATGTGACGTACTATCCAAGTTTTGGATGAGGGTCACAGTTTTGAATGATATTTCTATTGTTAATAAATTTCCTGTCGTATTCTTGAAGACTTCTTAGCCTACCCTTAGAGAGTGAAATCGAATTTTGTATTGATCGCAGTACAAAACCCATTTCTAAAACCCTCAAATATTTTATTCACCAAAAACAAATGTGTAATGCGCCAAAGACGTTGGCTCGAGCTGTTGAAGATTACTATCGTATCATTCAATATCATCGTGGGAAAAACGAACGTGATAGCTGACGCGTTGAGTAGAAGATCGTATGCGTTTACGAGTGTGATGTTGTTAACACAAAGACACATTTCGTATAACTTACAAATGATAGAGATAGAGTTAAAGACTCTAGGGACCCACGTGAAGATAGCGAATATACGATTAGAATCAACTTTAATAGATAAAGTTAAAGATGCTCAAGCTACATACTCAGAGCTGATGAATGTGAAGAAGAAGGCTCAAGAGGGCGTTATTCTAGAAGCAAGAATTGATGAAGAGAGGAAATCTCAACCCTCGATTTTATTGGCCCATTTGAAATCCTTGATTGAGTAGGAACTGTGGCCTATAGACTCGTTTTACCGCCAAGTATGTCGCGTGTTCATAATGTTTTTTTTCACGTATCGATGTTACGTAAATATGTGGATGACCCGAACCACGTTATTAAATTAGAACTAGACGAGATAGCAGAAGATTTAACGTATGAGGAGCTACGTTTTAAAATCTTGGATAAGAAGGATCATATTCAACACTCAAAGGTTATACCTTAAGAGTTAGAATCTGAAATGAAGTTAAGGTATCCTCATCTCTTCGGCATACCAGGTACGTACGTAAATTTCGAGGACAAAATTTCATAAGGAGGGGATATTGTGAGACCCCGAATTTTATGAATAAAGATTTAAATTTCTCGAAATATTTTTTAAATATTATGGTATGCATTTGATATAATGTTATAGTTGTGGATAATATTT
This sequence comes from Panax japonicus, assembly GCA_020205505.1. Taxonomy (NCBI): domain Eukaryota; kingdom Viridiplantae; phylum Streptophyta; class Magnoliopsida; order Apiales; family Araliaceae; genus Panax; species Panax japonicus. The sequence goes on from CM035100.1 coordinate 50,397,045, forward strand.
ATAAATATTACAAAGTATGCAAGTTATAAAATATTCGTTTGGTCGGGGAATATTCTTTTTGTCGAGAAATATCCGTACGACGGCACAATCATTAGTGGACCCCACAACGGAAGTATTGTCGTAGTTAGAAAACGACATAATTATCTTTTTATAAAAATAACGACAAAAATATTACCTGTTAAAACTGTTGAACTTCCCGGTAGTAAAAGTACAGTAATACGCGTGGTTGCATAGTAGCACACGGTATTGATTATTGTTGCTTACGTAAGAATTCACTCAGTTATACTCAATTATTGCTACAGTAATTGCTGCATCATATCTCTCATATTATTGATTCAATTATTGTCACAATATCATCTGTATAATATGATATATTATTAAATCAATAATTGAGACGGCAAAGTAATTCATATTATTATTTGTAATATTGACAACGTCTAGAAGTTCTGTTAATGAGAGGTTTGATCACCTAATTACGCGCCAATAAGAAGAAATCCTTATCAAAAATCCCCCTCTTTCCTGGGAACAGCCTGGTTGTTAAATATTGTGTGTTATAATATTAATGATGAATAAGTACGTGTTGATTAAAGATGAAATTGATAGTTCCATTGTGTTGGGATTATTAGTGTTAGTGGAAATCGACATTTATTTCGATAATAATTAATGTCTGGAGGTTATATTGACCAATCGGGTAGTCGGGGCACTTTTCATGTCAGAGTACTATTCACGGGTTAATATTCACTCTAGTATTGTTCACTTGGGTATTTGGGACACTTTTTGTGTCGGAGTACTATTCACGGGTTACTATTCACCCGATTACTATTCATTTTAGTATTATTCACTCGGGTATTTGGGACACTTTTCGTGTCGGGGTACTACTCACGGGCTACTATTCCTGAAGTACTATTCACAGGGTACTATTCATTTGAAAAATATATTTCTTTTCAGGTCCAAATCATTTATTATTCCATGAGGATATGTGATAATTTTTCAGACCGTTGGTTGAATTTATAAATAGTAAATCAATATGGATCGTTGGTTGAAGATATAATAGTAAATCAATATGGACCGCTAATGGAAAGTTATAATAGTAAATCAATATGGATCGCTGGTTTAAAGTTTTAATAGTAAATCAGTATGGACCGTTGCTTTAAGTTTTAATAGTAAATAAATATGGACAGTCCGTTTAAAAGTAAATCAATCTGGACCGTTCATGAATTAGTTACTATTCAGTCTATTATCTTATAAATAAAAGCTCATTCCTTAATTATTTCTTACGAATTCATTGAAACTCTAGAGAGAGAAACTATAGAGAGATAGAAGAAAAATATTCTGCTACTTCACTACTCCAGTATTCAATTTTTCTAAGGTAAGGGATATTATTTATTGTACTCGTAAGGGGTATTATTTCTTTCGTATTCATGAAGAGAATTATTTTCTTTCAATACTCGTAAGGGGTATTATTCTTTCGTATTCATGAAGAGGGTTATTTTTTTCAATACTCGTAAGGGTTATTATTCCATTCTTTATTATTATGTTGGAATAACCTGTCTATGCGAAGTACCACATACATTGTGAAATTCTTCTGTTATTCCATTCATTATTATTTTGTTGGAATAACCTATCTATGCGATCTATCGCATGCCTGGTGAATTCTATTGTTATTCCATTCTTTATTATTCGGTTCGAATAACCTGTCTGTGCGGTCTATCACATTCATGGTAAATTCTGTTGTTATTCCATTCTTTATTATTTTGTTGGAACATCCTGTCTGTGCGGGTTACGCATGACCCGGTTCCATTCTTTATTATTCCGTTGGAACATCCTGTCTGTGCGGATTACGCATGTCCTGGTTCCATTCTTTATTTTTCTATTGGAATAACCTGTCTGTGCAGTCTATCGCATGCCTGGTGAATTCTGTTGTTATTCCATTCTTTATTATTCTGTTGGAATAACCTGTCTGTGCGGATTACGCACGCCTGGTGAATTCTTCTGTTATTCCATTCTTTATTATTCTGTTGGAATAATCTGTCAATGTGGATTACCACATGCCTGCAAAAATCCATTTGCGGTTTCATATATTCTATTATAGTCAGTTGGTTACTGTTTTGGCTTCTATACTCCATGAAATTAGTGGAATATCCTTGATATTTGCGCTTCATCCAGTATTTTTTCATGAAAATATTCTTCTGAGCATTCTTGAATTTTACCCCACAAAACAGTATCATGTTGACAATTTGGACGTTATTGAATTCAGGATAAATTAATATATAAATCTTTAAAATTTATTCTTGAACTTGTTTTATTGAATTGTCATCATCCTCATGCTTATATTATGTTGAAAGTCATCTTTAGCTTACGTGCATAGATGGACTTGGTATGATTATGACCAGAGATTATTCAGTATAATCATGATCGTAATGTGACGAATGATGTAGTAAAAGTCCTCATTATCCCGTAATTCATTGGTGGACAGTTGTTGGTATGATAATGACCAGGAATTATTCGGTATAGTCATGACCATTGATGATTACATGAATATCCTTGGCCGTGGTGCAGGGATAATTCGATTTTATTTATTAAGCTAAGTCTCAACGATAAAGTTGATGAATGACTTTTTAAATCATAGAAGATTGTAGATTTTATGCTCTACTTTACTCTTCTAATAGATTGCTTGTTTCGTTGCAGTTAAACTTGTTGTCTATTATATTCTATCAGTTTAACATTGTTTAAGGCTAATGATAATTTATTCTGCATTATCTTAGTTATAATATTTCTTACTGGGCTAGTTGAGCTCACCCTTTCTTTCACTGTTCTCTTCAGGAAATGAGAACGTAGCCGGGACTAGTCGGGGAACGGATTGACGGTCCAGATGATAATATTAGTAGTCCTCACTATTCTGTTAAATAGTGTGAAAATAAATGTAATGAGGACTCCATTGAGTGTGGATATTGTCTAGATGAAAATATTCTTATTAAAACTATTAGATTATGTTTTGTCGTATTTTACACGACTGTTGTATAATTAAGTTGTATATGTATTCTGTACCATATATCTGGCGAATAAAGATGGGTGATGTATACTTGTTTTGTGGGCGTCACAGTTGGTATCAAAGCTTAGGGATATGATCCCTGGATAAGATGTGAGACAAGAACTAGGAGGGGAGAGACGGGGAATTCCTTCGTTAGTATGACCTACCTAAGTTTATTTGGTATTTAATTGGTCGGTCAGAGTATAGGGATAATATGTGATATGTTAATTTGTTTAATTAACCCTTGTTTTGTGACAATATTTGAGAATGACATCTAAATATTTTGAGATGTGCAATGGAGCAAAACAAGGCTACCGTGTCGCAATACAAGGCTAAATTTGCAGAGTTATCCCGGTTTGCATCCCATTTGGTCGATAATGAGGAGCGAATGACGCGAATGTTTCTAAGAAGTTTGAAACCCGATATACGTCAATACCTCATTTCTCACAAACTTTGTTTATATTCAAATGTTGTGCATATGGCTCAGTTATTGGAGTACGATAATGAGTCAGCACAACCAAAAGGTAACGTGCAACAACACGATAATAATCATACCGGTGGCAATGACCATCGGAACAATGATAACCATTGTGGGGGAAATTATCAGGCAAGAAATAGTAACCACTTCGGTGGTAATCATGGCCAAGATAATAGAAGTGGAAAATTCAAGAAAAGAAGATTTAACGATGATGGGAAGACGTCGGAAGCAACAACAAATTTTAGGGGAGGAGAACGACCGCCAGTTAGATACTATAGATGCGGAGAGGAGGGACACATAAGTCCAAACTTTTAACAGCCTTCCAAGGTATGTTTTAGTTGTGGAGAAGATGGTCACATAGCTCGATTTTGTCCTGTAGTGAAATCAAGTCCAGCTGGGACGGTGGCACCAAAGGCGGATACGGACAAAACAAAGTCGGTGGTTTCAGGGAGAGCGTTTTTCATGACTTCTCAAAAACCGAGTAACCCGAACGAAGTTAGCACGGGTTAGTTAATTATTAATTTTTACGAAGTCTATACCTTATTAGATACCGGTTCTACCCATTCTTTTATCTCTCTTGCTTGCGCTCAATGTTTAAATTTGACTTCAGAGAAATTAGACTTTGACTTATTGGTTGAAACTTCGATATTAGAAACCTTCGTTACCTCCACTATTTATAAATCTTGTTGATTCAAATTGACACTTTCATGTTACCTGTCGATCTTATCTCTTTGAAAATACTTGCCTTTGATGTAATTTTAGGAATCGATTGGTTAACTACTCATCATGATTTTTGTAAGGTTGTTAGCTTTCATATTCATAATCAACCTGTTATGCGAATTCAAGCAACCAAACCACTAAAGTCAATCATTGTCATATCAAGTCATAAGTAAAGAGCCTCGAGCCTTTCGCTGGTGACTTCCTTGTGTGGAATGCACCGAGGCCAGACTTTCTGTAGGTGACGTCGTGAATGGAGATGACAAGTTGATAGGTATCAATGTGACGTACTATCCAAGTCTTGGATGAGGGTCACAGTTTTGAATGATATTTCTATTGTTAATAAATTTTCTGACGTATTCTTGAAGACTTCTTAGCCTACCCCTAGAGAGTGAAATCGAATTTTGTATTGACCCCAGTACAAAACCCATTTCTAAAACCCTCAAATATTTTCTTCACCCAAAACAAACGTGTAATGTTCCAAAGACGTTGGCTCGAGCTGTTGAAGATTACAATCGTACCATTCAATATCATCGTGGGAAAAACGAACAGGGTAGCTGACGCGTTGAGTAGAAGATCGTATACGTTTACGAGTGTGATGTTGTTAACACAAAGACCCATTTCGTATAACTTACAAATGATGGAGATAGAGTTAAAGACTCTAGGGACCCACGTGAAGATAACTAATATACGATTAGAATCGATTTTAATCGATAAAGTTAAAGCTGCTCAAGCTACATACTCAGAGCTGATGAATGTGAAGAAGAAGGATCAAGAGTGCGTTTTTCTAGAAGCAATAATAGATTTAGAGAGGAAAATCTCAACCCTCGATTTTATTGGCCCATTTGAAATCCTTGATCGAGTAGGAACTGTGGCCTATAGACTCGTTTTATCGCCAAGTATGTTGCGTGTTCATAATGTTTTTTTTCACGTATCGATGTTACGTAAATATGTGGATGACCCGAACCACGTTATTAAATTAGAACTAGACGAGATAGCAGAAGATTTAACGTATAAGGAGCTACGTTTTAAAATCTTGGATAAGAAGCATCATATTCAACACTCAAAGGTTATACCTCAAGAGTTAGAATCTGAAATGAAGTTAAGGTATCCTCATCTCTTCGGCATACCAGGTACGTACGTAAATTTCGAGGGCAAAATTTCATAAGGAAGGGAGATTGTGAGACCCCAAATTTTATGAATAAAGATTTAAATTCCTCGAAATATTTTTTTAAATATTATGGTGTGGATTTGATATAATGTTATAGTTATGGGTAATATTTATAAATATTGCAAAGTATGCAAGTTGTTATAAAATATTCGTTTGGTCGGGAAATATTCCTTTTGTCGGGGAATATCCGTACGATGGCACAATCATTGGTGGACCCCACAACGGAAGTATTATCGTAGCTAGAAAATGACAAAATTATATTTTTATAAAAATAACGGTGAAAGTATTACCGTTAAAACTGTTGAACTGCCCGGTAGTAAAAGTACAATAATACGCGTGGTTTCATAGTAGCACACGGTATTGATTATTGATGCTTACGTGAGAAGTCACTCAGTTATACTCAATTATTGCTACAGTAATTGCTGTATCATATCTCTCATATTATTGTTTCAATTATTGTCATAGTATAATCTGCATAATATGATATATTATTAAATCAATAATTGAGACGGCAAAGTTATTCATATTATTATTTGTAATATTGACAATGTCTAGAAGTTATGTCAATGAGAGGTTTGGTCACCTAATTACTCACCAATAAGGAGAAATCCTTATCAGAAAGCCCCCTCTTTCCTGGGAACGCCCTGGTTGTTAAATATTGTGCGTTATAATATTAATGATGAATAAGTTCGTGTTGATTAAAGATGAAATTGATAGTTCCATTGTGTTAGGATTATTATTGTTAGTGGAAATCGATATTTATTTCGATAATAATTAATGTCTGGAGGTTATATTGACCAATCGGATATTCGTGGCACTTTTCGTGTCGGAGTACTATTCACGGATTACTATTCCCCCAGTTATTATTCACTCTAGTATTGTTCACTCGGATATTTGGGACACTTTTCGTGTCGGAGTACTATTCACGGGTTACTATTCACCCGATTACTATTCACTCTAGGATTGTTCACTCGGGTATTTAGGACACTTTTCGTGTCGGGATACTATTCACGGGGTACTATTCACCCAAAAAATATATTTCTTTTCGGTCCAAATTATTTTTGGGTACAATATTATTCCACGAGGAGATGTGATAATTTTTCAGACCGTTGGTTGAAGTTATAAATAGTAAATCAATATGGATCAGTTGGTTGAAGATATAATAGTAAATTAATATAGACCGCTGGTGGAAAGTATAATAGTAAATCAATATGGATCGATGGTTTAAAGTTTTAATAGTAAATCAGTATGGACCGTTGCTTTAAGTTTTAATAGTAAATCAATATGGACTATCCATTTAAAAGTAAATCAATCTGGACCGTTCATGAATTAGTTACTATTTAATCCATTCTCCTATAAATAGAAGCTCATTCCTTCATTATATCTTACGAAGTCACTGAAACTCTAGAGAGAGAAACTATAGAGAGAAAGAAGAAAAGTATTCTGCTACTTCACTACTCCAGTATTCAGTTTTTCTAAGGTAAGGGATATTATTTATTGTACTCGTAAGGGGTATTATTTCTTTCGTATTCATGAAGAGAATTATTTTCTTTCAGTACTCGTAAGGGGTATTATTCTTTCGTATTCATGAAGAGAGTTATTTTCTTTCAATACTCGTAAGGGTTGTTATTCCATTCTTTATTATTATGTTGGAATAACCTGTCTATGCGAAGTACCGCGTACATGGTGAAATTCTTCTGTCATTCCATTCTTTATTATTCTGTTAAAATAACCTGTGACGAACGAGATTTTTGTAATTTAATTTTAATATTTATTGAAGTAAATAAATATTTTTCGATGATTTAATTATTAGATTAAATAATTATTTGATGCAATTATGGTAGATTAATTTAATTATATGTGTTACATTTATTAAATTAAGGTAAAGAATATTTATTATTCAAGTATGTATTTATGTGAGCTTATTGAATTAAATAAAATATTTAATTAAGCATGATGTTATTTTAATTAATTTAATTATTTATTAGAGAGTTAATAATGTGACATTATTTATTAATGAGAAATTATTATACTTTTATTTAAAATAAATTAAATAAGATATTAATTTATTTTATGAAGGAGTGTGACATTAATTAAACTATATGATAAAGCTTTATTAAATTAAATGGTTTTTAAAACCTATTCTAGCTAGACAAACATGACACTATGAGAGGTTGGGAGCAGTTACCCATGTTAGGTAACTGACCTCCATCATGCGCATCAGTTCACTTTATTTGTTCGACGTCTTCCTTACTTCTTTCATTCGTATGCTAAGTCTAGAAAACAAGCCAGAGAAAATAGAAAACTTTCAGAGAGAAAGATTGAGAATTTCACAGAGTTAATTTTGAAGGAGATTGAGAGTGAGGAATTGAAAAGCATTTAGCCTACTAATTTATACTCTACAGGGTAATCTCCTCCTTCCCAATTTCTATTTTACGTTGTTAAGTTTCATGAATATGAGTTTCAAAGTTTTTGGTTTAAACCTCTGTAATTGGGATATGAGTAATGATTATGGGTTGGGTATGTGTTATGACATATCACATCATATTTAATTATATATATTATGTAAACCATATCACCAAATTCATGAAAACATGTCGTTATACGATGACTTGTTATTTCAAAATTTACAGAGTTTGGGTTATGGCCATATGGCCTTATACGTGATTTTAGTCTGTCAAACATAAATGTTTTTGTAAAATTTACATTCTTATTTTATTATGCATGTTGATACGAAGGGACCAAACTTTAAACGAACTGATTCGGTGTTATAACGAATCCGTAGTGTTAAATTTCATGTATTGTTTTCAAAACCTTCAAGAACAGTGAAAATTGCATGCTTTAATTCTGTAATTAAGTGTTTAAATTTGTTAAAGTCACTCTTTAAATGCTGGGTAATGATTATGTGTGAATTATATCATGTGGGTATGTCTAAATTCGAGTAGAAATTAAGAAATTAATAGAAATTGGCATGTTCTGCGATTTTTCGCGAACTGCCATTTCTGCAACTTGGTACGCCGCGCTGCAGCGCCGACTGCCTACCTATTTCCCACGCTGCATGGTGCCGCAGCGCCAAGAGTCCAGTCGCAGCGCCATCGCGCCTGCAGCGCCAAGTACAAGTGTATCAGTGGCGCCGCAGCGCCACTCTCTAGAAAGTTCAGGAATGAATTATTTTCAAAATGTTAAGTCTAGCAATGTGATAGCAACTTGATGTAATGAACATAAAATTATGTTATAAGTATAATGAGATATTAAAATAGATACTTAACATGTAAATATCATAATTGCATGTGGATTGAATTATTGAATACGTAATTAACTTATTATTTGTGAAGTGTAAATTATGTGACAATGAGTGTGATAAATTGACTAAGTATAGTCATAATCAAAGTTAGACAAAGAGAATTAACGTTTGATGATTAGTATGTTATAATTGACTGGTATTATGAATGTAAATGATATGTAGTATTTAAATCAAAGAACGAGTTTAATTAACGTATAATCTACGCACGAGGCAAGTTTCCTAACCCTACTTATTATCAGTATTCAAGTTTATAAATCAAGTTCATTTGTTATGTTAAAGATTAATTATCTTTTCAAAGTATGATTCTGTTATACAATAATTGTTCTATTGTATACCTACTGAGATTGTTATTCATTTTAAATATCATTTATTATGAACCTTGTTAAACTAGCGAATCCTTATTGATTCAACTAGTCCATAGTTGATGAACGTTCTAAATTTCAAAACCCTTATTGAATTATCCAAACCAAACTTCCTTTGGTACGGACTCGAATGTCAAACTGAGATGAACAACCCTGCAAAGGGATTTACTTATGCGTTAGCGTTAAGATATTGTGCACAGTATGGTACTAAGGGCTGATCCCCCTAAGTACGAGTAGAAAGGTCCATAGTCTTATGACTGTTAAAGGTTTCAAGTATAACCCTTGATAACCTAGGACATAGTTCAAGGTTGTATGACCCTCAGAAATCTTTTGATTCTTGCTATTCATTCTTGATTCAAAAGTTGAGCTTTTATTTCAGAAGTCTTTGATTCCCTCGCATGTTATTATACATTGTTATTTCATTATTTTATTTATGGGAAATCATGCTCACTCTTGCTTAATAATAACATTGTAGTTAAGAATGAAAGAGCAGACGAACCTTCCACTAGTAAAGGCAAGGGCAAGATTAGCAAGCAATGAAGACTGATTATTTATGTGATGTAATTAGAATTGATATTACTTAAGACTTATTTGTTTATGTTTCCGCACAGATGATTTAAGGTTAGAGTAACCTGGGATTTATTTATTATGTAGTTAATGTAACCCCATAAGGGGAGATTTATTATTATTTCTATCTATTGCATAGGTTTGCATTTATTTATGGGTAGATAGATGGATGATGTTTGTACAGTGAACACCAAATCTTGTGGAATTGGAAGTATCGAATTTGGGGGTGTCACAAGTTGGTATCAGAGCTGTAGGTTATGAACCTTAGGTGGGAGAACAACCTTAGGTAGTAGCCTTATAGAAAGAACATAGTGATGGAAAACTCTTATCGAGTTCTAGGAAATGAATTTTTTTTAATTCATTAAAGATAATAAAAGTATTTATGTGTTAAATTATGTGCTCACTAGTACGACATAGTAACTAAAACTTTAAAATTTGTTGTCAGGATGTCTGACTTTGGAGGAACTAGTCGAGCAGGGGAGGAGGAACCTCGAGTACCTACAATACCTACAGAGGAGGAGCTCAGAGACATTCATGTCGTTAGGGAACAGTTGGTACAGAGGGAGTCATCTCTATTGATCACTGTTGTTGGTCAGGAGCATGAACCTAAGACAGATCTTGAGGAGGATCCTGAGGAGGAATTTGACGAGGAAGAGGTAGAAGAGGAGTTTCCACAGCATTCCATCGATGCTGAGATGTACGACACATTATATGACCGTAACGTGGAGTTACGAGATGAGGTACAGGATCTGACTGAGCGAGCTATTATTCAACAGATTACTCTCGAGCAAAAGGAGAGGGAGATTTCGAATCTTCACTCACGACTGGGAAATATAGAATGAGATTTGGTCCATGAGAAAGGTAAAACCGAAGATAAGACCGCAGAGATAGAAAAGTTGAAGAAGGATCTGAAAGAGAGTTTAGAGAGGCTTTCCATAGCAGAGGAGGGCTGGGTAAGAGAGTCACATCGTGCTGATCTTGCGGAAGAGGATTGTCGTGCAAAGAAGGCAAAGCTTGGAGAGACATACTCTACATTTAATCGTGAAATGGATGAGGCTTAGGAATCGAGTTTTGAGGTACCCCATCCAGTTCGAAGGACTTCCATTGTACATGTTGGATCGCAGGACGATGTCTCGTATCATGGAAGAGGAGCGTGGTAAGGCTATTCAGCACCTTGACAGACAGTGTTATAATCTGTTTAATTATGTGAAAGACTTTATTAGTTTTATATGTAAATTCTGATATGTTTATGAACAAAGGAATATTTTAATATTTAAATCCTGTGGATTCTTTATCTCAGGATGGTGAATGTAAATAGCAGTTATGTTATCGTTTGATGTAAAATTTTTAGTTTGAATTAAATATATTAAGTTATTTGAGATGATGTGTTAAATGATTATATTAAATTGTTGAGTTAAGTCTTAACTATTTAGAGAATTAATAGAGATTTAATAAGCATATATTATTCTTAACAGAAATATGCCGCCTAAAAGAAGACAACAACGTCAACCAGCTCAGGAAGAGTCAACAAATAACAACAATAATGCCAATGCTAATCCCGTGCAGCAGTTGGTTAACTTACTGACTGGAGCAATGAATAATCAACCTCAAGCTTCACCAAATACTACGTTTAAAGATTTCAAGGCGGTGAGACCGCCAGAATTTAAAGGTTTCATGAACCCGATTGAGGCTCAAACGTGTGTTATGGAAATGGAGAAGGTTTTTGACGTTGCTAGAGTTAGAGAAGACTAGAAGACCGATTTTGCAACGTTAATGCTGAAGTCTGAAGCTAGCTATTGGTGGCAAGCAAACATAGTTCGTAGAGGTGAAGGTGTAATTACTTGAGAGAGATTTAAAGAGATGTTCTTCGAGATGTACTTCCCAACCAGCTCACAGAACCAGATGGAGGTTCAATTTCTGGAATTGAAGCAGGGAAATATGAGCCTACCTGATTATGTGGCTAGATTCAATGAGTTAGCAAGGTTCGCCCCATATCAAGTACACACGGATGAGAGAAAAGCCAGAAGATTCGAACAAGGACTAAAGCCTTGGGTATATATTAAAGTATCAATGTTTCAGATAAACACATTTGCTGGAGTACTGGAAAAGGCCATCCTCGCTGAAGGTGGAAGCGATGCAGTGACCAAGTATAATCAAGATCAGAAGAAGAAGAAGAAGAAGAGTGAAGGTGAAGTAAATAACAATGTTAGTGGAAGTGGCACAGGAGGTGGAAATTTTAATCAGACGAAAAGGTGGAATGATAACTCATCATCGGGGAATCAATAAGGTAGTCAGAAGAAAAGAATCGAAGCATGCCTGACCTGCGAGAAAGCCCATCTGGGAGTTTGTATGAAAGGAAAAAGAGTATGCTACAATTATGGTCAGGAAGACCACATAGCACCTAACTGTCCTAACCCAAAGAAGGGTGATTGCTTTACCTGTGGTTTAAAGGACCATCTGGAAAGAGACTGTCCTAAGAAGGGATCGGGAGGGTCAGGATCAAGAGGAAACCGGGGAAACAACAGTGGAAATGCCTTAACTATCACCGGACCAACCGCAACAAATCGGCCGACTGCCAGGACTTTCAATATGACGGTACAGGATGCAGTTCAGTCACGTGATGTGTTGTCAGGTATCATTCCGATCAATGAAATTAATGCTTATGTTTTATTTGATTCGGGTGCTACTTGTTCCTTTATATCCGATGACTTTGCTAAGAATTTAGATTTGCCTATGGATGAATTGGATTACCCCATGAACACAGAAATTGCGAATAGAGAAATAATCTCTGTTAAGTACGTACATAAGAACTGTAGAGTGGATATTAAGGGTAATATTATGAACGTAGATCTTATCCCTATTGGACTTGGGGAATTTGAAGTTATATTGGGAATGGACTGGTTATTCAATTACGGGGCTATAATTAATTGCCAAAAGAAGCGTATTAACCTTATGACTCCGTCAAATGTTATGTTTTATGGTAGCAAGTCGCCTAGACAAGCGAGTTGTCTGACGATGATGCATGCCAGGAAGTTATTAAGATAAGACTGTGTAGAATACTTAGCTTACATAGTCGACAGTCAAAAAGGGAATCCGAAGGTAGAAGAAATACCAATTGTAATGGACTTCGTCGACGTATTTTCAGATGATTTTCCTAGGACTTCCACCGAATAGAGAGGTAGATTTTGTGATCGATCTGGCGCCCGGAACCGCTCCAATATCGAAGGCACCATACCGAATAGCACCAGTAGAGATGAAAGAATTAATGGTACAACTACAAGAATTACTGGATAAGAAGTACATTCAACCGAGCATATCGCCGTGGGGAGCGCCAGTGTTGTTTGTGAAAAGAAGGACAAATTGATGCGGCTCTGCATTGACTACAGAGAACTGAATAAGGTCACGATTAAGAATAGATATCCATTTCCGAGGATCGATGACCTGTTTGATCAAATGAAGGGAACGAGATACTTTTCCAAGATAGACTTGAGAAGCGGTTATCACCAACTGAAGGTGAGGCCAGAGGATGTACCAAAGACAGCGCTCAGAACGCGATATGGTCACTAAGAATTTTTAGTAATGTCGTTTGGTCTTACGAATGCTCCTAAAACATTTATGGGACTAATGAATGGTGTGTTCAAGCCGTTTTTGGACAAATTCGTAGTGGTATTTATAGATGATATTTTGGTCTATTCAAAAACTAAGGAAGAACATGAAGAGCATTTGAGATTAACATTGGAAGTATTGAGAAGGGAAAAGTTGTATGCCAAGTTTTCAAAATGCGAATTTGGATTGAATGAGTGCAATTTCTTGGGCACGTGATCGATAAAAATGGAATTTCGGTAGATCCATCAAAAGTCGAAGACGTGATTAACTGGGATCAGCCAAGAACGCCGTCAGAAGTAAGAAGTTTTCTTGTATTGGCAGGATATTATAGAAGATTCATTCAATACTTTTCCAAGATCGCAACTCCGCTAACGAATTTAACTCGAAAAGCTATGAAATTTGTTTGGACGGATAAATGTGAGGAAAGTTTTCAAGAATTGAAGAAGAGGTTGAGTACGGCTCCTATGTTATCTCTTCCGGATGGTACAGGAAATTTTGTTGTTTATAGTGATGCGTCGCATAAAGGACTTGGCTGTGTGCTGATGCAAAACGGCAAAGTCATTTCGTATGCATCACGACAATTAAAGGATTACGAGAAGGGATATCTGACCCATGACTTAGAGTTAGCTGCAGTTGTTTTTGCTTTGAAAATTTGGAGGCACTACCTCTACGGGGAGAAGTGTGAAATATATACGGACCATAAGAGTCTGAAATATATTTTCACGCAGAAGGATCTGAATATGCGTCAAAGAAGATGGTTGGAATTAATTAAGGATTACGACTGTGAGATTTTATACCATCCGGGTAAAGCAAATGTGGTTGCCGACGCCTTAAGTAGAAAGGGTCGTGAGAAATTTATGATGTTAACAGCTCAGGAGGAGCTAATTTCAAAAATAGAGAAACTGGAGTTAGAAGTGAAGTATCCTATGAAGATTGATGAAAAGCTATTTAAGATGCAATCTGGTACAACTCTACTAGATAAAGTAAAGGAGGCTCAGCTTCAGGACGAAGAATGTAAAAAGGTGGCAAAGAAGATATCTGAAGGAACTAAACCGAGATTTAAGATGGATAAGGTAGGAATACTGAGAGTTGAAAGTAGAATTTGGGTTCCGCTAGTACAAGAGATTAAGGAAGAAATTTTGAGCGAGGCTCATAGTTCACGATATTCGATTCACCCTGGTAGTACCAAAATATACCAAGATCTTCGACAACATTTCTTGTGGCCAAATTTAAAATGAGATGTTGCAGAATGTGTTGCCAAGTGTCTTACCTGTCAGAAAGTGAAAGCAGAACATCAGAGACCAAGTGGATTGCTACAACCGTTAGAGATCCCAGAATGGAAATGGGAACATATTACAATGGACTTCGTGGTTAGCCTTCCGATGACTCAGAAAGGCTACGACGCAGTATGGGTTATCGTTGACCGATTGACGAAATCCGCACAATTCCTTCCGATCAAAATCAGATTCAACTTGGATCAGTTGGCAAGGCTATACGTAAAAGAAATTATTTCGAGACAAGGAGTGCCGGTGTCAATTGTTTCTGATAGAGATCCACGTTTTACATCGAACTTCTAGAAACATCTACATGAATGCATGGGTACACAATTGCGAATGAGTACAGCTTACCACCCTCAAACAGACGGACAGAGCGAAAGAACGATTCAGACATTGGAAGATATGTTAAGAGCTTGTATAATGGACTTTAAAGGAAATTGGGATGATCACCTACCGTTGTAGAGTTCAGTTACAACAACAGTTACCACGCTAGTATAGGCATACCGCCTTACGAATCGTTATACGGCAGAAAGTAGCAGAACTCAACTTTATTGGGATGAAGTTGGCGAAAGAAAATTGCTAGGGCCAGAATTGGTACATCAGACAACAGAAATAGTCAAAGTGATCCGAGCACGACTGTTAGCAGCTCAAGATCGACAGAAGAAATACGCTGATCCATATTGTAAAAATATCGAATTTAAATCAGGTAGCTATGTTTTCTTGAAGGTCTCTCCCTGGAAGGGGAAGATCAGGTTCGGAAAGAAAGGAAAATTAAGCCCAAGATTCATTGGACCATTTGAAGTATTGAGAAGAATCGATGAAGTTGCGTATGAGGTAGCCTTACCTCCATCACTCAAGAATGTCCACAACGTCTTCCATGTTTCTGCAAAGCCGATTACAAACATGTAATTGAATATGAACCCCTGCATTTTGAAAAAGACTTATCTTACGAAGAAATTCCTGTTCAAATTATCGATAGAAAAGAACAAGTTCTCAGAAATAAAGTAATACCTTCTGTTAAGGTAATTTGGAGGAACCACAACGCTAAAGAAGCTACGTGGGAACTCGAAGAGAATATGATGAAGAATTACCCTAATTTATTTACTTAATTTATGTGTAAGCGATTCTGGGTACAGAATCTTTGTAAGGGGGGGTGAATGTAACGAGTTGAATTTATTGAGTCATGATTCTGGGGGCAAAAATCCTTTTAAGGGAGGAAAGATGTGACGAACGAGATTTTTGTAATTTAATTTTAATATTTATTAAAATAAATAAATATTTTTTGATGATTTAATTATTAGGTTAAATAATTATTTGATGCAATTGTGGTAGATTAATTTAATTATATGTATTACATTTATTAAATTAAGGTAAAGAATATTTATTATTCAAGTATGTATTTATGTGAGCTTATTGAATTAAATGAAATATTTAATTAAGCATGAAGTTATTTTAATTAATTTAATTATTAATTAGAGAGTTAATAATTTGACATTATTTATTAATGAGAAATTATTATATTTTTATTTAAAATAAATTAAATAAGATATTGATTTATTTTATGAAGGAGTGTGACATTAATTAAACTATATGATAAAGCTTTATTAAATTAAATGGTTTTTGAAACCTATTCTAGCTAGACAAACATGACACTAAGGGAGGTTGGGAGCAGTTACCCATGTTAGGTAACTGACCTCCATCATGCACATCAGTTCACTTTATTTGTTCGACGTCTTCCTTACTTCTTTCATTCGTATACTAAGTCTAGAAAACAAGCCAGAGAAAATAGAAAACTTTCAGAGAGAAAGATTGAGAATTTCACAGAGTTAATTTTGAAGGAGAATGAGAGTGAGGAATTGAAAAGCATTTAGCCTACTAATTTATACTCTACAGGGTAATCTCCTCCTTCCCAATTTCTATTTTACGTTGTTAAGTTTCATGAATATGAGTTTCAAAGTTTTTGGTTTAAACCTCTGTAATTGGGATATGAGTAATGATTATGGGTTGGGTATGTGTTATGACATATCACATTATATTTAATTATATATATTATGTAAACCATATCATCAAATTCATGAAAACATGTCGTAATACGATGACTTGTTATTTCAAAATTTACATAGTTTGGGTTATGGCCATATGGCCTTATACGTGATTTTAGTATGTCAAACATAAATGTTTTCGTAAAATTTACATTCTTATTTTATTATGCATGTTGATACGAAGGGACCAAACTTTAAACGAACGGATTCGGTGTTATAACGAATTCGTAGTGTTAAATTTCATGTTTTGTTTTCAAAACCTTCAAGAACATCAAGAACAGTGAAAATTGCATGCTTTAATTTGTAATTAAGTGTTTAAATTGGTTAAAGTCACTCTTTAAATGTTGGGTAATGATTATGTGTGAATTATATCATGTGGGTATGTCTAAATTCGAGTAGAAATTAAGAAATTGATAGAAATTGGCATGTTCTGCGATTTTTCGCGAACTGCCATATCTGCAACTGGTATGCCGCGCCACAGCGCCGGCTGCCTGCCTATTTCCCGTGTCGCAGCGCCACAACGCCGCAACGCTAAGAGTCCGGCCGCAGCGCTATCGCGCCGCAGTGCCGAGTACAAGTGTATCAGTGGCGCCGCAGCGCCATTCTCTAGAAAGTTCAGGAATGAATTATTTTCAAAATGTTAAGTCTAGCAATGTGATAGCAACTTGATGTAATGAACATAAAATTATGTTATAAGTATAATGAGATATTAAAATATATACTTAACATGTAAATAGCATAATTGCATGTGGATTGAATTATTGAATATGTAATTAACTTATTATTTGTGAAGTGTAAATTATGTGAAAATGAGTGTGATATATTGACTAAGTATAGTCATAATCAAAGTTAGACAAAGAGAATAAACATTTGATGATTAGTATGTTATAATTGACTGGTATTATGAATGTAAATGATATGTAGGATTTAAATCAAAGAACGAGTTTAATTAACGTATAATCTACGCATGAGGCAAGTTTCCTAACCCTACTTATTATCAGTATTCAAGTTTATAAATAAAGTTCATTTGTTATGTTAAAGATTAATTATCTTTTCAAAGTATGATTCTGTTATACAATAATTGTTCTATTGTATACCTACTGAGATTGTTATTCATTTTAAATATCATTTATTATGAACCTTGTTAAACTAGCGAATCCTTATTGATTCAACTAGTCCATAGTTGATGAACGTTCTTAATTTCAAAACCCTTATTGAATTATCCAAACCAAACTTCCTTTGGTGCGGACTCGAATGTCAAACTAGAGATGAACAACCCTGCAAAGGGATTTACTTATGCGTTAGCGTTAAGATATTGTGCACAGTATGGTACTAAGGGCTGATCCCCCTAAGTAAGAGTAGAAAGATCCATAGTCTTATGACTGTTAAAGGTTTCAAGTATAACCCTTGATAACCTAGGACATAGTTCAAGGTTTTATGACCCTCATAAATCTTTTGATTCTTGCTATTCATTCTTGATTCAAAAGTTGAGCTTTTATTTCAGAAGTCTTTGATTCCCTCGAATGTTATTATACATTGTTATTTCATTATTTTATTTATGGGAAATCATGCTCACTCTTGCGTAATAATAACATTGTAGTTAAGAATGAAAGAGCAGACGAACCTTCCACTAGTAAATGAAAGGGCAATCTTAGCAAGTAATTCAGACTGATTATTTATGTGATGTAATTAGAATTGATATAACTTAAGACTTATTTGTTTATGTTTTCGCACAAATGATTTAAGGTTAGAGTAACCTGGGATTTATTTATTATGTAGTTGATGCAACCCCATAAGGGGAGATTTATTATTATTTCTATCTATTGCATGGTTTGTATTTATTTATGGGTAGATAGATGGATGATGTTTGTACAGCGAACACCAAATCCTGTGGAAATGGAAGTACCGAATATGGGGGTGTCACATAACCTGTCTGTGCGGTCTATCGCATGCCTGGTGAATTCTATTGTTATTCCATTCTTTATTATTCGGTTGGAATAACCTGTCTGTGCGGTCTATCACATTCATGGTAAATTCTGTTGTTATTCCATTCTTTATTATTTTGTTGGAACATCCTGTCTATGCGGGTTACGTATGACCCGGTTCCATTCTTTATTATTCCGTTGGAACATCCTGTCTGTGCGGATTACGCATGTCCTGGTTCCATTCTTTATTTTTCTATTGGAATAACTTGTCTGTGCGGTCTATCGCATGCCTGGTGAATTCTGTTGTTATTACATTCTTTATTATTCTGTTGGAATAACCTGTCTGTGCGGATTACGCACGCCTGGTGAATTCTTCTGTTATTCCATTCTTTATTATTCTGTTGGAATAATCTGTCAATGTGGATTACCGCATGGCTGCAAAAATCCATTTGCAGTTTTATATATTCTATTATAGTCAGTTGGTTACTGTTTTGGCTTCTATACTCCATGAAATTAGTGGAATATCCTTGATATTTGCGCTTCATCCAGTATTTTTTCATGAAAATATTCTTCTGAGCATTCTTGATTTTTACCCCACAAAACAGTATCATGTTGACAATTTGGACGTTATTAGAGTTCAGGATAAATTAACTTATAAATCTTTAAAATTTATTCTTGAACTTGTTTTATTAAATTGTCATCATCCTCATGCTTATATTATGTTGAAAGTCATCTTTGGCTTACGTGTATAGATGGACTTGGTATGATTATGACCAGAGATTATTCGGTATAATCATGACTAGAGATTATTCGGTATAATCATGACCGTAATGTGACGAATGATGTGGTAAAAGTCCTCATTGGCCTGTAATTCATTGGTGGACAGTTGTTGGTATGATTATAACCAGGGATTATTCGGTATAGTCATGACCATTGATGATTACATGAATATCCTTGGCCGTGGTGCAGGGATGATTCGATTTTATTTATTAAGCTGAGTCTCAGCGATAAAGTTGATGAATGAATTTTTAAATCATAGAAGATTGTAGATTTTATGCTCTACTTGACTCTTCTAATAGATTGCTTGTTTTGTTGCAGTTAAACTTGTTGTCTATTATATTCTATCAGTTTAACATTGTTTAACGCTAATGATAATTTATTCTGCATTATCTTAGTCATAATATTTCTTACTGGGCTAGTTGAGTTCACCCTTTCTTTCACTGTTCTCTTCAGGAAATGAGAACGTAGCCGGGACTAGTCGGGGAACGGATTGACGGTCCAGATGATAGTATTAGTAGTCCTCACTATTCTGTTAAATAGTGTGAAAATAAATGTAATGAGGACTCCATTGAGCGTGGATATTGTCTAGATGACAATATTCTTATTAAAACTCTTAGATTATGTTTTGTCGTATTTTACACGACTGTTGTATAATTAAGTTGTATTTGTATTCTGTACTATATATCTGGCGACTCAAGATGGGTGATGTGTACTTGTTTTGGGGGCGTCACAGTTGGTATCAAAGCTTAGGGATATGATCCCTGGCTGAGATGTGAGACTTGAACTAGGAGGGGAGAGATGGGGAATTCCTTCACTAGTATGACCTACCTAAGTTTATTTGGTATTTAATTGGTCGATCAGAGTATAGGGATAATATGTTGCATGTCAATTAACCTTTGTTTTGTGGAAGTATTTGAAAATGACATCCGAGAATGTTGAGAATAGCAATGGAGCACAGGAGACCGTTGAGTCTCCATAGATCAATAATCAGGATAATGTGCATCAGGAAGGCGACAATCCTCATGCAAACAACAACACTAACCAAATGATGAACGATGGAATGTTCAGAGGCTTTATGCAATTCATGGAACATCAGGTGAGAGCGGCTCCTGTCCAAAATGTAGGTGTAAACACTGGAAACTCTCGGACGGTCACCGCTAAACAGTTCAAGGAGCTAGGACCACCGGAGTTTATTGGAGAGCCAAAACCTCTTAAGGCGGAAGCGGGGATATAGCAGATCACCAAGATATTTGATGTCTTGGGATGCTCTGAGGATCAAAAGGTTCCCTTTGCCACCTTTATGTTGCGAGGAGAGGGAGATTACTGGTGGGAATCGGTAAAGCGTACTCAATCTGCCGCACTGGAGATGTCTTGGGAGAAGTTCCAAGAACTATTCAATGACAAGTACTTTCCCGAAAGTATTCGTCACATTAAAGAGGTAGAGTTCATTAAGTTGGAGCAGAATAATATGACCTTGTCGTAGTACGAAGCTAAGTTTGCCGAGTTGTCCCGGTTTACGTCTCACTTGGTTGATAATGAGGAGAGAATGACGCGGATGTTTCTAAGAGGTTTGAAACTCGAGATACGTCAATATCTAATTTCTCATAAACTGTATTTGTATTCAGATGTTATAAATAGGGCTCAGTTATTGGAGCGCGATAAAGAGTCAAGCCAACCAAGAGAAAGTTGTCGGCAAAATGATAATATCAGTGGTGGAAGTCATAAAAGCGGTGACAACAAACGTGGAGGGAATCAGCATGCCAGAAATGGTAACCACTTCGGTGGTAATCATGGCCAAGAACATAAGAATGGACATTTCAAGAAGAGGAGATTCAACAATGATGGAAAGACGTCAGCACTAACACCCGTTGTTAAGGAAGAAGAACGACCACCTATCATATGCTTCAAATGCGGAGTGGAGGGACACATCAGTCAAAACTGTGCGCAGTAGTTCAAAATGTGTTACAATTATGGAAGAGAAGGTCACCTTGCCCGATTTTGTCATGCACCGAAGTCAAGTCCAACTGGGATGAAGGTATCAAAGGCCGTCCCAGACAAGACAAAACCAATAGTTCAAGGGAGAGAGTTTTTCGTAACCTCCTAAAAAGCGAGGAATCCGAATGAGGTGATCACGGGTAAGCTAATCATAAACTCTAGCGAAGTCTATACCTTATTTGATACCTGTTCTACCCATTCTTTTATGTCTCCTACTTGCGCTCAACGTTTGAATTTGACTCCAGAGAAATTAGACTTTGACTTATCAGTTTGAACTCCGTTGGGAGAATCCTTCATTACATCCACTGTTTATAAGTCTTGTTTGATTCAAATTGGTAATCGAACGTTACATGTCGATCTTATCTCCTTAAAAATACTTGCATTTGACGTGATTCTAGGGATTGATTGGTTATGTGACAGCCCCAAATCCGGGTACTCTGACCCCGGTTCGGTCATCATGATAAAGTACAAACATCCACCTCTAAACAACATACGACAACTAAAATGCGGAAAATAATAAACGTGCGTCGTTCATTCAAAAGGTGTTACTAGTCCCAAGATTCGGTAACCTTAAAATATCCTTACAAACATACCCTAAAGTAAATATTAGGGTTCATATTACATAGCAGTAATTTAAACTAAGCACAAGGTAAAATTTGCTTCTTGCCACTAGTCTACATCTTCCCTTTACCCTTGTCCTTCCCTGAGGTCTCGGGCTTAGCTGCAATATATTCATGATATAGCAAGGATGAGCAACAAGTTTGCTCAACAAGTTTAAATACAACAATAAGGATATATCATGATGAAAGGAAAATATCTGACAAGGAATTCAACAATATGAATATATGAAGGATTCAACAATATGAATATTAGAAGCAAAGATAATGATTTGCTTTTAGAATAACTGCTAGTCAAGTAGACCCTTTGGTTACTGGCTACAAAATAAGTACTTGAGGGGATCAGCCTCGCGTACACCATGTATATGCATAACATTTAAATTTGTTCTTTGTATCTTATATTTGATACCTGGGGTACTCCCCTATCATAAGAGGGGTGTTCTTTCAGTTTAAGAATCCTTACCATCAATTTGTTTGGATAGCTTTTATAAAACTTCATAGGCTTGTCTGACCGAACAATGGTTCAGACTCTATCTGACACAGTTCAAGAATTATAGAACTTTAAATGAAGTACAAGTCCAAGACTGTACGAATTCAAGTGCACTGAGTGCGAATGTCAATAATATCGATGTGGAATAATTGTAAGGTAATTAACCCACTTAAAAACATGATTGGAAATAAAGTTCAAGCTTAAACAAATAACTTTCAATTCAACAATAACTTGCTCAATATAATTTAGGGTAAGTTCAGGAGAACTTGCTTAACAAAAGTAGGGTTCAAGGAACTTGCATAAACATATACCTATTTGCACCAAATAAAGGCAGTGCGTAAGGTTTAGATACTTGTTCAAATAAAAGAGTAAGAATTAAGAAACTTGCTTACGATATGCGTCAATTAAAGTAATGCAAGGGTTTAGGATACTTGCCTGTTTGCTCAGCTACAATATAATACTAGCTTTAACTACTTGTGTTGAAACGACCTAACATTAACAAGTTGGTCTTTCAATTAGTACGTGTAAACTAAGATGAGTCCACACTTAGAGAATCAAGCCATCACATAGCATGCTTCTCAATACATTATATGGCACATTGGTCACATAATACAAGATAAAGAAAACATGTAAGCAATGCCTTATATTTCAGAACCAGGAACAGAAACTGGCAAAACTGCAGGACGGCGCAGCTGCGCTGGCCCCTGGCCAGACCAGGTTTGAGCTTCTGCTCTCCTGACTTCAGTCTAACTCTAACACACTAATCACACATACCATTTAACATACATACATGCTAGAGTTTCACATATAACACATGATCATACTTGAGGTCATTACTTCAAGTTTTAACTTCCAATTTATATGCCATTAACATAAAAATCATGTAACCATCATGCTCAGTACATATGTATCATGTATAGGAGTATTATAGTCATAGCATGACATCTTACTACTTTAGTATCTAAGTACTCACATAATATGCAACTTATGTTTGAAAATATGTCCAAGGTTGTCTTTGAAGTCTTTTTAGCACGAATGATGCAATATACACATACAAGACAACTTTAGAACTCATATCATGAGGAGTTAAGTTATGTTAACCTCCTTTCAAGTTCAGAATCTAAATCTTTTAGCATTTATGTTCATTAGTCTTAACTAAGCTTTTCTTTTCAAACCAAGTTCTAGCACAAGCTTGTCAAGTTGGTCATGGATACAATATCTATGGATCACATATCATGCTTATTTAGGTTCCAAATCAGTCATGTATAAGGTCTCGTAAGTTTAGAACTTGTGAACACAATGTTTTCTACAAAGTTAGTTTTGAAAACTTTAAGTTTTTCTACAACTTTCTTACTAATCCAAATTGATTACTTCATACCACATACAAAGGCTTTACATATAATGTTATACTCCTCTATAGGCATGTATATAGGTCATAACTTCAATTTAGTAACACATATCACAAACAGAAACCAGCAACTGGTTCTGAGGTACGGCGTAACTGCGCTGCACCCTAGTACGAATAGGGCGCAGCTGCGCCATGCTGAAGACAGAACTGATTTTGAGTTACGGCGCAGCTGCGGTGCAACCTAGTACAAATAGGGCGCAGCTGCGCCGTGCCTGCATCAGAGACAGTAAGCAGACTTTGTTCGGCAATTCAGCAACCCATCAAGTAAAATCCTTAAAAACATTGCTTCTAACATAACTCAACACACTTAGAAGCATGTATAACACTAAGAAACATAACCCAAATCAACTAATAACCAATTCATGCTTAATTCAAAGAATCAACCCATTAAACAATTTATCAAAAATGAAGCATGGGAATGGAAATTATACCTTTGTGACTCAATCTAGTTGCTCTATACTCACTCTAGCAAACTAATTCTCAGCAAATTGTAACAAAGAAGGATGATGTCCCATTTATAGAAGATTGATTATCTAGACAAAGAGATTACCTCCCAAATCAATCCATTGAATTTCAAGAATGCACAAGGGTTAAGAGAGAGTTGGTGATTCCACTCATGAATCACACTCCCCATCCATTAATTGCTTTATGTTTGATGAATTTGAGATGAAGATAGGCTAGGATTGCTAGCATTTGAAAAAAAAATATGTAATTTGGCTTAATGTTACTATTCATGTACCTTTGTGCCACTAAATTTGGGACAAGTGATCTCAGCACTTGCCAAATACTATTATGCAACATTTGGCTTATACAATATCTACACATAGTATAACTTTAGTTATAATTTATGTCTACACAAATTATTTCATATATCATAGGGTATAATAATTTAAAAGGGCATACAATGTATTTCCCAATTACAAGGTATCTAGTAATGCACATACATATAACAATATTATTATGCAACTCACATGAATGTAAATAATTCTTATTATATAGTCTATATATATAATATATAGACATATTAATGTATCACCTTGTACTATATAAAATATATAGTTAACTACCATATAATAAAAGTTTACTATATTGCACAACTAAATCAAGAAAAGAAATAATCACATTGTACTCATTAATTAATTACATATTAATTATTATTTATTCATAATAATCATTAATTAACACATTATCAATTAATTACTCATAATTGCAAAATAATCAATGTGTTCAACTCATTGCTACTATATCCAAATAAATTGAATATTTAATTAATACTCTTATCAAGTCTTTGATATTAAAATCTTAGGGTTGGTCCATTAATTTAAATCAACTATTAATGACTCCCTTTAATCATTTCATAAATTCATATAACCACATAAGGTTTAACTAAACTCACAAAACTAACTCAATAAAAATTAAATCACATATTTAATAAATAAGGAGTTTAAAATTCATGGTCGTTATAGGTTAACTACTCATCATGCTAAAATTAATTGTTTTCGTAAGGTTATTAGCTTTCATATTCCTAATCAACCTATTATGTGAATTCAAATGACCAAACCATTAAAATCAATCATGGTCATCTCAAGCCATAAAGCTATTCATTTATTGAAAAACGGATGTCAAGCTTTCTTAGCTCATGTCACAGATTTAAACAAAAATACGTCAGATTTGAATGATATTTCTATTGTTAATAAATTTCTTGACGTATTCCCCGAAGAACTTCTTGGCCTATCCCCGGAGCGTGAAATCGAGTTTGGTATCGACCTTGAACCAGGTAAAAAACCTATTTCCAAAGCCCCATATCGAATGGCTCCTATTGAACTTCAGGAGTTTAAAACCCAACTACAGGAATTGTTAGACATCGGTTTTATTCGTCCTAGTACGTCTCATTGGGGTGCTCCTGTTCTATTCGTGAAGAAGAAAGATGAAAGTATGCGACTTTGTATTGATTATCAGGAGTTGAATCATGTCACCATCAAAAATAGGTACCCATTGCCTCGCATTGATGACATGTTTGACCAGTTGCAAGGAGACAAATTCTTTTTAAAGATTGATCTTTGTTCTGGATATCATCAGTTGAATATTAAAAATGATGACATTCCAAAGACTTCTTTTAAAACTCGGTACGGGCATTATGAATTCTTAGTCATGTCTTTTGGATTGACTAATGCTCCTGCTGCCTTCGTGGATATGATGAACCGAGTATTCAAGGAATATTTTGATCACTTTGTGGTCGTCTTTATTGATGACATCCTCATATACTCTAAAACCCGTGAAGACCATGAGCAACACTTGAGGATGATACTCCAAAAGCTTCGTGAAAATAAGCTATATACCAAGTTGAAGAAATACGAGTTCTGGCTTGAGGAAGTTGCATTCCTTGGGCATGTGATATCAAATCATGGGATATCTGTTGACTCGACAAAGATTGAAGCAATTCAAAGCTATGAGCAACCTAAATTAGTGACCAAAGTACGTAACTTTCTCGGCTTAGCGGGTTATTATCGGAGATTCGTAGAAGGGTTTTCTCGAATCGCTACTCCATTAACTCAGCTAACTTGAAAAGATACAAAAATCGGTTGGAGCGAGTAATGCGAGAACAGTTTTCAAGAACTCAAAAGGAGACTCATTTCAGCACCTGTTCTGACAATACCATCTGGCTCGGAGGTGTTTGTCATCTACAGTGATGCTTCAGGAAAAGGGTTAGGATGTGTTCTCATGCAACATGAGAAATTCATAGCCTATGCCTCACGACAACTCAAAGAATATGAGAGGAATTATCCTACTCATGATCTAGAGTTGGCAGCTGTAGTAATCCCCGAATCCAGGTCCCAAATCCCCACTTATTTCCGGTATACTATTTCTATCACTATTAGCAGAAGATATAAACATAAATTGTTTATACAATACATTACACACTATTTCTCAAGGTCGAGTAACCTTAACTGATTACACAATTCATAAGTTATTTAACACAGAACATTATTATCAACTATTCTATTACAAAATAGCTGCCCCAAGCTGAACTTGGCATTTTCATTTTCCTGTATCTGAACGCATTCGTCTTATCTGCAATGTTTTATCATGATATAGCAAGGGTGAGCATGAAAGTTGCCCAGCAAGTTTAAGTACAATAATATAACGATATATCATGATTGAAGAGTATGAATAATTAGCTGGCTATAATTCAACAATATAATTGTGAACTAGCAAGAACAAACTTTTGACTTAACAAGTATTATACATGAACAAACATTTCTGAACCAACTGGTAATGAAGGTGATCAGCCTTTCATACCTGACTTATACATGCAAGATGTACAGAGTACAATTTTCATGGCAATCAGCAATGATTAACCATAAGCTTGAATAAAATACTCTTATTAGAGTTAAGTACAAAGAAACTTGCCTGAACCGTTGATTACCGCAACACAATTTAATTTAATCTCTCACGAAAGACCTATCAGTTATAAGATTGATCTTTTAATCAGTATAACATACTTTATTCCATAATACTATCTAATACTTAATCAAATATTAGATAACAACTTAACACATTAATATTATTATCATCCTTTGATAATTATTCAATCACTATATCATATCCCTTATGATTTAACACTCGCTTTTCATATCATAATTTATTCATTAACATGTAATAAGGGAAACACTAATCCAGCACCCTGGATTCTATATCTAACAACCAAATTTATAATTCAGCAACTTGAATTCCAAATCCATCAATTTAAACCTCAATCCAGCAAACCGGATTCAACACATTTTCAATTCAGCAAACTATATTCTATATCCGTATCACGAAAATACCAAATCAGTGAATTATTCTCCTATCCTTTGGTCAAACATATATACATGTATTTCATGCACAAAAATTATTTTTCCATAATTTTCCAACTTCCTTTGGTATTTTTCAAAAATTAATTTCTAGTGCGTAGCTTAAGAAATTAGCTACCTCGTGCTTAACTCCAGTAATGCCCATATTTTGGCATAACCTTATATATGTTAACGTGATGCTCCATTTTAAATTTTGTGGCAATCGGAGTTGTAGAACTCCGTTTATAGCGATTTTCGTCGGAAAATCACAAAAATTAGAACGACCATAACTTGGTCGTTTTAACTCGGAATCAGCTCATTTTTGGACACGAGCTACATAATACCATATATTTTCAGTTCCGAAAAGCCTAGAATTTTTCTCATTAAATAAATGTCCGAAACAGCCCCCGAAAAATTTTGGGCAGAAACTTTTTGCACTTTGGCAGTTTTGGAGTCCTTCACCAAAACTTAAATAAAACGAAATCTGTAACTTTGATTAATGATCCGTCAATTTTTTTTGGGTTCGTATCTTTCCAAAATACAGTTTTCATCTATCACAATCCATATTTGGACATGTTAAGCTCCCAGAAGTTAGCCCGGAAGTGTCTGTTACAAAACTGTCCTTTTAACAGTTTTCTTATCTTTGTGTAGTTTGGGAGAAATCCCATAACTTGTTCAATATTCAACCTATTTGAGTAATTCCAAAGGGATTTTACCCTTAACACATATATATAGCATCCCAAGAACAAAAATCATAAATATCCATCATAGATTTCAAGAAAAATCAAAACCTAGCTCACACTTTAAAAGTTTAACTTTTCCAGAAAATTTCTATTCTTCAATTCCTTTAGATTTCCACCAAATCAACCCCCATTATGGGTAGATCCAAACAATAAACACTTATTAACATGTATATACATGGCTTTTGAGTTTAGAAACAAAATTTCTTATTTCCTCAAACAAGCATCAAACAAAATCAAAGCTAAGAGAAAAAAAAATCATGTTTTCTATCTTTTGAAAAACCTAGCTTCCATTCCACACTTTAGATCTAACTTTTGATCTACAAAAGAGTTGGATCTACATATCAAACACTTATATACACATAGATCTAAGGTTTTAAGCCTCAAAATCACAACTTCAAGTTGTCATAACTCAAATCAAACCACAAAAGAAATTAGCCAACACAAGTAGAAATTCTTTGTTGTACCTTTAGCTATAATCCCCTTTCTTTTGATGGCCCTCTTTCTTTGCTTTCCAAAGTAGGAGATTAGGTTATTGGACATCAAAGGATCCTCTCTTCTCCCTCCGTGGAAATGGTCGAACTCCCCCCCCTCTCTCTCTCTCTTTGGTTTCTCTTAGATGCAAAGTAAGGAATGAGAAATGAAAGAGAAACAAACTAAGCTAGATTTTTTTATGAAGTGTGGAATTTTAATATTTTCCAAGCCCACTCTCTTTCCTTCTCTCTTAGATAATTGCCAAGAGGTTGCTTGCAAGAAAGAATATAAGTGTTGGTCAAACAAAAGAATGACACATGGAAGGAGTTGGTAGGAGTTGGTCACCAACTAAAGTTAGCAATTAATACACATTATTCCCCTCTTATTTCCTTCTCTAGCAACCGGCCATGTGGCCTTAGAATGCTCCAAGTCTTGCTTTATTTACTAAATGCTTATTTGATTTATCAAACGTCCAAAAATTCCTCTCCACTTGGCTAAAAGTTGGGTTATTCCTTTACTGTATTGATTGGCCTCTAACCAATATCATTCGCCAACACTTGGGCTATAAAATATACATAATCCACTACATTTAATTCTTATCCAACCCGCATCATTTACTTAGGGTTTTTACTTTTCCATTAAAATACCAATCCTTGCTCATGAACATTTATTTTCTTAACCCAATTAGACTTGCTATAATTAGGTTATAAAATTAATCATTTGAGATATATAAAATAAATCTCCTAGAATTAGTAAGTATTCTAAATACCACAATTCTCTTTTCCATAACCCTTAAGTTATTAAATCCTTCATTCCTAATATATAATTAGGGTTACACTAGTTTCTTTTGTTTGTTTATATAATAAACAAATATAAACCATCACAGAATGTTCATATTCCTTACACACAACTTTTTAACCCTTAGGGTTTAATACTTTGCATTAGGATTCCCAAATTAGGGTTTAAATTCTCAAAACTGAAACTAGGGTTTCAGAATATATCGTTAGGGTTTTCTAACTTAATCACCATATTCATATCATGAATTTAGGGTTTCGGATACCCGAAACTAAAATTAAAGTTTCTGAGCGTACCGTTAGGGTTTCTAACAATTTGTTAGATTTTTCTAACTTAATAAACATATGATCAACATAACTTTAGGGTTTTCTAAAGTTATAACTTATCTAATCAATCCTTGATCTTAAATCATTATGGTTCACATATGTAACCAAATATATCGACTAGTATCCACTTCGATACTTATCACTGATAATTCTTCAAAAGAATTTTAAATCTACCATAATCCTATACCTCATTACTAGACTATCACTTATAGTCTATCACATAATTCAAGTCTTGTCCAAAACTTTTGAAATTCTTGGAATTTCATTACATAACTGCCAATTCCATACACTTATTTCCTGTCTAGGTCCTAATATTGAACCTTAAATCAATCATTTATGATTTTCATAAATTGTCTAATTTCTCGGGTTGTCACATTCACCCCTCCTTCTAAGAATTTCATCCCCGAAATTCACCTTACTCCTTATACCTTGCACTTTTCACCATTTATACTGAGCGATCACACAAGATCTTGAACTTATTTTCTCAGGTATCTATCAAAGATACTCAAACTTCTCGGGTATCTATAAAAGATACTCAAACTTCTCGGGTATCTATAAAAGATACTCAAAATTCTCGGGTATCTATCAAAGATACTCAAACTTTCTCGGGTATCTATCAAAGATACTCAAACTTCTCGGGTATCTATCAAAGATACTCAAACTTCTCGGGTATCTATCAAAGATTTACTTTGATATATACTCAAATTTCTCGGGTATCTATTAAAGATACTCAAAACGCAAGCAAATATCAAATTCACACTAAGTATTCCTGTATTTACAACTCCATCACATTTTTATCATCTCTGCACCAGGTTACATGGTACATGAGTGATAATTAAAAACAAATTTTGATATTTCAAATCATTTGCTTAAACATTATATCTGTTCTTATTATCCTCAATACTCCATTCACACATAACTATACCCAGTTCATAAAACCACACTTATGAGTCCATAAATTGCCATAATCATATGAGTTCACGAACTTTCCTAGATAGACCTTTGGCGTCCATTCGCTGAGGGGTTCATAAACATTTCATATAACTATGCGTCAAGTATGTCACATAAGTATGAATTTTAAGAACTCGTACTTAAACCTATATCCTCTAACTATGACCTATCTATCTGTCATACACATGAGAAAGGAATCACCCTCTTAACACGCATATAGCAAATAGCGCGACACAACCATTTCAATGATTATCAATGCCAGAAACTAAGTGGTTGTCAAACCAAACTCGGCCACTAATCAATATAGAAAGCTAAGCGGACAATTCCCCGCCTATACAAAGAATTGGTCAACCTAACCACTACATCGACCAGGAAGCTAAGTGATTCTAAAACCAAGTACAAATTCCCCGCCCATACAAGGAATCATACAACTCAGCGACTGACACGAGTCCTCAATTGAAATCCCACATAATTCTAGCTCCACACTTACTCCATACAAATTTTATTTAATCTGTATTTACAATTCATAACTCTTTCATGAGTTTTCATAGTACAATTTTATAGTAAAACTACCACACAGCATCTTGCTGTAAACTTTTCAATCATCAGATTGATTCTTTTCCCACATCATAACCTTATTAGATCACGGGGTGATCTTATCGTATATATTATGATTTATTTCTATGCCTTGATTGTTTTGTTTTACGATCTTCTATCCCTGCACTTTCAGTCCTTTAGACTCGATCTATTCACCATTATTGTTCAACTTTATTATCAGAGTTAGGGAACTCTATGCTTTACACACGCCGAGATTCGTCTTTGAATCTTACCGACCAACTAACTCTATTTGAGTTAGTCTTATCCTAATCACTGCGGTTATTGGTCTCAGGTATTCCTACCTAAGCTTCATAACCAACAGCTCTGATACCAACTGTAGTAATCCCCGAATCCGGGTCCCAAATCCCCTCTTATTTTCGGTATACTATTTCTATCACTATTTGCGGAATATATAAACATAAATTGTTTATACAATACATTACACACTATTCCCCAAGGTCGAGTAACCTTAACTGATTACACAATTCATAAGTTATTTAACACAGAACATTATTATCAACTATTCTATTACAAAATAGATGTCCCAAGCTGAACTTGGCATTTTCATTTTCCTGTATCTGAACGCATTCGTCTTATCTGCAATGTTTTATCATGATATAGCAAGGGTGAGTATGAAAGTTGCCCAGCAAGTTTAAGTACAATAATATAACGATATATCATGATTGAAGAGTATGAATAATTAGCTGGCTATAATTCAACAATATAATTGTGAACTAGCAAGAACAAACTTTTGATTGAACAAGTATTATACATGAACAAACATTTCTGAACCAACTGGTAATGAAGGTGATCAGCCTTTCATACCTGACTTATACATGCAAGATGTACAGAGTACAATTTTCATGGCAATCATCAATGATTAACCATAAGCTTGAATAAAATACTCTTATTAGAGTTAAGTACAAAGAAACTTGCCTGAACCGTTGATTACCGCAACACAATTTAATTTAATCTCTCGCGAAAGACCTATCAGTTATAAGATTGATCTTTTAATCAGTATAACATACTTTATTCCATAATACTATCTAATACTTAATCAAATATTAGATAACAACTTAACACATCAATATTATTATCATCCTTTGATAATTATTCAATCACTATATCATATCCCTTATGATTTAACACTCGTTTTTCATATCATAATTTATTCATTAACATGTAATAAGACAAACACTAATCCAGCACCCTGGATTCTATATCTAACAACCAAATTTATAATTCAGCAACTTGAATTCCAAATCCATCAATTTAAACCTCAATCCAGTAAACCGGATTCAACACATTTTCAATTCAGCAAACTGTATTCTATATCCGTATCACGAAAATACCAAATCAGTGAATTATTCTCCTATCCTTTGGTCAAACATATATACATGTATTTCATGCACAGAAATTATTTTTCCATAATTTTCCAACTTCCTTTGGTATTTTTCAAAAATTAATTTCTAGTGCGTAGCTTAAGAAATTAGCTACCTCGTGCTTAACTCCAGTAATGCCCATCTTTTGGCATAACCTTATATATGTTAACGTGATGCTCCATTTTAAATTTTGTGGCAATCGAAGTTGTAGAAATCCGTTTATAGCGATTTCCGTCGAAAAATCACAAAAATTAGAACGGCCATAACTTGATCGTTTTAACTCAGAATCAGCTCATTTTTTGACACGAGCTATATAATACCATATATTTTCAGTTCCCAAAATTCTAGAATTTTTCTCATTAAATAAATGTCCGAAACAGCTCCCGAAAAAGTTTGGGCAGAAACTTTTTGCACTTTGGCAGTTTTGGAGTCCTTCACCAAAACTTAAATAAAACGAAATCTGTAACTCCGATTAATGATCCGTCAATTTTTTTGGGTTCTTATCTTTCCGAAATAGAGTTTTCATCTATCAAAATCCATATTTGGACATGTTAAGCTCCCGAAAATTAGCCCGGAATTGGCTGTTACAAAACTGTCCTTTTAACAGTTTTCTTATCTTTGTGTAGTTTGGGAGAAATCCATAACTTGTTCAATATTCAACCTATTTGAGTAATTCCAAAGGGATTTTACCCTCAACACATATATCTAGCATCCCAAGAACATAAATCATAAATATCCATCATAGATTTCAAGAAAAATCAAAACCTAGCTCACACTTTAAAAGTTTAACTTTTCCAGAAAATTTCCATTCTTCAATTCCTTTAGATTTCCACCAAATCAACCCCCATTATGGGTAGAT
Organism: Panax japonicus; assembly: GCA_020205505.1. Lineage (NCBI taxonomy): Eukaryota > Viridiplantae > Streptophyta > Magnoliopsida > Apiales > Araliaceae > Panax > Panax japonicus. The sequence goes on from CM035100.1 coordinate 50,430,772, forward strand.
CCAAACAATAAACACTTATTAACATGTATATACATGGCTTTTGAGTTTAGAAACAAAATTTCTTATTTTCTCAAACAAGCATCAAACAAAATCAAAGCTAAGAGAAAAAAAATCATGTTTTCTATCTTTTGAAAAACCTAGCTTCCATTCCACACTTTAGATCTAACTTTTGATCTACAAAAGAGTTGGATCTACATATCAAACACTTATATACACATAGATCTAAGGTTTTAAGCCTCAAAATCACAACTTCAAGTTGTCAAAACTCAAATCAAATCACAAAAGAAATTAGCCAACACAAGTAGAAATTCTTTGTTATACCTTTAGCTATAATCCCCTTGCTTTTGATGGCCCTCTTTCTTTGCTTTCCAAAGTAGGAGATTAGGTTATTGGACATCAAAGGATCCTCTCTTCTCCATCCATGGAAATGGCCGAACTCCCCCCCTCTCTCTCTCTCTTTGGTTTCTCTTAGATGCAAAGTAAGGAATAAGAAATGAAAGAGAAACAAACTAAGCTAGATTTTTTTATGAAGTGTGGATTTTTAATATTTTCCAAGCCCACTCTCTTTCCTTCTCTCTTAGATAATTGCCAAGAGGTTGCTTGCAAGAAAGAATATAAGTGTTGGTCAAACAAAAGAATGACACATGGAAGGAGTTGGTAGGAGTTGGTCACCAACTAAAGTTAGCAATTAATACACATTCTTCCCCTCTTATTTCCTTCTCTAGCAACCGGCCATGTGGCCTTAGAATGCTCCAAGTCTTGCTTTATTTACTAAATGCTTATTTGATTTAACAAACGTCCAAAAATTCCTCTCCCACTTGGCTAAAAGTTGGGTTATTCCTTTACTGTATTGATTGGCCTCTAACCAATATCATTCGCCAACACTTGGGCTATAAAATATACATAGTCCACTACATTTAATTCTTATCCAACCCACATCATTTACTTAGGGTTTGTACTTCTCCATTAAAACACCAATCCTTACTCATGAACATTTATTTTCTTAACCCAATTAGACTTGATATAATTAGGTTATAAAATTAATCATTTGAGATATATAAAATAAATCTCCTAGAATTAGTAAGTATTCTAAATACCACAATTCTCTTTTCCCATAACCCTTAAGTTATTAAATCCTTCATTCCTAATATATAATTAGGGTTACACTAGTTTCTTTTGTTTGTTTATATAATAAACAAATATAAACCATCACAGAATGTTCATATTCCTTACACACAACTTTTTAACCCTTAGGGTTTAATACTTTGCATTAGGATTCCCAAATTAGGGTTTAAATTCTCGAAACTGAAACTAGGGTTTCAGAATATATAGTTAGGGTTTTCTAAATTAATCACCATATTCATATCATGAATTTAGGGTTTCGGATACCCGAAACTAAAATTAAAGTTTCTGAGCGTACCGTTAGGGTTTCTAACAATTCGTTAGATTTTTCTAACTTAATAAACATATGATCAACATAACTTTAGGGTTTTCTAAAGTTATAACTAATCAATCCTTGATCTTAAATTATTATGGTTCACATATGTAACCAAATATATCGACTAGTATCCACTTCGATACTTATCACTGATAATTCTTCAAAAGAATTTTAAATCTACCATAATCCTATATCTTATTACTAGACTATCACTTACAATCTATCACATAATTCAAGTCTTGTCCAAAACTTTTGAAATTCTTGGAATTTCATTACATAACTACCAATTTCATACACTTATTTCCTATCTAGGTCCCTAATATTGAACCTTAAATCAATCATTTATGATTTTCATAAATTGTCTAATTTCTCGGGTTGTCACAGCAGCTGTCATTTTTGCGCTTAAGATTTGGAGGCATTACCTGTATGGAGAGAATGTGGAGATCTCTACGGATCATAAAAACCTCAAATATTTCTTCACTCAAAATGAAATCAACATGCAGCAATGACGATGGCTTGAGCTATTGAAAGATTACGATCATACCATTAAATACAATTCAGGAAAAACGAACGTAGTAGCTGATGCATTGAGTAGAAGATCATATGCGGGTACGAGTGCATTATTGTCAACGCAAAGGCCCATTTTATATGACTTACAAAGGATGGTGAATATACAAGAACCGACTTTAATCGATAAAGTTAAAGCTGCTTAAGTAACAAACCTGGAGCTGCTACGTATGAGGAAGAAAGTACAAGAAGGTGTTATGCCGGATGCAAGAATCGATGAAGAAGGAATACTTTGAGTCAACTCCAGACTTTGTGTTCCTAACAACCCTGATTTAAAGTATAAAATCATGATGGAGGCGCACAACACACCGTTTGCAATCCATCTTGGGAGTACCAAAATGTATCGTGATCTTTGACATACATTTTAGTGGAGCAATATTAAGAGAGAGATAACAGAGTTTATCTCAAGGTATTTAACTTGCCAACGAGTCAAGGCAGAGCATCAAGTACCAAAAGGTTCATTGAAACCACTTGAAATTCCAGAATGGAAGTGGGAGCACGTTACTATGGATTTCGTTACTGGTCTTCCCAAGGTTTCTCAAGGCATAGATGCGATTTGGGTCATTGTTGATAGATTGACCAAGTCTGCTCATTTCTTACCGATACGAGAAACTTATACACTTGAACGTCTTGTTCGTATGTACATAAACGAGGTTGTAAGAATGTATGGTATGCCAGTATCCATAGTTTCTGATCGAGACCCAAGATTCACTTCAAGATTTTGGGTTAGTTTGCAAAAAGCTATGGGCACGAATTTACGATTTAGCTCGGCATATCATCCTCAGACAGACGAGCAGTCGGAGAGGACTATTCAAACTCTTGAAGATCTATTAAGACTCTATGTCCTTGACTTCAAGGGAAGTTCAGACAAGTTCTTACCATTGGTGGAGTTTTCCTACAACAATAGTTATCAAGAAAGTATTGGCATGGCTCCATTTGAGGCGTTGTATGGAAGGAAGTGTCGTTCTCCAGTACGCTGGGATGAGGTGGGTGAAGTAAAGTTGTTAGGACCGGAGTTGGTACATATGACTACGAAAAAGATTCAAACGATTCGACAACGTATAAAAATCTGACAAGATCGAAAAATGGTTATGCTGATCTTCATCGAAAGGACGTGGAATTCGATATTGGAGATCATGTGTTGTTACGTGTTGCTCCATGGAAGGGAGTTACGAGATTTGGAAAGAGATAAAAGCTCAACCCTCGATTCATTGGCCCATTTTTAATCCTCGATCGAGTAGGAACTGTGGCCTATAGACTCGCCTTACCGTCAAGTATGTCTCGTGTTCATAACATTTTTTTACATATCTATATTACGTAAATATGTGAAAGATCCGAACCATATTATTGAATTAAAACTAGACGAGATAGAGAAAGATTTAACGTATGAAGAGTTACCTGTTAAAATCTTGGATAAGAAGGATCATATTCTACGCTCCAAGGTTATACCTCAAGTCAAAGTTTTGTGGAGAAACCACGATGTGAAAGAAATGACCTGGGAGTTAGAATCTGAGATGAAGTCAAGATATCCTCACATCTTCGATATACCAGGTACGTACCCCAATTTTGAGTACAAAATTTCATAAGAAGGGGAGGTTGTAAGACTCTAACTTTTATGAATAAAGATTAATTTTCTCGAAATATATTTTTGAATATTATAGTGTGGATTTGATATAATGTTATAGTTGTAGGTAATATTTAAAAATCTTACAAAGTAAGCAAGTGGTTTATAATATTCGATTGGTCGGGGAATATTCGTTTTAACAGGGAATATTCGTTCGACGACACAATCATTGGTGGACCCCACAACGGAAGTATTGTCGTAGTTAGAAAACGACAGAATTATCTTTTTATAAAAATAACGGCAAAAGTGTTATCGTTAAACTGTTGAACTACCAGGTAATAAAAGTAAAGTAATACGCGTGGTTGCATAGTAGCACAAGATATTGATTATTGATGCTTACGTGAGAAGTCACTCAATTATACTCAATTATTGCTACAGTAATTGCTGCATCATATCTCTCATATTATTGATTCAATTATTGTCACAGTATCATCTGCATAATATTTATTATTATTAAATCAATAATTGATATGACAAAGTTATTCATATTATTATTTGCAATATTGACAATGTCTAGAAGTTCTGTCAAGGAGAGGTTTGGTCACCTAATTGCGCGCCAATAAGGAGAAATTCTTATCGGAAAGCCCCCTCTTTCTTGGGAAAAACCTGGTTGTTAAATATTATAAGTTATAATATTAATGTTGAATAAGTTCGTGTTGATTAAAGATGAAATTGATAGTTCCATTGTGTTGGGATTATTAGTGTTAGTGGAAATCCATATTTATTTCGATAATAATTGATGTCTGGAGGTTATATTGACCAATCAGGTAATTAATCGGATAAATGATCAATTAATTGCTATTATTTCAAATGCTTATAACTATTTGTTCACATGTGTGTACTATTGATTCACATTCATGTACTATGAGGGGAGGTGGTGCAAGATTGATAATACTTGTATGACTAAATTAAAAATGAAGGTATAGATGAATGTATTATACTATAATTAGTTTTTTTTCACATGATTATACTATTAAGTCACATGAATAAACTATTAATTCACATTATTTACTATTAGAGGAGGTGGTACAAGTTTTATAATACTTGCAGGACTAAATTAAAAATGAAGAAAAAGATGAAGGTATTATACTGTAATATTTTGAGCCCCAAAACGTGCAATTATCAAAACTATATTTTCCTATAAATAGAAGCTCATTCTTCTTTCATTCTCACAAATTCACTAAGTCTTACAAGAGCAATTATTATAGAGAGAAATTATAGAGAAATAAAAGAAGAGAAGTTTTCTACCTCACTATTTCAGTATCCAGTTTCTTCTAAGGTAGGGGGTATTATTTCTTTCGTATTCATGAAGAGATTTATTTTCTTTCAATACTCGTATGGGTTGTTATTCCATTCTTTATTATTCTGTTGGAATAACCTGTCTGTGCGGTCTATCGCATGCCTGGTGAATTCTGTTGTTATTCAATTCTTTATTATTCTGTTGGAATATCCTGTCTGTGCGGATTACGCATGACCTGGTTCCATTCTTTATTATTCTGTTGGAATATTCTATCTGTGCTGGTTACGCATGACCTGGTTCCATTCTTTATTATTCTGTTGGAATAATCTGTCTGTGCGGATTACGCACGACTGGTGAATTCTTTTGTTATTCCATTCTTTATTATTCTGTTGGAATAACTTGTCTATATGGATTACCGCATGCATGGTGATCGATCCTTCGTATTCATTCCTTATTAAATCATGAAAATCATCTGTCTATGTGGATTACTGCATTGCGGTCAAAAATCTATTTGCGGTTTCATATATTCTATTATACTCGGTTGGTTAAAGTTTTGGCTTCTATACTCCATGAAATTAGTGGAATATCTTTGATATTTGTGCTTCATCTATTATCTTTTCATGGAAATATTCTTCTGAGCATTCTTGAATTTTACTCCACAAAACAATATCATGTTGACAATTTAGACGTTATTGATTTCTGGATAAATTAAATTATAAATCTTTAAAAATTTATCCTTGAACTTATTTAATTGAATTCTTATATCATTGTCATCATCCTCATGTTTATAATATGTTGAAAGTCATTTGTGGCCTGTAGTGCATAGATGGACTTGGTGTGATTATGACCAGGGATTATTCGGTATAATCATGACCGTAATGTTACAAATGATGTGGTAAAAGTCCTCATTGGCTATAGTGCATTGATGGACAGTTGTTGGCATGATCATGACCATTGATGAATACACGAATATCATTGGCCCGTAGTGCATGGATAATTTGTGGCCGTGATACTAATGAATATCCATGGCTGTAGTGCAAGGATGATGTGGTTTATTTATTAAGCCGAGTCTCAGCGATAATAGTGATGAAAAACCTTTTAAATCATAGAAGATAGTAGATTTTATTCTCTACTTGAATCTTCTAATGGATTGCTTGTTCCGCTGCAGTTAAACTTGATGGTTGTTATATTTTATCAGTTTAACATTGTTGAAGGCTAACGATAAATTATTATGCATTATCTTAGTCATAATATTTCTTACTGGGCTAGTTGAGCTCACCCTTTCTTTCACTGTTCTCTTCAGGAAATGAGAATATAGCTGGGACGAGTTGGGGAATGGATTGACAGGTCCAGATAGTTGTTTTAGTAGCCCTTACTATTCTATAAAATAGTGTGACAATAAATGTAATGAGGACTCCATTGAGTGTGGATATTGTCTAGATGACAATATTCTTATTAAAAAACTTAGATAATGTTTTGTCGTATTTTACACAACTGTTGTATAATTAAGTTGTATTTGAATTTTGTACCATGTATTTGGCGACTCAAGATGGGTGATGTATACCTATTTTGGGGGCGTCACATTGTTCATGATCTTCATTGCTTTTGGAATATATGAGGATGTTATCAATAAAGACAACCACAAAGTGATCCAAATATTCCTTGAATACTCGGTTCATAATATCCATAAAGGCATCAGGAGCATTAGTAAATCCAAAAGACATGACTAGGAATTCGTAATTCCCGTACCGAGTTCTGAAAGCAGTCTTTGGAATGTCATCAGTTTTAATCTTTAACTAGTGATATCTGAAACGAATATCAATCTTTGAAAAATATTTGGCTCCTTGAAACTGGTCAAAAAGGTCATCAATGCAAAGTAACGGGTATCTATTTTTGATGGTGAAATGATTTAACTCCCGATAATCAATACAAAGTTGAATACTTCCATCTTTCTTCTTTACGAATAGAATAGGAGCACCCCAAGGAGACGTACTAGGATGAATGAAACCGATGTCTAACAACTCATACAGTTGGATTTTTAACTCCTGAAGTTCAATAGGAGCCATTCGATATGGAGCTTTGGAAATGGGTTTTGTACCGGGTTCAAGGTCAATACAAAGCACGATTTCACGCTCCGTGGGTAGACAAGGAAGTTCTTCAGGGAATACGTCAGGAAATTTATTAACAATAGAAATATCATTCAAATCTGACGCATTTTTGTTTAATTCTGTAACATAGGCTAAGAAAGCTTGACATCCATTTTTCAATAAACGAATGGCTTTATGGCTTGATATGACGGTGATTGACTTTCGTGGTTTAGTTTCTTGAATTCGCATAATAGGTTGGTTAGGAATATGAATGCTAACAACCTTACGAAAATAATCAATTTTAGCATGATGAGTAGTTAACCAATCAATCCCTAAAATCACATCAAATGCAAGTATTTTCAAAGAGATAAGTTCTATAGGTAACGTGCGGGTGCTGATTAGAATCAAACAAGATTTATAAACAGTGGATGTAATGAAGGTTTCTCCCAACGGATTTTCAACAGATAAGTCAAAGTCTAATTTTTCCGGAGTTAAATTTAAACATTGAGCGCAAGTAGGAGAAATAAAAGAATGGGTAGAATTGTTGGCTTGTTTTGGGTTTAACAAAATAGACACTAACGCGTGCAAGTATACACGGTTAACAAGTAATATAGAGTAAGTCAAGTATCATTCCCACGGAGAAATGTGATTATTCCTAATCTAGCATGCAACAACTTTATAGTTATTTTTGGCTGCTTAAACGATCAATTAAAAAGTGAATTAAAAACTAAAATAATGATCAATACAAAATAACTACTTAATAAACGAAGAGATTCAAAGTGGAAAGATTTGGGATCCGGATGTCATTTAATACTTTATCCAGAATGCACAACTCTTGTTAAGCTTGAATAATTACTATGGACTGCTAGTCAAGAGCACGAAAGTATAACATGACTATTTTTCAATACACCATGTCCATATCACACAAAATCCACAAAGAGGTAGAATTCATATGAACTCAATATTACCTAACCCACTATATGTCTATGTGAATTACAAGCAATATCAATTTAAGCACAAGCTCATATAAATGACTACACATGGTAAATCGGTATATGTTTATCCGGGTTACAAATCACAAAATCCATCACATGTAAATCTCATGAACACACACTAACATGGTCAAATTTGAACTTATATTTCCTTTTTTAATTTCATACAAGTTATTAGGGTAGATGGTGATCAAGCATCCAAGAAATAAGAACAACCAAGTTAGGCAATCCATCTATAATCATACAAGCATCACAATAAGGCATACAAATTTGAACTACACAATAAACTTTATTAGAATCCCATAATGGTGGTTAGTTCATCTCTGAATCAACAACCATTATGGAATTTAAGCCAAGCATGAGAAAATTCAATGGAAACAAAGAGATTAGAGAGAAAAGAAATAGCAAATCTGATTAACTCTGCTCCCAAATGTGCTTCCAACTCAGTTTAGATCCAAAATCACAACCAAAGTAAAACTCAATATTCACAAGCTACTAGATCTAGAGAGAGAAACCAAATAGTAGAGTATTGCTATGGAATCTCTCTAGGTAAAAGATAACTAATAAAATATGTCTTTCGTAACCAGCAAATACACCCTTATATGGAAAATACGCTACAATAATCTTAAATGAAAAGTTAGCAATTTTAATAAGTCTGATTGACGCGTCCGCACGGGTGAGTATAGGGAATTGGCCGCGGGCGCGCCGTGTCTGCATTTGTGATCCTGGCGTGGGCGCGAGGTTTGGCCTACTAATGGGCGCGGCCGCGCTGGCCTATTCTACTGCACTCTGCTGCATTGCTGCTGCTGGTGTTCTGCTGCTACACTGTTGCTGTTAACTTCTTCTTCTTTCTTCACTTGACTTCTGGACACCTTCTTCACATGCATTAGTTCAGCTACTATCTTCACTCTAGCTATTTCTCATCATGCCAAGCCATTGCAATTCCATCACCATGCCTTTGGTGTCCCCTTGATTTAACCTACAAAACAAACATAAAAATCAATCAAACAATACTAAAAATACTTAAGTTTAAGCATAATTCTAGCAAGTTGATATCTAATAAGTAGGTATAAAACCTACTTATCAAATATCCCCAAACTTGAACTATTCCTTGCCCTCAACCAATAAACACAAATACGAACTAAGAAATACAAACTACATGTTATGCAATTACACTATCATGCAAATAAATCCCAAGATTTCCAGCCATGTTAAGAATTCCAATAAGATATGTCATAGAGAAATATCAAGATCTATGAACAAAGCATCACTAAGTTAAATGCATAATGACATACAATTAGATAATCCCAACTTGCTATAAAGATGTGTGTGTATGTGTGTTGTGTTCACATATACGCTTGACAAAGGAGAAGATACCACATGCTATACTTCTTAAGAAAGACAACTGATATTTTAAATCAAGAATTATGCACAAAAATTAAACATTAACTATTGCAACACATCAGTACACGTTAAGGTTCAATAAAGGGTTTATTTTGCTTTATTTTACTCACAAGGGCGATTTTCGCACTTTCTCGCAGTGTTTATTTATTTTTATAATTCCCATAGCTGTGAAATGTCTCATTCCATTAGGCTATACAATGCTACCTTAGCGAGCTTTTGACTAACGACTCCCAAGCCATCAAGGCCTTAAGGCGCTAGGTGTAAAGACATCCCATCGGGCTTACTTACTCAAAATAGCAAAGGCCACGAAACAAGACCAGCCACAGTTTATTCATTTTTATTTTTCTTCTTTTTTTTAAAGAGATAGCAAATATACCCTAAGCGTTTCCAAAACTTGAGTTCCAGTCTTTAGAAGTCATTACTCACTTCCTACATAATTCTATCATCAGCAGAAAAACATGTTAATCATCACCAACAATCAAATATGAACACTGAAGTACTACCCGGTACATCAAAACAACAGGCATGGATTTCATCATGTATAAAATTATACTTAATCTAAAGATATCAACCCAGTTCAAAAAATATCTATCAAGTTTTTATGTCATCATTGGCCCAATTAGAATTTAATTTAACTAAAAACTTGGGATTATGCAATGCTATGCAACCTATACAGATAATAAGAAAACAAAAAGAAAATTGTTTTTTACTACAAAATTAAATAATAACTACTAATATGCAATTAACTACGCAACATGAATATATGATGCAATTATACTACATACTCCAAACTACTGACTAGACCCAATATCCCCAAACTTAGCATATTTATTATCCTCAATGAAGGTAAAGGGTAAGGAAACTCCCCTATATGTCGGCATGGCCACCCTCCTTGGGTGGCAAATCTGGTGGCAGGTATGGTACAATAGAACCAAAGAGAGGCCACTCCACAATAGTTCCCTGCTGTGCAAATGCTTCAGCCAAAGCTCTAGACTTCCCATTTGCGAACGCTAAAAATATTTCGTGTAGCGGATCCACCTTCCTCTCTAATCGTCTTAACATACGATCATCAGTCTCTGAAGTAGCACAAGGGGTGGTGGTATGAGGGATTTGTTGTGCAGACGGTACGAACGATGGAGCTGGTAAAATAAACCCTTTTCCCCAAAGGTGCGCTCTGCCACCAGCCCAGTCATCAAATTTCTAAATTATTGCATGTGTGATATCCTGACTCGGAATTTATAGCTGCTCATCATCCCATTTCACTCCAGCTTTTGCGTACAAGTGGGCTACGACTGAGGCATGTGGGATACTACCAGTGGTGTTCCCCCTTATGTAACGAAGCATGTTCCGGTGGAGGAGGTGACCCACATCGATATACTTTCCTGTGATAATCCCCCATAGTATTATTGCCCTCTTAGATGGGATATCGTGCTGGTGCGTTGATGGCATCAACTTGGCACAGATGAAAAATTCCACGCCTTTGCGTAACAGTTCAGCGCTAAACTTGGAAAATTAGTGGGCATATTTGTGCCTTACTTGTAATTCCATTTGGTGCTCGGCACATACAAATCCTCGATCACCCTGTCCAAGTCTGTCTCAAACCTCACAACTTCCACCCAATTGGCTAGGCCAGTCGGAGGGTCTGGCAGATGGAATACCTCCCGAATCCCCTGCGGGCGATAATCCACCTAAAAGCCTCTGACAAAGGATATGCCATTCTGCGTTTCTTTTGCATTCGCGTAGAATTCGTGCACGATAGCCATCGACGCAGGAATAGGACTAGCTACAACTCCCAACCATCATCTCTCCCTAATCATCTCCCAAAGCTGCCCATCCTGCTTCCCGGGCTTGAATCCCCTTTCTTTCATAAATATTTTCGTGATAATCTTGTAGTATTCTGACAAATTTAGTGAGGTCTAAAATGTCTTCATCCTGACTGCTACTGGAAGAGGACTCAAAGGTGCGTGATCGTGCTTGCTTGCGTGCCATGAGTGCTGTCAGAGAATATACTTGTAAGCCCTAACTATGATTGGATTGTAGAAGATGAGAAACCCCTAAACTTTATATCTTGATTATTCTGAACAAACCCTAGGCAAATCTTTTGTATATAAATGGGTGATATGTGGAAACCAAATATGGGAAGAGAGGGTGAGAGATTACAGTTGGTTAGGAGTATATGAGAAGGAGACTGAATGGGGTAGGAGAAGGAGAAGGCGTAAGGGCTCTGTGGTTGCTTAACTGAATGAAGATGTTTAAATGAAATGGGTCATGTTTTTGAATCATTTAAAACTGCTTGGCCCCGAACATGGGCACGACCGATGTAGTATTGAATGTGGCGCGGGCGTGCCGGATACTTTTGTATGCTGAGACCTGGTGTCGGCGCGCTGTATTTATGCTTGGTGCTGGCGCGGCCGCGCCGCCTCGAGCCCCAAACTGAGTCTATTTTGCATTAAAGAAGGAACAAGTAGCAACTTGTAATTCATTATTTAACCTGCATATCAAGCATTAACAAAATTGAGATATGCCTATTCCCAAATCAAAATTTGAATTGTATAACATGCATGTATGATTGTATACCCAAAAATGCTCTATATGCAATTTCTATCAAAATGATATATGCATTAAGCTCTATTCAAAATTGGTGTCAAAATTTTCATGAAACTAAGAATTAAACATGGGGGGAAATAAGAATGATATACCATCAGAATTAAACAGTAAAAAGAAGCAGAGATATATGAAATTGAGAATTAAACAGTAGGGAGACGATAGAGAATGGGGTGCCTCCCATTGAGCGCTTGTTTATAGTCCATTAGCTTGACTATCACTGTCTTGGTCATGTTGTTGAAAGGATTGAGGTGACCTTTTGTCTATCGACCTCACCACCATAATAATGCTTCAACCTCTGTCCATTAACTTTGAAGGGCTTGTCTGGGCACTTATCAAAAATCGTTATTGCACCGTGTGGAAATATAGTTTTTACTATGAAAGGTCCTGACCACCTTAATTTGAGCTTTTCTGGGAAGAGTCTAAGTTTGGAATTGAATATCTACACTGCTTGCCCTGGCTCAAATGTTGTTTCCATGATTCTGTGATCATGCCACCTTTTCACTTTCTCTTTGTACAACTTGGAATTGTCATAGGCCTGCAATCGAAATTCATCTAACTCATTGAGTTGAAGAAGGCATTTCTCCCTTGTAGCCTTTAAGTCGAAGTTTAGCTTCTTGATTGCCCAATAGGCCTTATGTTCAAGCTCCATGGGAAGGTGACAAGCCTTTCCATACACTAGCTGAAACGACGACATACCCAGTGGTGTTTTGTAGGCAGTCCTATATGCCCATACTGCATCATCCAGATTCAGCGACCAATCTTTTCTCATGGGGTTCACAATCTTTTCCAATATTTTCTTTACCTCACAGTTTGACACTTCTTCTTGGCCATTTATTTGTGGGTGGTAAGTTGTAGCTACTCGATGGTTCACCCCATATTTAGCCAACAATACTGTAAACTGGCGATTGCAGAAATGGCTACCTTTATCGTTTATGATCGCCCTAGGAGTCCCGAATCTCGTGAATATGTTCTTTTGGAGAAAACTTAGAACCACCCTAGCATCATTAGTCATTAGAGCTGCCACTTCCACCCATTTGGAGATATAATCAACTGCCAGAATGATTTACACATTTCCACATTACGAAACGAAAGGCCCTATAAAATCTATCCCCCAGACATCGAAGATCTCCACCTTAAGGATTGTATTCAAAGGCATTTCATTTTGCTTTGATATATTCCCTACCCTCTGACATTTATCACATCTCTGCACAAAGTTATAATCATCCTTGAAGAGAGTCGGCCAATAAAAACCTGCTTGTAAAACCTTGGTCACTGTTCTTTCTCCCCCGTACCTCCATACTCTGATGCGTGGCAATCCTGCAAAATACTCTATGTCTCCCTATATGGAATGCACCTTCTAATCATTCGATCAGCACATTGCTTGAACAAGTAAGGCTCACCCCAAATAAACCATTTAACATCATGGAGAAACTTCTTCTTTTACTGTCCAGTCAAATCAGAGGGAATGATATTGCTCACTAGAAAGTTTGCATAATCTGCGAACCATGACACTTCCCCTTTCACCACAAACAATTGTTCATCTGGGAACGATTCATTGATCATAACTTTAACATTCACATCCCTTCTCGGATTCTCCAATCGAGATAAGTGGTCAGCCACTTGGTTCTCAGTCCCTTTTCTGTCTTTGATCTTTAAGTCAAATTCCTGTAGAAGAAGAATCCACCTGATCAGACGGGGGTTTGCATCTTTCTTGGCTATCAAGTATCGGATCGCAGCATGGTCGGTGTATACAATCACTCTTGTCCCAATCAAATAAGCATAAAATTTGTCGAATGCGTATACCACCGCTAGAAGCTCTTTTTCTGTAGTAATGTAGTTCAATTGGGTGTTAATAAGGGTCTTACTATCATAATAAATAATATGGAATACATTGTCTCTACGCTGGCCCAATACAGTTCCCACGGTAAAATCGCTTGCATCACGCATCAATTCGAATGGAAGAGTCCAATCCAGAGTTGTAATCACAGGTGCCATAGTCAACTTCTTTTTTAAATGCTCAAAAGCAGTTAGGCATTCCTCATTGAATCTAAACTGGACATTTTTTCTAGTAAACTGGAAAGTGGCTTAGTAATCTTTGAGAAGTCCTTAATAAACCGACGGTAAAAGCCTGCATGCCCCAAAAAGCTACGGACGCCTTTTACAGAAGTAGGTGGATGCAAGTTCTCAATAGTTTCATGTCAGGGTACTATTCATAGGGTACTATTCACTCGGAGTACTATTCATGACAAAAATTGATTTTTTTATGTCAATCATTTGTGATACCATATTATTCTTGAATTTTACTCCACAAAGCAGTATCATGTTGACAATTTGGACATTATTAAATTCTGGATAAATTGAATTATAAATCGTTAAAATTTATGATTGCTCTTATTTAATGGGATTCTTATATCATTGTCATCATCCTCATGCTTACATTGCGATAAAAATCATCTTTGGCCCGTAGTGCATATATGGACTGTTTGATTGGTATGATTATGACTATTTATCGGTATAATCATGACCATCGGTGATAATACGAATATTCTTAGCCCGTAGTGCATGGATGATTCGTGGATGTGATAATAATGAATATCTTTGACCCGTAGTGCATGGATAATTCGGTGATGTGAATTATTTATTGAGCTGAGTCTCAGCGATAAAATTAATGACAAACTTTTAAATCATAGAAGATAGTAGATATCATGCTATATTTGACTCTTCTAATGGATTGTTTGTTCCGTTATAGTTAAACTTGTTGTCTATTGTATTTTATCAGTTTAACACTGTTGAAGGCTAACGATAATTTATTCTGCATTGTTGTAGTCATAATATTCTTTACCGGGCTAGTGAGCTCACTCTTTGCTTTCATTGTTCTCTTCAGGAAATGAGAATGTAGCTGGGACTAGTCGGGGAACGGAGTGATTGTCCTAGATGGTGGCTATAGTAGTCCTCATTATTCTATGAAATAGTGTGATAATAATTATAATGATGACTTTATTTGAGTTTTGGATATTGTCTATGAGACAATATTCATGTTAAAACTCTCAGCTATGTTTTGGCGTATTTTACACGATAATTGTATAGTTAAGTTTGTATTTAAATTTTGTACTATGTATTTGAAGACTCAAAATGGATGATGTATACCTATTTTAGGGGCGTCACACAATGTCTCATAATTCATAAAAGATAAAATAGTAATAATTATCAATGCTTTAATATTTTAATTTATAATTTACTATATTTATTTCATTAAATTTAATGTATTAAATACAATCTTCAACGTAATGTAATTACACTATAATTATTATATAAAAACCAAATACGAATCAAATAAATATGTTATAATAACTTATTATCATTATAATCTATCTAATAAAATACAAATGATTTTGAATTTCCCGCTCACTCAATAAATCATTTGGGTCGTCCAAAGTTTGAGATAAATCTCACCGTTCATACATCTATATAATAAAATATATCTATCTATCTAATAATCTAATAATAATTTAATAAAATACAAATGACTTTAAATTTCCCGCTCACTCAATAAATTATTTTGGTCGTTTAAAGTTTGAGATAAATCATATTGTCCATACAGTGCCGGAGGCACGGGACCAGCTAGTATAATTATATTACATTATGTAGATCCATCAAATTTCTATGATGCAAACTAAACCGGAAACCCTACCTAAGAATATTAGAGAAAAAATCTGGACTCTTTCCACTAACCGCCATTGTAGTTTGTGGTCCCACTTGTTGGGCAAAACTTATCATAATACTTGTAATTTAGCATTAGCATTGATTAGAGAAATGAAGTGGCAAAACTTAGCATTGATTGAATTGGAATTATTAACGCATATGCCGAATTGGGTCAGATTTATCCATTAATATTTATTTCAGAATCAATACAATATTTTATGTGATTTTATATACACAAAAACAACCATATCATTTAATTATGTCTCCCCTTCTTTTATTAAATATTATCACGTGAAAATCGTGGCTGTGTTTTTTTTTTCAAGGTTACAACACTAAATTTTCTTTTAAGAGAAAATATTGTTTTAGCAATAATTTTATTATTAATATAAATATGTATTTAACGAGGTCCATTACTCTCTTTTCTTTAATTTTTTTTTTTGTAATATATATAAAAATTATACTTTGGAAATATATTTCTTTCTTCCTTCCCATTAATTGTTAAATTGAGGGAGCGTCCGGTAGCCTTAAAGACTGGTACCGTCCGGTTATTTTAATTTTTTTTATCATAATTATGAAAAATAATAATAATAATAATAGAGGAAGTTTGAACAAAAAATTATAAAAAAAATATATTTTATTCAAACTTCTTTTAATATTTTTTATTTTTTTTCTCATAATTGTAGTTAAAAAAACAAACAAAACAAAATAAAATAAAAGGTACCGATCGTTAGTACCGATCAATAGCCCCCTCCCCCTCCCCCTCCCCCTCCCCCTCTGCCTCTGAAAATGTCAATTCAGTCCCCATCCTACCTTAATTATTGTTTCAGATGAAAGAAGACTCTTAATTATTGTTAAACTTTTGATACTCTAATGGAAATTATTAATGATTTTTCTATAGCATGCATATCCTTTTTGTTGTTACTTTCGTCACCTGATCCAATAACATTTAAACACCTATTCAAATTTCATGTCTCGGCAAGAATCCCAAGATTTCATGAGAACAGAAATTAAGCACATCCCTTTCTTCCCAGAAATTTTAGGGGGACATTTCTAGTGACATTTTTTTGGTTTTTTTTGTAGTATCTCTTAAAAAATGTATAGTATTTATTTTGACTGAAATTTTTATAAAAAATAGTGTTTTAAATGTAAATTGAATACATACAAGCGATAGTGTTTGTACAGTCTGTATAACCATGTTTCTTGTATGTATCCAATTTATACCTAAAATACTATTTTTTACAAAAATTTCAGTTGAAATAAATACTATATATTTTTTAAGAGGTACTACAAAAAAAACCAAAAAAAAAAATGTCGCAAAAAATGTCAGCAAACAATGTCGCCCTAGAACTACTCCTTTCTTCCTACTCTCGACAAATATGGCATCCTCCTACTTTCGACATATGAATATAGCATGCATATCCTTTTCTTCTTCTTTTTTCTTATAAAGCATGCGGTGCAATGTAGGAGTGAGCAAAAAACAGATATAACCGAATTACCGAACCGAACTGAAATAATTTAACCGAAATTCTCTGATAATTCGGTTATTTTCAATAGTTCGGTTATACCCGAATTTTGTTACTGTTTTTGATTAGTTTGTACGGGTATTATTTTTGGGTTATTCGGTTTAACCGAATAACCGAACAAATCTTTACTCTACTAGTCTACTTAAAATAATAATAGGAATCGAATGACAGGGACCATCAGCCCACTACAGTAGCCCAAACACAGAGGCCATTCTTATTCTGAAGTCTAAACTCTAAAGTGAGAAGTCGTAACTCTAAATCTCATTCTCATTCTCTCAAATTCCCAAACACAGACACACAGTCTACACAGAGGCCAGATCTCAAACCCTCAATTCTCAATCTCTCATCTCAAATCAAGATCTCAAACTCTCAATCTCCCTTCGACCGAGTACCGACGGCATCGCCTCCCTTCGACCGAGTACCGACGGCATCGCCTCCCTCGACCCTCATCGCCTTCGGTGGCTCTTCATCGGTCATCACCCTGGCCGACGGCATCGCCTCCCTCGACCGGTCAACCCTCATCGTCTCGAATTTTGAAAGTAAGTTCTTATGAGAATTTGGGCCGAGAACGCCACTCTCTTTGCTGATCTTTTTGGGCTTTGAGACTCGCTTATTTTCAATATTGGAGTAGTTTTTAAATTCGTAAAGAGGGAGGCTTTGAGAAACTCAGCAATATATGTGCGAAAATCAGATGTTATATAAATTGTTAGAAGCTTTAACTACTGTTGTGATTTTTGCTTTGTGTGGATATGGTAATATAGCTGGCTTCTAGTTGTTTTAATGCCATAAGGCTGGATCAAAATGGCTAAAGATATATGTGACGCCCCCAAAATTAGGTATACATCACCCATCTTGAGTCGCCAGATACATGATACAGAATTCAAATACAACATACTAATACAACTGTCGTGTACAATACGACAAAACATAAACTGTGAGTTTGAATACAAATATTATCTACTAAAGATTATACAAACTCAAAAGGAGTCCTCATTACAATTATTATCACACTATTTCACAGAATAGTGAGGACTACTAATGCTATCCTCTGGACCATCACTCCGTTCCCCGACTCGTCCCAGCTATATTCTCATTTCCTGAAGAGAACAATGAAAGAAAGGGTGAGCTCAACTAGCCCAGTAAGAAATATTATGACTAAGATAATGCAGAATAAATTATCATTAGTCTCCAACAATGTTAGACTGATAAAATATAATAGACATCAAATTTAACTGCAGCGGAACAAGCAATCCATTAAAAGAGTCAAGTAGAAAATAAAATCTACTATCTTTTATGATTAAAAAGATTTTTCATCACTGTTATCGCTGAAACTCAGCTTAATAAATATTCCACATCATCGAATCACCCCTGCACTACAGCCAAGGATATTCTTTAGTATCACGACCACAATTATCCATGCACTATGGGCCAAGAATATTTGTATATTCATTAATGGTCATGATCATGCCAATAACTGTCCATCAATGCACTACGGGCCAATGAGGACTTTTACCACATCATTTGTAACATTACGGTCATGATTACACCGAATAATCCCTGGTCATAATCATACCAAGTCCATCTATGCACTACAGGCCACAGATGACTTTCAACATAATATAAACATGAGGATTATGACAATGATATAAGAATTCAATAAAACAAGTTCAAGAATTAATTTGTCCAAGAACTACTAATGTCCAAATTGTCAACATGATACTGTTTTGTAGAGTAAAATTCAAGAATGATCAGAAGAATATTTCCATGAAAAGATACTGGATGAAGCGCAAATATCAAGGATATTCCACTAATTTCATGGAGTATAGAAGTCAAAACTTTAACCAACTGAGTATAATAAAGAATGGAATAACAAAAAAATCACCATGCATGCGGTACTTCGCATAGACAGGTTATTCCAACAGAATACTAAATAACGGAACCAGGTCAGGTGAAATTCGCACCGACAGGATGTTCCAACAGAATAATAAAGAATGGAATAACAACAGAAATCACCATGCATGCGGTACTTCGCATAGACAGGTTATTCCAACAAAATACTAATAAGGACGGAATCAGGTCCGGCGTAAAACGCACAGACAGGATATTCCAACAGAATAATAATAAAGATAGAACCATGTCCAACGTAAAATGCACGGACATGATATTCCAACAGAATAATAAAGACGGAATCAGGTCCGGCGTAAAACGCACAGACAGGATATTCCGACAGAATAATAAAGACGGAATAATAGAAGAATGTTACCAAGTATAGGGTAGATAGCGTATACAGATTATTCCAACAGAATAATAAGCAATGGAATAACAACAGTTCTCTTCATGAATAAGAAAGAATAACACCCCTTACGAATACAACAAATAATATTCCCTACCTTAAGAAGAAGAGTACTGGATATATAAGTAGTGAAGTAACAGAATACTTTCTCCTTTCTCTCTATAGTTTATCTCTCTAGAGTTCAGTGAATTCGTAAGAAAATAATGAAAGAATGACCTTCTATTTATTGAAAAATGGACTGCATAGTAACTAACTCATGAACGGTCCAGATTGATTTACTTTAATCTGACGGTCCATATTTAAAGCAAAATCTTTTAAATAAAATATAATATATTATATATATATATACAATTAATAATTGTACTCTCCCCCCCCCCACCCCCACTTGCCAACAAAGTCACAATAATACTCCCCCACCTTCCTTTCTCCCTCCCCCACTTTCTGGTTACCAAATCTTTATATATATAAATATGAAAGACAAAAATTATAATATATATATAATCACATTATTATATATTCACGGTTTACAACTTTGTGAACTCAAATCCCACCTCCACTCTCATATTCCAAAGTCACACATGGGCCCCACATGTGGCCCCACCTTTATAATATTAAAAAAATTTCTACCGATTATTTTGAAAAAAAGGTAAATGGGGGTCCATAAAATAAGCAAAATTGAGTGACTTCTCACGTAAGCATCAATAATCAATACCGTGTGCTACTATGCAACCACACGTATTTCTGTACTTTTACTACCGAGTAGTTCAACAGTTTTAACTATAAAACTTCCACCGTTATTTTCATAAAGTATTTTTGTCGTTTTCTCAATCCGATAATAATTCCGTTGTGGGGTCCACCAATGATTGTGCCGTTGTACTAATATTCCCTATTAAAACGAATATTCCCCGACCAATCGAATATTATATAACAACTTGCGTACTTTGCAAAATTTATAAATATTACCCACAACTATTATATCAATTTCACTCCATAATATTCAAAAATAATATTTATAGAAAATTCATCTTTATTCAAAAAGTTTGGGGGTTTACAATATATGTATTATAGGTATGTATATAAACTGCACACTACCTGTTTGATTAAATGATCAAGAAGGGGCTGTTTTGATGTCAAAGCATATTAACTATGAATTTAAGTCCAAATTCTGTTATTACCCGAAATACCGAATTTACAATTCGATAATTCGGTATTCGGTTATTACCAAAGTTCGGTTATTAGTTCGGATATTGAAAATAGGAATATTTCAGTTTTCTGTTCTAACCGAACCGAATGATCAGTCCTAGTGCAGTGTAGGACTGAACAAAAAACAGGTATAACCGAATAATCAAATCAAATCGAAATAATTTAACCGAAATTTCTTAATAATTCAGATATTTTTTTACAATTCGCTTATATCCGAATTGTTTTTCGGTTTACGATTACTTGTTCGGGTTTCATTTTTGTATTATTCGGTCTACCCGAATACCGAATAAGCCTTATCTTAATAATACTCTCTCCGTCTCTGCCTTATCTCTTATCTCAAATTCTCAGATCTGATCTAAAACTCCCATTTCATCACTCTCAAAAGACAGATCTCGATTTCTCATCTCTATATTAGACCGAATGATCACACCTGCTTACGGCCTTACCATTCATTATCTGCCACTTCTCTGCAATCATCACAATCAAAATATCTGGACACCCTCTGTTCAAACCCCTGTTCACAGCAGGCCTTAACAACTCCATTTTTCCAGTGAGAAAAAAAACCCTGAAACCCTCTCCCGTTATAACTTCGATCTTCTACCTCCCCAACCTAAAAGAAAATATCATATCCTTCTTCAATCAAATGGGTGCCAATAAAATTACACTTACTTCTATTTGTACGTATATAATCAAATCAGGTGAAGAAACCCAATCAGCCCCAATAATAATGGTGTCATCATGATCTGTCCCAAAATCCTCTGTTTGTTTCTTCAAGTCGAAGACCCGGACTCTGGCGGAGCTCGTCGAACGGTGATTGCTCGTCGCTTGTTTTCGTTTGCCTGAGATGGTGATTGCTCTGTTTGTTTATCGGTCATGGGGAATGGGGTCGTGTGCTGAACTGCTATTATTAAGTTTGGCAAAGATGTTTGGTTGATAGTGGGCTGGGTGTTTATTGCTATTGTTGGGTTGGATGTTTATTGCTATTTCTGTTATTTCCACTGGACTGGGTGTTTATTGCTATTGTTGGGCTTTCATGTGGGCTAGGTTTTATTTGGCTGGTGGGTTTCTTCTCTCAAATTCGGTTATTACCCAAATATCCGAATGTACAATTCGGTATTCGGTATTCGGTAATTCAGTTAGTTCCAAATTTCGGTTAGTGTTTCAGATAGTAAAATTATAAATAATTCGGTATTCGGTTATAACCGAATAGCTTGTTCGGTTCGGTTATAACCGAATGAGCACACTTAGTGCTGTGGAATAAAAATAGTAATCTATTGGTTTCAAAATTAGAGATATGATTTGAATATTAAATTTTAAATTAATATAAATTTATTTAATTTTAATTCATATAATTATTATAATTATAAAGTAGACAACAAAAATTATTAATTAAAAAAGTTATTTCATTATAAATTTTTATAAGTCATACTAATTTTAAAATTTAATATGTTGTCGTTTCACCTTACAAATTAAATTGTATCTATAATTTTAGAACGAAGAGAGTATTAAATTAGATACGAAAATAGTTTAATACTTTGTGAGTTTGTATTAGATTTAAGATTGAATATTACAAATCATCACATGGAAAATTAAAGAAAATGAAAAATAAATGATACACGATATATGTTTATCAAATTGTGGAGTCTTATTTGTCTGATGTATTCATATATGTGTCCCTCATATTTTAAAATGATATACACACCAAAAAATATTTTTATAGTTATTCTAATGCTATAACATAAGTTTAAACATATTATGCTTAAAACATTAATCAAACCGAATTGCTAATAAATTCTTAACCCTAAATACATATTACGCTTGGTCAATAATTAGACTCACTAAAATATGAATTAATCCCAACACTTTTTAAAGTACTTTAATTTTAATTTAAAGAGAGTTTTGCTAAAAAACACAATTAATATTTTTCGGTTAAGATAACCACTCGACAAAAGCATTCTTAAAGAACTATAATCAAATATTTATATTCTTAGTATGAAATGTTTTTATGTAAGACCCCAACTTTTATGAATAAAAATTAATTTTTCTCGAAATATATTTTTGAATATTATGGTGTGGATTTGATATAATGTTATAGTTGTGGGTATTATTTACAAATTTTGCAAAGTAAGCAAATGGTTATATAATATTCGATTGGTTGGAGAATATTCATTTTAATAAGAAATATTCGTACGAAGACACAATCATTGGTGGACCCCACAACGAAAGTATTGTCGTAGTTAGAAAATGACATAATTATCTTTTTATAAAAATAACTGCGAAAGTTTTACCGTTAAACTGTTGAACTACCCGGTAGAAAAAGTACAGTAATACGCGTAGTTGTATAGTAGCACACGGTATTGATTATTAATACTTACGTGAGAAGTCACTCAGTTATACTCAATTATTACTACAGTAATTGCTGCATAATATCTCTCATATTATTGATTCAATTATTGTCATAGTATCATTATATAATATTTTATATTATTAAATCAATAATTTTGACGGCAAAGTTATTCATATTATTATTTGCAATATTGACAATGTATAGAAAGTTCTGTCAAGGAGAGGTTTGGTCACCTAATTGCACGTCAATAGGGAGAAATCCTTATCGAAAAGCCCCCACTTTCCTGGGAATGATCTGGTTATTAAATATTATGAGTTATAATATTAATAATGAATAAGTTCGTGTTGATTAAAGATAAAATTATTATTTTCATTGTGTTGGAATTATTAGTGTTAGTGGAAATCGATATCTATTTCGATAATAATGGATGTCTGGAGGTTATATTGACCAATCAGGTAATTAATCGGATAAATGAGCATTTAATTGCTATTAATTCACATGCTTATAACTATTTGTTCACATGCATGTACTATTAGGGGAGGTGGTGCAAGATTGATAATACTTGCATGACTAAATTAAAAATGGATGTATAGATGAAGGTACTATACTGTAATTATTATTTTCACATGATTGTACTATTGATTCACATGATTGTACTATTGATTCACAAGATGTACTATTAAGGGAGGTGGTGCAAGTTTGATAATACTTGCAGGACTAAATTAAAAATGAAGGAAAAGATGAAGGTATTATACTGTATTATTTCGAGTCCCAAAATGTTCAATTATCGAAACTATATCTTCCTATAAATAGAAGCTCATTCTTCTTTCATTCTCACCAATTCACTAAGACTCACAAGAGCAATTATAGAAAGAGAATCTATAAAGAGAGAAGCGTTAGAGAGAAAATAGAAGAGAAGTCTGCTACCTCACTATTCTAGTATCCAGTCTTTTTTGGAGGTAAGGTGTAAAACCCCGAATTTTATAAAATAAAAGTATTTAATTTTTCTTATAATTACTATTCAGTAAATGGTTAAATTGATAAAAAGTTAAAGTTAAGGGTGATATATGTAAATATTTTAAATAAGCAAGTGATTATAAAATACTCATTGTTGTTGGGGAATATTCATTTGGTCGTGGAATATTTTTACTGTCGGAGAATATTCGTACGACGGCGCAACCATTTGTGGGCCCCATAACGGATAATTGTCGGATGAAGAAAATGACAAATTTGAGTTTTTATAAATAACGGCGTAATGGTTACCGTTAACACTGTTGGAATACCCGGTGGTCAAAATACAATAATACGCGTGGATGCACAGTAGCACACGGTATTGCACAATATTATTGAATTATTGATTCTTACGTAAGAATGCACTACTCAATAATTGTAACAGTAATTACTGTTCAATATTTTATTTTATTGATTCAATAATTGCTGCGTTGATATTTTATATTATTGTTGTTCAATAACTGTCACTGCACAGTATCTCTATTATCAGATCAATAATTCATATTATTTGAATAATATTATTAGATAGCATTATTGGCAATGTCTAAAGAAGTTCTATCTAAGAAAGGAGTTTGGTCACCTAATTGCTCGCCAATAAGGCGAAATCCTTATCGGAAAGCCCCCTCTTTCCTGGGAACGACCTAATTGTCATAATTGTGATTCTGTAATATTATTTGTGAATAATTAGTTATTAATTTATATGATAAGAAAATATTTATTTTATGTGGATATAAATGATGGATATATTCAATTACACACACACACACACACACACACACCACATTTAGGAAAACTATGAGATGCGATAACTGTGTTTTCACATTAGTCGAGAGATGCCTAACACCTTCCTCTCACTTAAGCAAGTTTTCGAACTCTATGAATCTCGGGTTCAAGATCAATTTTACGGAGTCATATATTGGGCCATATTGTGAAAGCCTCAAAATTCGAATAAGTTGGTACATCCATTTAAACTTATATCAACTCGCTCTGTCTAATTTGACCCATCATTAAAATTAATCTTTTTCAAACTTGTCAACATTTATGTCGGTCTTTTTCTAAAATTTCACCCTTAAAAATAAATTAATCGACATAACGAAATACAAAAGGCTAGAAACAAAATTTAGAAAATTAAATTTCCCCGACGTCGACGTCTAATAATATAAATTAAAATTAGAAATTAATTATAATACAATGCTTGAAATTAGTTACCAAATATAGCTTAATCTATGAGGTTTTATGATTAACTGTTTTCTTAATTACTACCTGTTATCTATTTAAATAAATTATTATTTTAATTCTTTCTACTATAATTTTTTCACCTTTTATAACATATTGTCATTTTTATATATTCCGGTCATTTGAATTCTATTAATATTATAAAAATTTAAAATATATTAATTTTCTTTTTCAAAATTGGTTCTTGAGTACAACTTGTCGGACTATCAACTTTGTAACGTCTTTGTGGTTGATATTTTTTCCTTTTTGTCTTTAACAAAATTGAACTATTTGCCTCTCCAAATTTTAACTAGAGTAAATCTGATATATATATATACACACACATACGAAAAGGATCTTAGGCTCATCTTTATTGAGCTCACCTCGAGTTCACTCTGTCTTTTTTTTTTTAAAAAAAAAGCATAACTGATAAAAAATGTATAATAATTTTTGGAATTGAAAATTTTTTTAAAAAAATATTTTGGGTGTGATTTGGGTACATATAACAAAACAGTGTTGTACAGACACTGTACAACACTATTTTGTTATATATATCCAAATCACACCTAAAATATTTTTTTAAAAAACTTTCAATTTTAAAAATTATTATACATTTTTTTATTAGATATGTTTTTTTTAAAAAAGACAGGGTGAGCTGAATAAGGGTGAGCCTAAGAAATGGACTGTATATATATATATACAATACAAACAGGATCTTGTCCGGACTCCCGGACAGGTACTATAACACGGAACATTTTTTTTTACTTTTTTTTGAAACAACTAAAAAAAATAATTATGGAACTGGAATTTTTACATAATACAGTATTTTGGGTGTGATTTGGATGCCTATACCAAAATATAACTGTATAATCTGTGCAGACTGTACATATATTTTTTGATATAAGTATCCAAAACACACCCAAAATATTTTATTATATAAAAATTCCAGTTCCATAATTTTTTTTTAGTTGTTTCAAAAAAAAATAAAAAATAAAACAAAAATGGTCCGTATTTTATAGAGTCCGGGATCCCGGACTGAATCCGGACTATATATATATATATATATATATATATATATATATATATATATATATATATATATATATATATACAGTCCATTTCTTAGGCTCACCCTTATTGATCTCACCCCGAGCTCACCCTGCAATTTTTTTTTATAAAAAAAACATAACTAATAAAAAATGTATAATAATTTTTGGAATTGAAAAAAAAATTTAAAAAATTATTTGGTTGTGATTTGGGTACATATAACAAAACAGTATTGTACAGACTGTACAACACTGTTTTGTTATATGTACCCAAATCACATCCAAAATACTTTTTTTAAAAAAAACTTTCAATTCCAAAAATTATTATACATTTTTTATTAGTTGTTTAAAAAAAAGCAGGGTTAGCTCGAGGTGAGCTCAATAAGGGTGAGCCTAAGATCTTTGCTCAAAACAGTGTTGTACAGTCTGTACAATAGTGTTTTGTTATATGTACCCAAGTCACACCAAATAATTTTTTTAAAAAAACTTTCAATTCCAAAAATTATTATACATTTTTTATTAGTTATGTTTTTTTTATAAAAAAAATTACAGGGTGAGCTCGGGGTGAGATCAATAAAGGTGAGCTTAAGAAAT
Source organism: Panax japonicus (assembly GCA_020205505.1). Lineage (NCBI taxonomy): Eukaryota > Viridiplantae > Streptophyta > Magnoliopsida > Apiales > Araliaceae > Panax > Panax japonicus. The sequence continues at coordinate 50,457,665 of CM035100.1, forward strand.
GGACTGTATATATATATTTCTATTTTTAAACTCTTGTCACTCGTCATATTAAAAATGCAATTAAAATAGAAAAAATGCATGACATTGTGTCTAAAGTAGAACTAACTGAATCCTTCTAAATTTAGCAAAAAATACCTGATAACTCTCCCCCTCTCATACTAACACAACTGGTACTCTCTCTCATTTTTTGCCATCATTTCAAGACTTTTAGATTCCATGCCTCCGTCCTCTGCCCACTATTTCTTCTGCCCCCAAGATTTAGAGACAAAAAATAAATTAAACACAATGTATAACAGACCTTTCATCATCACTAAATTCCTCTTACTCTTTCTCTCTCTCTCTAAACTCTGAATAAGAAATACATATTTAGATTTCTGACGGTCTTATAAAAATAAATTGTATTTGTATAACAGATACAAGTTGGCATTTTAAATGCAACGTTTTGTTATATTAATATAATTTATTTTTATAAACTAAGTTAACTAATTATTTTAAAATGTTTGGAATTATGATCCGAAAAATCATACAACGGCAGGCAGGCATGCTCATCTTTTGTATTCTGTTACCTCGTTCCCTGTGCCTTACCCTTCACCTGATCGTCACGCTATGCTGTCCCCATCCATGAAAATTATGATGGTGGTGGTGGCCCACCACTGCCTCGTGACACCGCCGGAAACCTTCTCCGCCGCCGCTACTTGCCGGAAACTGCCACCCCTCTAGTCTCTCCTCTTCCTTCTCTTCATTACTATCCTCTTCTTCATTTTTATCTTCCACTACATCATCTACAATACAATTATTATTATCTGCGTCGTCATAATCCTCAGTTTCATCTTGAACCAGATGCAATATCAACCGTCCATCTTGGCGGGAAGCGCGGAGAATCTCCGACCGATGAATTTTCACCTCAGTAAGCTCCAACCTTCCGTCTTTCCGAACAGGCCGGAGAAAAAAAGTCGGCTTTCCGTCATTACTCAATGAAGACAACGGCGGCGGAAACTTCCTAACTTTCCTCTTCTCAACTTTCCTCGATCTCGCCGCAAGCGCTGCCGCCCTCATCCCATCATTAATATTACTCTCAATTTTATCATCAACCCTCCTCTCATCAGAACTCTCAAATCCTAAACTCTCCGTACACGACATCAATCCGTTGACGCTCCCGCCGACGTCGTCGAGAAACCCGACTCCGCCCGGGTCTCGTTTAACCATTGCCGGAGAATACAACGGTGGTTTGAAGGTGGACGACTCAATTACATTAATGGGTCGGGGAATATCGCCGGAAACAGTAAAAAAAGTTAATCCGCCGCCTTCAACGGCCGTAGAGGGAATATTACGGGAGTACTGGCGTTGGGATGAGTCTTGTGAAAAATTACTAGTATTAGTACCATTAGTACTAGTAATTCCAATATTGGATAAGGCTAAAAAAGAGTGAACACTTTTCTTGCAAAAGCTCATCATAATTTTGAGAATACAAAGTGAGGAAAAAGGTAGTGTATAAAAAAGAGTGGAATAAAAGGGGATGAGGGTATTAATAACAACCTTACAACAAAGATAGGGAGGAGAGGAGAGGAAAGGAGAGGAGAGGAGAGGAGAGAGAAAGTTTTAGAGAGAGAGGATAAAAGGTGTGGATGGGAGGGGGTATGGTGGGAAGAGTGCCAACGTAACACCATAAGGGGTAAACCGAGAATGAGCTGGATGATGAGGAGAAAAATCGGTTCTGGGTCCCACGTTTTGTATGGAGTTGGAGTGTGCTCCTTAGACATGGCAAACGGCTCGGTTCGCTCGTCAAAATCCGAGCTTTGGGCTGTCGTTTTTAAGTTCATAAAAATTCAGGTCGTTTTGGCCCGGTCCGTCCACCAACTATTAAATTTCTTTTTTAAAAAATAAAGTGTTAGGTTGTGAGACTTGAATACAAGACATGTAAGTAAATAAATAAAAGTTCAAATCAACTGAGCTACAACAACTATTTATTTTTGATGTAATCTTCAATATATTTTAACTATAATTGAAAATTATAATTAAGATATGTATTTAATGTAATTTAAACATTAAATTCAAATTGCAGTAGCAAATGCAAACATATGAATGAATTAGCTTGCTTAATCTAACAGTCCAGTCTTTCTAGTTAGTTTACAAGTCAGCTGAAAGAGGTTACGATTGCTTTATTGTAATATATCAACAAGTTGGTCAAACCATTCAAGTACCAATTTTAGTTTTTCTATTTTAAGGTAATATTTTTAATAATTACTATTTTATCCCTGGTTAAATGATTTACAGGAGCAATTTTCCTTGTGGATTTTAAAATAATCTACAGACTTGAGTCATATTATAGCTTTTTAATGTTATATTTGGATTGGAGAAATGAAATTAGTGAAATAATGAAATAAATAAATGAATAGAATGGTGATTGAAATGATTTATTCTATTTTTGATTAGAATAAGTTATTAAAATTCACAATAAAAATAAAAATAGTTTATTTGATTCACAAGGAAATAACTAAATATAAATTTATGCAATCCAAACGTTTGTTACTATGGGAGGAAGAATTTCCTAAATAATTATTTGAAGCAAATTACGGCATTAATACATGTGTACTATAACTATAACACACTCGAGGTTACCAAGAAAAGTATGGCATTACATGCACGTCTCCGTCTCTGACTTTGGACAAGAGTTTATTCCCACAATTATTTATATTTAAATTGTAGAGATGTATAATTCAAATTATCATCATAAATAATGTAGATAATTAATTAATAATATTATTAAAATTTTAATTAATTGAGATATGTAGTTAATATATGTAATTAATTAATCGTGTTTGTTTGTATTATTGTTTATTATTAATTATTTTATTATTTTTAATATTTATTATTATTATTATTTTTTGTGTAACAAAGAGTTTGCAAAAAACAAAAATAATGGCTGAAGCCCGCGGCCCGGTCCGGCCCATCCGCCACAGACTGATCATTTTCAACCCACCAAAATCCGGGCCTTTTTGGCCCGACCCGCCCGTTTACAGGTGTAGTGCTACTATATATATATTTGGAGTTGGAGTTTGTAGTCCTCCACATTTATTTGCTTTCTTATTCCATTCTTCTTTCTCATCCTCATCTTTTTCTTATTTTGTTCTTTTTTTTGTTTATCTAGAATATTTGATGGAAATAATGTATTATGGATGATTTTATTGGTTTTTATTTGATAATGGCTTGAGTTAATTAATACGTGTCTGAATATTTTAGGGTAAAAGTTCAAAAATGCCTCTTATTTTTACTCAGATGTTTATCGAGCATCTTATACTTTTTTTGTCCAAAAGTATACTTGACATTATAATTTTTTGGTCGACTGTGTCCCTGCCGTTAACGAACTTGCCAACTAGACTAACGCGGTTAACACCTCATCTAAATTTGCTGACAAGACATGAACACATCTACTTTAATGATACATAATAAAAAAATTTTAATAAAAATATATATATTTCTTCACCCTCTTTTCTCTCTCTAATCTCCTTCCTCTATTCTCTCTCCTCTAATCTCCTCTGTCGACCTTTATTCACCGTCTCCCTCTTCCCTTGCAAATCCGCCGGAGACAGTGAGGACGTGAGGGCGGTGGAGCTGAGGAGGAGGATCCAGGTGGTGCCATTCTACAAAACCGCCGTCTCCATTGTGAAGTCAATCGCAACTGCCTTCCTGGAAGTTCCGTCCGCTCCCACCGCCGACGATTACGCCCCATCATACTTCTCTACCAAGAGAGTAAGAAGAACACGTGCGTGGCACATGTAGAAACTAACAGCGCTTCGCTTCCCCAATCAACAATATCAATTCCAAAATTTCGGCAGAAATTGAAGCCGATATCAAATCAATTGAACTTTTATTTTCGGAAGAAGATACTCTATTGGGATTCGATTATCCGGTACATCCCAAGTTCCTAAACCTTCACCTACCGTCCATAAAAATGAACAAAATCTTATCTGGGTTTCTAGATTTGACTTTGAATTTTGTCAAGAACAGTAACTTAATTTTATTTTTCTTTGGGCTGGATAAAAATTGATTCTTTAGCTCTTTAGCTTTCTTATATGTGGTTATTGTGAGATAGCCTGCAAGTGGTTATAATTTAGAATTTAGGATCTATTTATATGGGTGTTTGTTTGATTTGGCATAGAAGCAGGAGCTTAAAGCTCACTATTTATCATACATTGGTTCTATTTTGAAATCTAGATGGTTTAAGTTGTTGTTTTAGATTGTTCTGTTGATGGATTTTTGTGTGGAATTTGTTTAAGAAGTGGAACTGAAGGATTGCTGTTTTTGTAACCCTTTTGTTGTGTAGTGGAGATAAAATTATTGTTTTTTCATATTTCGGATTCGACCGTTAATTGGTTTTGATTTCGTTTGGAATCGGCCACTTTTTGAAGTTTGAAGTATCAGAGTTACTAGTGAAAATTTTCATTGGAAATGGAGGTGCAAGTTGTTTTTAATTATAATTCTTTTAAGGAATTGAAATTTGAAAATGAGGAAGAAGAGTTTCGGAGCTGAATAGAATGAGTTTAGAGAGAGAGAGAGATAAAATAAATCTGATATGAATGGTTTTAGAGAGATAAAATGGATTTGAATTTTATGGGTAATAAAAATTTGTCCAGGTGTCAATGTCTTCAGCCCGTTAGTCAAGATGTTAGTCACGATGGTCCAGTTGGCATATCTGTTAACGGCAGGGGCATAATCGACCCAAAAATTATAACGTCGAGTGTATTTTTGGATAAAAAAGTATAAGGTGCTTGATAGACATTGGAGTAAAAATCAGAGGTATTTTTGAACCTTTGCCCCCCTAAAGTTATGTTATATTTATTTGTAAGTATTATATTTAGGATTAAAATATTAATCACAAGTTTTTTTAAAATATATATGATTATTAATTTTGGGATAATAAAATAACTTGAAGGGGGAACTATTTAATATAATGTCCAATTAGGTATTATAATTAATATCATTTGAGACTAAAAATTTGTGAATAAAATTAACCTTTAACTTTGTTTAAAAAGACCAATATATTTTATCATGTCTATCTATACTTAAATTAATGAGAATATGATATCTTTGTTATTGGTAGTAATGATATGATAGTTCAAACGGTAAATTTTTATCTAATCTTTTAAATAACAAAACAAATATAACATGAGACTATTTTAAATTATCTCATGAATAATTCTATAAAAAAACATGTTTTAATTCTAAGATTAATAGTCTTGAAATTACACTCCATGAAAATATAATTTCGAAATTATAATTCTTGAAAGTAAACATAACCTTAAACCTTAAAGATTTGAAAAATTCATTAATTAATATACAAGTGAGAAACTTTACCATATAAATGGATGGAGCCCTTATTTATAGGTGTAGATGGATGGAAATATTTATAGGTTGTCGACGTCGGGGAAAATCGATTTTCTTAGGATTTTGGAAATGTGCATGGCTACCATTTTGTATTTCGCTTATGTCGATTAACCTATTTAAATGGTGAGATTTTTAGAAAAAAAGACCGAAACGGAGGGAGTACCAGACCTCCATGCATGTTTTACCCACGATCGTCAGTTTTGCTAACACAAAAACATTTAAACTTCAATTGAGTCCATAACTGTCATAACTATCTCTTTTCCCAAACAATGATTCCTTCAGCAATCATGATACATGTCCTTTTCGGTTTTTATTTTCCTCCTTTAAGTTGGCTATTTTAATAAGAAAATCATTTATCATGGACAAACTAGTCTTTTCACCTTTTGACGAATTTTGGGGTAAATAATTTCAGTGCATTTAATACATCTTTTGTTATTGTTTTAATCCATACCGCATCATTTGAGCCACATTCAAGTATATAATAGAGATAAAACTTTATTACATAAATACCTCATCACAGGAATCTTGAAAAAGTTGGCTGGGTGAGAGGAGATAAATTGCAACACAGTCAATCTGGAAAATTTTATCAAATAGGAAAGATGTAGAATTACATAAATACCTCACCACAGTACTATTTGATATGTATAATCCTACCAAAATTTGTCATCCCAACATACCCAATCTGGAAAATTTCCACAAATATTACTGCCAATCTTTTAAGAATAAACACATTTTGCCTGACTCTACTCAAAGAAACCTGAACTTAATCAGTCAACAAAATTGAGGGAGTCGAATTTTTTTCATATTGTTCCAAAGCTTGGAGGAACTTAAAGCATACGAGTCATATGTTATGTCCGGAGGAGCATTTTTTCAGCCAGTCCTAAAGAATTCCTTTCTCGAACGAGTTTGAATTCAGCATCACAAAATAAAATTGAATCGAAATGAGCGATATAAAATTCAGCATTTCAGCTCGGTTAAACAGCTGGGGTGACAAGATATCATAGAACTCTTACAGATGAATTATTCAAGTTTGGTGTACTCGAGCAGCATGTGAGGGGACCGGTAAATTTTCACCAGTGTCCAATACAAGACCTCTTCAACCTCAAGTTCACCCTCTGCTCTAGCTGCATAAATGTTTTCACAAATTGCGAGCAACCTGCATCATAATTTTGTAATAAACTGAAGTTAGTCAGGTCTTTTCAAGCTATAGTTCTATAAAGTTGATATAGGTGCTTTTATCTCCACGAAATATGGAAGCAACTCTTTCGGAAAAAGGTAAAGTAAGTTTTATCCTCGAGAATGAGAAGACGTATTTACATAATGCTGCACCTACCAAACCAATAAATATTTTGGATATATAAGAATAATACTCCTCCATTCCACAAAAAGAGTCCTATTTGCAAAATTTGCCAATATGAAGGATATATTTTTGTTCATATATGCCCCTAAAATAATAAGTTGTTAGTTTAGTAATGTTGTATGATAATGAAATTATGATGGCAAACTTGAGGATAGTGTCAGTTTATACTACTGTCACTGAAAAGTGGACTCTTTTTGTGGAACAATTTTTTTTTTTAAAATAAGCCTTTTTTTGAGGGAATACTTTATTATTTGTTAACCCAATTACTTTGAGGTTTTGTAAAGTGACAATGTACGTGGGTGGTGGGTGGTGGGTGGGGGAAACAAAGCAGTGGACTACCAATTGAAAACTTTGGACACCAACTGTGGGCTACCAAGAATTTCCGGTTCTTGAAACATTCTATTTGAATGTTGGTAATTTGGTATTAGAGAGAGGAGGGTAATATGAAAACTAGTAAACATTGCAAGATCGAGTTTGGTCAGTGAATGTAAGTTATAAGGTTTGCAAGAATCATATTATGGATGTATCATTGACATGCTAAGTTACTAAAGTAATTCTACAACTAGAGACGAAAGTTTTTTAAACAAAGCAACCAACTCATCTGAAAACTATTTTTTAACAAATATCCTCTCCGTTCCACTTTAATGTCTTAGTTGGAAACCGTGTTTGCGGTACTGAATTTAGACTTACCATTGACATATTTGTATATAACTTTTATCATATTTTTTATTTGACATATTTGGATACAACTTTTATCATATTTTTTATTTAAGACTGCACTTTATATGTTAAAACATAGAATAAACTATATTACAAAATATTGTTTGCAAGTGTGTTTCTTGAATGTCTTAAAATCCATGCTACAAACAAGGTTTTGAACTATGCAGTCAAAGTAGAAAGGAGAGGGAGTAAGCTGTATAACATGAGATAACACAAAAGTTCAAATCACCAATGAGCACAATTATGTTAATCCAGTTGCTACTTGTATTCATTTCTCATTTTACATTATGTTATACCAAATTGGAAACTAGAACTGAAAATACAGGGATATAGGAAAAGGGTCTATATCCGTATATGCTTACTACCACCACATATTTATGTTATAAAATAGTACCCCCAAATCCCTTTTTAATCTTCCCAACTGTTGTAGGACGAGTCCGTAAAAGTTGGTTAGAACAATATAAAAGGCTTTGGAAGCCTACATGAATTAGAAGTTGTATTTTAATTAGTTTCTTTAATTTGTAGTTATCGTATTAGAGTCCAATTTAGGTTAAGAAAGTTGTTTAGGAATATTATAAATAGTAATGTACTTCATTATTTGGAGACATTAAATGATTAATTGATTGAATTTTGCGTGAGAATTGTATGAGTGATATTAACCCTTTGTCCCAAAAACCCCGTCCCCATCATTTTGGTATCAAAACCCAACCCCAAACCACCTTCTGCCGCCTATACCTCTGTCCCAAAATTTTTGTTCCATCATTATCATAAAAAAAATAAACTGCCCAGCCAAACGAAGCACCTAAACCATCTCCCAAAACCCTAAACGTCCAAAGAGCCCTAGATTGCAGCCCACTTTTCTTGTTTCAAAACAGACCAACAAACAGAAAGGTAGAAGAAGAGAGAGGAAACGAAATCAAGTAAAGATAAGAGGAGGAGAAGAAGTAAAACAGCAGTGCCACCATCCCTTGCCGCTAGAGTTGCCACCGCCATCCTCATCTTTGCAGAGTTGTGAAATCTTTTCATCCCCCGTAACAGTTATGGGAACTAAAGGGACACGAGTAAATTCAATCATAACACCAACGAAATTGGGCAGAAATTATTTATTTAAATCCAAAATTGGTAGTGAAATTACAAGATGATAAAAATAGTGAAGAAGACTGAACTGAAAATTAACTATAAAACTGGAATAGGAATAATGAAGGACAAAAAACATTTCTGAAATTGGCATATCTTTCCCCTCAACCCAAACTCCTTTTTATTCTTCAAATCTCCACTTTACTGCCATAATCAAATCTCCGGATTCCTTTGATTGTGCCAGGAACTGAGAACGATTCCCTACCTTAATTAAGGCCCTATGATCCTGTAAGATCCCACTAATTGCACGAGAGAATTGTGGAATTACGAAAGTGACCTCGGGTTGTAGAATAGCCGTTACAATGCTTCCCCCTTTTGAAATCCTTGTCCTCAAGGATTGAAATCTGGAAATTGAGTATGTATTGAAGTTGAATCCTCCCACATTGCATCTTTAGGAATGGTGTTGGACCATTGCACCAACATTTGAGGAACGGGACGATTCTCTTTCTTCACCAATCTTCTACTCAAAACAGCCACTGGATGGACTAGAAACTGCCCTTCTGGGCCTACAGTAGGAAGAACCGTGCTTGGGACTTTCTTAGCGCCAATTTTCTTCTTCGAGAGAGAGACATGGAAAACAGGATGAATCAAAGAGCCTTGTGGAAGAGACAATTTGTAGGCTACCTTACCCACCTTTTCTATCACCTGATATGGGCCAAAATATTTAGAAGAAAGCTTTAAATTCTTTGTCAATGCAACAGAAGATTGTTTGTAGGGTTGCAACCGCAGGTACACCCAATCACCAATTTCAAATTCTCGCTTAGTCCTATGAAGGTCACCATAGTGTTTGTACCTTTGTTGGGCCTGTTGAAGAGATTCTTTTAGTAGATTGTTCAGTAGGTCCCTTCCTTGGAAGAAGGATGCCACCACTTCCACATTGGTAACTTCAGTGTTTGGGATATTCATTTCCCTGGATTTGGTGCCGTATAAAGCCTCACAAGGAGTCATTTTGATAGAGCTACGTAGGGAATTGTTGTACCACTACTCCGCAACAGGCAACCATTTAGTCCAATTATGTGGTCTATGACTAGTCATGGCCCTAAGATAAGACTCCAAACATCTGTTAACTCGTTCAGTTTGCCCATCACTCTCAGGATGATAGGTCGAGCTATAATGTAACTGAGTACCCGCGAGACTATAAAGTTCAAGCCAAAATCCACTAACAAAGAGTTTGTCTCTGTCGCTCACAATGCTCCTAGGCAGCCCATGAAATTTGTAGATGGTTTCGAAAAATACTCCAACCAACTCCTTAGCTGTAATAGGGAGAGAGAGTGAAATAAAGTGACTGTATTTGGTGAACCTATCTACCACCACCCAGATGATATCTTTCAGTTTGACTTCGGTAAACCCTCTATAAAATCCATAGAAATATCTTCCCAAATTTGATTAAGAATGGGCAAGGGTTGTAGTAACCCTGGGTAAGGAATATTTTCAGCCTTGCTTCTTTGGCAAATATCACTCTTGAACATAGCGGCTCACATCCCTTTTCAAGTTAGGCCAAACAAAAAATCATTTAATCTTGTGGTAAGTCACATCCCTGCCCGAATGTCCTCCAAAACATGTATCATAAAACATGTATCATGATGTTCTGCCATTAATTTATCCCTTAAGCCTCCTGCAGTGCCAATATAAATCTGATTCCCTTTTCTAATCACCCCTTTGTGTACTGCTCAGGACCTATGCCATCATTTGTGAGCCCTTCAATAATCATTTGAGCCTCCAAATCTTCGTTGTAGCTATTAGTGACATCTGTTAACCATGCAGGCAGTTGAACTGATATCATTCGGAGTTATCCCTTATCTTTATGTACTCTAGAGATAGCATCCGCCACCTTATTCTCCACCCCTTGTTTGTATTGTATCTCATAGTCTAGCCCCATCAACTTGGAAAGCCATTTTTGCTGCAAATGAGTTGTAATTCTCTGATCTAAGAGAAATTTAAGACTCTTTTGATCAGTCTTGATGATGAAATGTTGCCCATGTAGGTAGGAGTGCCACCTATCTAAAGCCATCACTAATGCCAACAACTCTTTCATAAGCTGAAAATCCCAAATGAACTTGGTTGAGTCCCTTGCTAAGATAGGTAATAGGTTGACCTTGTTGCATCAAAACTGCTCCTATCCATGTGTTGCTAGCGTCCGTCTCAATAATGAAAGGATTGGAGAAGTCAGGCATTGCAAGAACTGGGGTTGTTCTTCAAATGATGCTTGTGCCCCATCATTCCATTGTAATGAGTTTTTCTTGAGTAGCTGAGTCAAGGGTCTACTAATGTCTTCATAACCTTTAACAAATCTCCTGTAATAACCAGTGAGTCCCAAAACCCCCCAAGTTGTTTAATGGAAGTTGGGACTGGCCATTCTACCATAGTTTTAATTTTCTTAGGGTCAGCCTTAACCCATTCTCCCGTAACTATATGCCCTAGGTACTCCAACTGGTTTTGCCCAAATGAACACCTGCTCTTCTTTGCGAACAGATGGTTATTTCTCAACACCTCTAGCACCTTTCTGAGATGTACTACATGAGCCTCCAGTGTAGGGCTGTAAACAAGGATATCATCAAAAAATACCAACACTGTTTTCCTTAAAAAATGTGCAAAAACCTCATTCATCAATGCTTGAAATGAAGTTGGTGCATTCGTTAACCCGAAAGACATGACCTTGAACTCAAAGTTCCCATGATGAGTCCTAGAAGCAATTTTTGGAACATCTTCCGACACTACTCTAATTTGGTGGTAACCGACCCTCAAGTCGATCCTAGTATCCACTTTGCCCCATGTAATTCATCCAGGAGTTCCTCAATTACGAGAATGGGAAATTTATCCTTGATAGTGAGCTCATTCAGTCTCCATGAACCATCTTTCTTGCGAACCAGCAAAACTAGGGCAGCAAATGGCGAATTGCTATGTTGTATGATGTCATCTTTCAACATTTCCTTTACCTGCCATTCAATCTCAGTTTTCTGATTATGGGGCACCTTATAAGGTCTCAAACTCACTGTGAAATCTTTATCTTTCAAAGTAATCTTGTGATCATGTCTCTTTTTGGTGGCAGCCCTTTTGGTTCATAAAATACATTGGAGAATTCCTCTAGAAGCTAATTAACGACCGGGGGTGTGTCTTCTTGTGCTGCATTCCCGTCCTTAAGCAGCAAGTATCCCATCATACCTTTGGTCATTTTTTTGAACATTTTCCCCAAGCCTTCAGCCCGAATCATTCTCAGCTCTCCATCCTCCCTTATGCCCTTAAGAGTACCCTCCATGTTACCTTTTGTGATGATCAACTGCAGCTTGTGGAAGTCGAAGGTCACTGGGTTATATTGTTTCAGCCATTCAACACTTAAAACAACATTACAACCTCCTAAAGACAATATCCTCATGCATGACTCGAACTGTTGTCCTTGCATAACCCATTTGAAATTGCGACATTTACTATCACTCACCAACTTGTTTCCATCTGCTATAGCCACGAATAATGGAATTGTAGGCTCCACTTGATAGCCCAACATCCTAGCAGTGTGGTAATAACTTGTCTGCCTATCATTCCTTTGAGCTTGAGAGTGTTGTGAGTTACACTACCAAAGAGTGCATAGATTGAGATTTCTACTCCATCTTCCATCAAAGTTTCTTTGTTTCTTGTTTGGCCAAAAGTACAGCATCAGACAACAACCTTGATTTGAAAGGCCGAACAACATCCCTTAAGTTTTCCTAGAGACCACTAATGAAACTTGAATAAAGTATTCCTCTGTCAAACCTCTTTGCTCATGATCATAGCCCTTAGTTTCCTCAAATTCATCTTGATAAGCCTCCACCATGGAAGTCTGTGAAAGTTTGTTGAATTCGGCTTGAGCATCTAAATGGTCGGTAGTACCAAATCTTACAATCTCATCACTAATGAACACCCTCCATAGGATTATACCCCTCTCAAATTGGTAAAATTGGTACCACAATCTAGCTTTTCCTTCAAAATCAATAGAGGCAAATTTGGTTTTCCGCACTTATTCCACGGGATAAAATCAAAATACTGATCACAACACATTACCCATCCTCTAGGGTCATAACCATCAAATTTTGGGAAATCAATCTTGGGCGGCTTGTGAGGACCCCAGTTGGAATTATGCATAGTCTGGGAAGCTTGGTTTAAGTTTGGTGTGAAATTTTGCTGGAAAAAATGAGGTGGAAGGTTGTTATACCTGGAAGAGGGCTGGTAAGGGGTAAAGGTTGCCCTTCGACACTCCATTGTAGCTGGTTTCTCCTGCATCACCATTTCCGTTGACTGGCCTAGATTCCATATCGGCTTCTTCCCTTGGTTTCAGCCCCAGAATCAATTGTTTCATGTCCTTTAGTGCATCTTTAAATTTTTCCATTCGTTGATTCACAATCTCCCCGTTCTGTTTGATTAAATCATTCATCTCAGTGATACGCGTCTCCTGAGTAGTGAGCCGTTCATCCAAAGTCTTCCATCTTGTACCCACAAACCAATCCAAGGATAGTTGGATTTGATACCAAATGTAACAATTATGGGGACTAAAGGAACACGAGTAAATTCAATCACAACACCAACGAAATTGGGCTGAAATTATTTATTTAAATCTGAAATTGGTACTGAAATTACAAGATAAAAACAATGTTCGAAAAAGCTAAAATCGGTACAAGGCGTTTTTCTCTGGGCTATGCGAGGCGGAAGCCTTGATTTAAAGACCTAAAAGTCCCCAAAAATTATGAAAAATACTAATAAAACCATAATATAATTCATCATTACAATTAAGGTCATGGAAGACATAAATAACCAACGTCACAGTAATGTATCATTACAAAACATCAAAACAACATAATATCATCAAGTACTTATATAGTGATCATCCATCACAATGTAAGTATTGTATCATTTGTATCTAGCGGCTTGAATAATTGATCAAATCCTAGATCATCATCCCCATCACCATCATCATCATCATCACTAAGAGGATCCTCCATTGAATCATCATCGTATCTAATAGCTCTGTCATCCTCCTCATTGTCAGTGCTAAGGTCCTCAAACTCAGGTTCTTCATCAACCAATTGCAATCCCTTCCCTTTATCTATAAATAAACAAGTGAATATATATTTAATCCAAATGAATATGTTTTTTTAAAGAACACTTTAAAGACAACTTAAGTAATGACACTAACCTTTTGACATAGTTTTTGACGGCAAAGTGTTTCTCTTTCTCTTTTGACTTCCTTGTTTACTACTTGTTCCCTGAGTCCCTTGCCCTCCAATTGTAATCTCCCTCACATTAGTCTCTTCTCCCCCAACTGTCTTCTCATTCCCATGAGTCCTTTCACCCTCCTCCATATCATCATTCCCATAAGTCAATCCCGAGATATTTTCATCATTCCCCCTCCCTCCCCCCCCCCCCCCCCGCCCGCCCGCCCGCCCGCCCGCCCCGCAACGCAATCCACTCATTATCAGAAGGCACATTTTCAACAACCAATGGATCTTCTTCTTCCGTTAGTGCCTTATTCTTGATATGCCGATCTTTCAATTTTTTATTGTACATAATGTAAGCCAATGAGTTAAGCTTGGATGCGGACAGTCGATTCCTTCTCTTTGTATGTATCTATATTACAAGTAATTTAGCATTAGTGACAATGTCAGATCTCATAAAATCTTAATAAATGATTTATATCTAATAAATACCTGACTGAAAGTACTCAAATTACGCTCACCCCCCGAAGATGAGCAAGTTAAACTCAGAATCTTCACTGCAAAGTTTCTTAATTCCGTAGCTTCATCTCCATATGCGATCCACCAATCACTTGGATCAATATTAAAACATATATCAATCTCACCGGTACACGTATAATCAAAATGAAAGCACAACCAGACATTAATCAACAATACTTACCGGGAGCACGTTTCTTACACGTGTTTTTGGCATTTGTGTAGCCAAATAACCCTTGCCTCAATCGGAATGCATCCATTTGCAAATCAGCTTTCTCTCTTTCCACAACGTTAGGAATAAGCTTGTCCATACAAGAGTACAATCCCACCTTAACTTCCACATTGGCATAGAAATTGTCTTCATATTGAAAATGAGGATTCAAATAATATGCAGCAGCGTGCAAATGCCGATGCAACTGATTATCCCACTTAGCATCTATTATGCTCTATATCTCTTTATAGGCCCCCTCCTCATTATCCAGATTTTTTGCAATCTCTTCTTTTGCATTGTCCATGGCACCATATAAAAATCTCATTCCCGGTACCTTCTCTGAATTTGTCATCCTCAATACACCTACTAGAGATTTTGTGGTCTTAATTGCATATCCCACGCTACCCCAAAAATTCCTATCACTCAGTATGATTTTTCTCGCCTCCTTAACTTTAGGTTTTTTTGCCCAAGCACAATTTGCCCACTCCCTAGATGTAAACATAGCCTCCAAAGGCTGTCTCAAACTATGCATACTCTGCAAAGTTAAATAAGCAATGGCAAATCTAGTGGCGGTTGGCCGAACAAGGTCTTTATTAGTGTTTGCCCTCATCAATGCCAAGACCCATCCATGATTATATATGAAGTTGCTTACCTACATAATAACATTCATCAAAAAATAATAACAATTCAAGTATTCATTGAATAAAAAAATTATAACCAAATAATAATAATATTAATTACCTTCTTTGCCTTTGTCAAAGCATTTTTATGTTGAGGCAACTCTGCAAGCTTCTCAAGCATCAAATCAATGCAATGCGTGGCACACAGTGTCCACCACATACGTGGCCTCTTCTCCATTAACATCCTCCCCGCCGCCTTATAATTAGATGCATTGTCAGTGACTACTTGAATGACAAGGTCTTCTCCCACTTCCTCAACAACCTCATCAAGTAGTTTAAACATCAAATTAGTATCTTTAATTACATCAGATGCATCAACAGATTTCAAAAATACAGTTCCATGGGGGTTGTTTACAAGAAAGTTTATTAGTTGTCTTCCCCTAATATCTTTCCAACCATCCAACAAGATTGACACTCCCGTATGTGCCCAAGTCTTCTTTACCTCCTCAACAAAGGCATTTGTAGTCTTCTCTTCGTCCTTCAATATCCAAGAACTAAGCTCGTATGGGGTAGGGGGTTTCAAAGCACGACCATAGTTCCCAATAGACCGACACATATTTATAAATGAAGGACTATCTGCAACATTGAAGGGAATCCCGTTTTCAAAGAAGAATCTACCTATATCAAGATAGACTGCATTACGAGCCTCCTTTGAAAATACGGTACGCCTTGTAGTAGCATCATCATCACCAGCATCAATATCCACAACAAATCTGTCCATGGGTCCCATCTCGGAGGCACTACCCACACTTGAACCTCTCATTCCCAAGGATGGATGACCACCATAATAAGACCCACTTTGTATTTTTTCAACTTCATCTCTGTCTTTCCTCCTTGGAGTCCATATTTTTCTTCATATATGAAGCAAGTTCTTCCTTCACTTTGCTTGGTACTTTTTTGCAAGCCTCAACGTTACTATGATTACCCACAAGATGATTTTTCAACCTTGTAATCACTCCTCTGCAAATTTTCTTACAAAAATTGCATTCCACATATAAATGAGCTTTATTAACTCCAGGGGCTGCGGTGCCATATTTCCATGCAGGATCTTTCTTACCCATAATCTTAATTCACTGTAAGTGTGTAATAAAAAAACCAAATATAAGAATACAATATATGTTAAATATATGTTAATCACAACATATATAAAATATATGTTAATATATCATATATGTTAATATATAACAAATATATGGTAATAAGTTAAAAAAATCTTAACATAAATTAAATTTTTTTAACAAAAATTAAAATTTTTTAACAGAAATTAAAAAACCTTAACAGAAATTAAATAAACCTTAACAGAAATTAAAATTACATTAACATAAATTAACAAAACCTTATTATCTCACAAGAATTTAAGTCTAGAAGCCTAGAACCCACGAGGACGAGCCGACGACCCAAGACCAGACGAAGAAGACGAAGAAGCCGACCCAGACCAGACGAAGAAGACGACCCAAGACTAGACGAAGAAGACGACCAGACCAGAAGAAGGAAGAAGGAAGAAGGAAGAAGGAGAGGCGGACGCGAAAGAGACTGACGCGATTTTAGGTTAGCGAATTTATGAAACGAGTTCGTTTTAGGTTTTTTTTAAAGTCAAACCAAGGCTCTCGCCTCGCGTACGCCTCGAGGCGCAACACCTTGAGGCGGACGCCTCGGCCGAAGAAGGCGTAAAGTTCGTCGAAGCCCAAAATCACGTATGCCTCGCCTTAGCCTTTTGACGCCTCGCCACAAGGCGCACCTCAAGGCGTATGCCTCGAGCGCTATTTTGAACATTGGATAAAAATAGTGAAGACTGGACTGAAAATTAACTATAAAACTGGAATAGGAACAATGAAGGAAAATAAAACATTTATGAAATTGACATATCTTTCCCCTCAACCTAAACTCCTTTTTATTTTTCAAATCCCCACTTTATTGTCATAATCAAATCTCCAGATTCCCTTGATTGTCCCAGGAACTGAGAATGATTCCCCACCTTAATTAAGGCCTTGTGTACAGATCCCACTAATTGCACAAGAGAATTGTGGAATTACGAAAGTGACCTCGGGTTGTAGAATAGCCATTACATCTCCCATGTTGCTGCTCCTCCACATGATGTGAAGAATGGAAATAAAACAGAATAATCAAAATAGAATAAAGATCGGAGAGATCAGATTTGGAATTTAAAAAATCTCCTGGAAAATTACAGTTAGGTACCCCTATAGTTTTTATAGTTTTCTAGTTTAGTCCCCCAAGTTTTCTAAAATTTTAAAATACCCCTGAAATTTTACATATCAGTCCTTGTAGTTTCATTTTATTCCATTTCATTCCCTGAAGTTTCAGTTCAGCCCTTGTTTCTTTATACTTTTTACAAGTACCTAAAAAAAGTATTTTTATTTGCAGGAATCATGGTAAATGCCGGAGAAATCAACGTCAAGCTTGATAATTATATGTTACAAAAAGATGAGCATCTCAAGAGAATTGAAGATTCAATCACAACACTTATTGCAAATGTTCAGGCCTCTACTAGAACACTTACATTAAAAGTTGATGTACTCACGGAACGCGTAGATAAGGGACAAGAAGATGCTCATAAGAATTTTGAAGACCCCATCTTGGATCTTAATCATCTGGGACTACAACAACATGATCTTAATCCACGAGTTAATCATCATGTTGATCCTAGATAGAGGAGCAAAATTAGATGTTGGAGATTTCAATGGCGATAATGGTCCCGAGACATTCTTCGATTGGATTCATAGTTTGGAGAGTTGCTTTCGTTGGTATGAATTATCCGATGAACGAAAACTTTTCTTTGTTGAAGCGAAGTTGAAAGGAACAACTCGTATTTGGTAGGATCAACATCAATGAAATTTATATACAGTTGGGAGAAGATGGGAGGATATGAAAGCCGCATTAACACGACGTTTTGTACCTTCGGATTATAAGTAGCGATCATATTTGCAGTTAACTGAGTTGGTACAAAGAAGTAAATCTATAGCCGAGTATACTTCAATGTTCTACAGTTTGGTTACACGGTCTGAATTTCCTTGGGTTGAAGAAGTTTTAATCTTCATGTACCGTCGAGGATTGAATCTGGAGATTGCAAGTGGTATAGCTACAGGTAAACTCTTGCTCTTGGATGATGTTATTTAAGTTGCCACCCAAATAGAGGATAATTTGAAAAGGAATTCTGTTAGGCCTCCAATACAAGTTCAAACTCGGAGAGAGCGTACTTTTGTGGAGCCTGTTTTAAATAGGCCAATGGAAAGATCGTCAACAAGCCTTCAGCTACTAGCAGGCCTAATCGTACCCCAGGTTCTTCTAATGCTAGTAACAATCATACGTCTAGGTGCTATAATTGTCGTGGTTTTGATCATGTCTTTTGAGTGTCCTTCCCCAAATATGAATGTTGCCTCTTCTCCCTCTAGACAACTTGCTATTGTTGACAAAGCGTGCGAAAAAAACTGACTTAAACGAAGAGGTTTGCAAGCCGATAGACGACGAATATGAGTCCGATAAGCAAAATTTAGAAGCTGTTGTTGAAGGATGTTTAGGTGTTTTTCGACCTTTACTTGTTGCCCAACAACATAAGACTGATCCTAAAATACATCGTGGGCAAAATTTTCAAACGAGAGTCATGTGCGGGACAGGTATGCTCTCTTGGGATTAATACTGGGAGTTGTAAGGATGTTAATTTTGAGGAAACAGTTAAAAAACTTGGGTTAAAAGTTGAACCTCACCCAGAGCCGTATGATGTTGCATGGATTACCAATACAAAGTTGCGGGTTACCCAGAGGTGTATGATTACATTTTCCGTTGGCAAGCTTAAGGATACCGTCATGTGTGATGTTCTACGCTTAAAGTTTGTCGCATTATCTTAGGGCGTAAATGGCTATGGGATCGTCACGCGCAACATGATGCTCGTGCTAATATCTATTCGATTATCAAGGGCAATACCAAATTCACTCTTACTTGCGCTCTCGACATGCCAAATTTGAAACTTGCAAATATTTCCTTGGTGATTTGATGTGATTGTTCTTGTGTTGATACCTCGACGGAGTCGAGTTTTTTTCAGCGGAGGAGAAATGATGTATGACGAGTCTGTGAAAGTTGGTTACACAATATAAAATGCTTTAGAAGCCTATATGAATTAGAAGTTGTATTTTATTTAGTTTCTTTAATTTGTAGTTATCGTATTAGAGTCCAATTTAGGTTAGGAAAGTTGTTTAGGAATATTATAAATAGTGATATACTTCATTATTTGGAGACATTGAATGATTAATTGATTGACTTTTGCGTGAGAATTGTTTGTGTGATATTAACCCTTTTTCCCAAAAAAAACCGTCCCCGTCACCAACCCCCAAGCACTAGACATTATGGTCTTTGTGCCCCCAGTTGTAATTGATAGAGAATAGAAATTGGTACACTAAGGAGTTTTGATGTGGAGAAAAAGAAGATCAAAATATTAATTATTAATTACCATATATTATTACTTAGAAATAAATATTCTAGTTCAACGTAATTGTATTTTATTATGTTAAAGTGTTAGAATATTCTAGAGTATTAATTATGTAAGATACTTACTAGGATTGTATTTCCTCACTTAAGTAGGTTACGTAATATTTTACTTGGTCATTTAGTATTAGGGTTTTCTAATTCATAAATATACAGTTGTAATCCATCTTTATGAGATATTGAATGATTGATTATTATCATTTTTAAGCCTTGTGCTTTTGGCTTTAAGCCAAATTATTGCCTTTTAATTCCCTTTATTCCTTCCTCCATTTTTGTCCTACATCAAGTTTGTAGTACAGAGATTAAAAATTCATGGTTCTAGATGTTCACTTTAACTCTTGTTAAAAAAATTAGATGAGTCAATGGCATAGAGATAATGTAGAGCTTGCGTACCTGTCACAAGAAGGAAGATTTTCAAAAGGAATTCTCATTCTTAGATCAGAACATTGAAGTCTAATGAAGCGGCCAACTGCTAGCACAAATGTAATGTAGAGACCCCAAATACTGAACTTGCTGAGTGTTTCACCGATAATGCCCTCTGCGAAGTATGAAAGATCAATGATTAGTGTAAAAAAATGATGGGAAATGGGTACCTTATACTAGCCTTTCTTCTAAAATTCCAAATAAAATTCACAGCTCTAATAATCAGGATCTAGAACTTACGTGGTGTTTCCTCTGAGACAATAATGGCCATGGGTCCAGCCAACTCTCTGCAGCCAGTCAAATATGAAGCATTAACATTATAGAAAGACCACCACCCTGGATTCCCACGATTGAGGGAAAGATCCCCACTAACCATATCTACCTGTACGTGCTTTGTCTCAGTGTCTTAAACAGTGCTGAACACCAGTACTAAAACAAATCTATATAACGCTCAATTGAACATAATCACGTCAACAGTTCATTATTGTCAAATAAAAACAAAATTTTGATAATATCTTACGACTTACTGCTTGTTCTAGAAGCCGAACATCACCAGAGCCAGTGACTCGGAAATATTTTGGGTAAACATTACTTATCCTGAAACTACTGATGGTACCATTTAGTACTCCCCTTACTTCCACGGGTCTTGGGAGATCTTGTTCTTGAATATGTAATTCATACTTCACGACTTCCTTTCCTTTGGGTCTATCCCTGGTGAATTCCCAAGAAAATACAAACTTCATGCTCCACTGAAGATACTGAGTGAATTTGTCCTGGACAACAGGAGGGACAAGCCATGAGGTGCTTGCATCAGCTTGGCAACATATCAGTTGAATATCTTGCTCGCTGTATGCACTTAAATAACCATGAGGATCTAGATCGAAATGTGCGTCAAGCTCATCCCACGAGATTTTTTTGCAAAGGGTTGTTTCAAATAAAGTCAGCCTTCCACCGAGTGTATGTAAATTGATTTGAACACTGGCATCTTTGATAGGGTTTGCAATGTTTGATGGATTGCCACTGCTGTACATCTGTAAAGAAAAAAGAGATCTAAATAGCCTAATTTTAATTTATAACCAAAAAAGATATCCCTGTGAGTTTGTTTCTTCGAAAGAGAACCTTATAAGATAATTGAGGAATTTTTGCAATTTAAAATATCTACAGTTTGTACAGACTATAGATGGCAAGATATTGTCTCAAGAAGATACTTTCTTCAGATAACATTGTAAAATTTACTGTAGAATGCTTGATTCCCCCTTTAAATTTTTTTTTTTAAAAAAACAGAATTTTAAAAACTTTTTCTAGAAACGTTATTTTTCGTCTGTTAAGAATATTTTACATTCTTTGTTGCCCATGATACTTTTTCATTTATTCTAAATAATTTCAAGAATACTAGAAGCCATCCAGTAGTTAGGATTCATTCAGCCTAATGTTACAGATACATATAATTTAAGTGTTATCTTTTAAAAATACATTTCTGAACTGCGTTTCAAATAAAGGTTTCTTTGACGGATTCAGTTCCAATGTCTCACCAGCATAGGAGCCCATATAACACAAAACAAAACTAGCAATAAGCATATTCCATTGCAGAGTTTAGTCATTTTCGTTTGCTTTTGCCCTTGGCAGTGTTTAACCCTGTTCAAATCCACATCGCATTTGACAAGAAAGAGGCTTGCATGAATATCCTCCAACTAGCGAAAGAAAAATAAGGGTAATATTAGATCCTTAAAGAAAACTGCAAATAGTTAACAGAACAAATATAAATAATCTATGGTCAGTAATGCATAAAGCAACTAAAATCATAATGCATAAAACATAATGAAAGAGAAAAGAACTTTATGATATAGTTCCCCTTTTATAAACGCCATGTACATCCAAGTGAAAAGAGAAAACAAAAAAACTCTAAAGCCAACTCCAAGACCCATAAACACAACTAACCCCCTGAACTTTCTATGAGTTAATATCTCAATGATTTTAGATGGGTTTACTTTGAACATATTCTCAACTCAAAATGTACATCAAGAGATGCTGGGAATCTTAAGACTTGAGTATAAGATGGTTGGGTACTCTCATTGCTCATGATATTGATTGTTGCATCATTTACAAACAGTTTAAGTTTTTAGCATAGTTGTCATGACATCGCCTAAGCGACGCCTTGGCGTCCAAGCGATGGAGAACTGGTAAGGCATCCGGTCGATGTGGAACTGCTAAGGCGCTCGACTTTAGGCCAACCAAAGTGTTTTACAGTTCTGACCCATTAACACGTGACCCATCAATTAAAAACCCATGACCCATCGATTAAAAATCAAGGAGAAACGAAATAAAACTCTAAAACACTTATCAGTAATCGCGATTCGCGATTTCTTTCGGCGACTCCATCCAGCCCCATCGCAGCTCAACCACCATCACAGTTAAGGGTGTAAACGAACCGAGTCGAAGCGAGTATTGATTTGCTCAGATTTGGTTCACAAAATTTATCGAGTATAAAATAAAGTTTGATTGAGGCTCATTTAGCTATCGAGTCGAGCACGATTCCGAATCGAACCCGAGCAGTTTGAACTTTTCGAATGAATATGATCCGAGTATCAATAAAAAATTACAATTTGAGAAGGTTCGAATAATTTATCGAACTTTAAAATTTATTCATATTTGACTCATTTATATTTCGAGTCGAGCGAATAGAACTTTTAGTCGAACGAGTACGAATCGAGCCCGAACAGTTTGCTCATTTTACAACCTTAATCACAGTCCATCGAAACCCAACGACTGAGTCAACCCATAGCTGGAGGCGACCCATAGCTGACTTCTTTCTTTCTCTGTTTCTCTATTCTTGGTTTCTTCTTTGTTTCTCTGTTTCTCGAGCTATAGTTTTGCTTTGCAGATTTTATATTTGCTTTGCTTCTGCTTTGATTTAAATGGACAGGTGGAAGCATAATAATTATATCTGGAGTCCTTTTATATATTTGTGGTGGATAGGTGGGGGCTTAATAATTATACTTAGTCAGCCTCCACTAAATTAAGACTTGGATTGTTCTGCTTTTATTTATATAGACTAGTGGGGGCTTAATAATTATACATGGGAGTCCTTTTTATATATTTGTGGTGGACAGGTAGGAGCTTAATAATTATACTTGGGACTGAGTCAGCCTCCTCTAAATTAAGACTTGGGACTGTTCTGCTTATATATAGACTGGTGGGGGTATAATAATTATAGATGGGAGTCTTTTTATATATTTCTTTTACTAATTTTTAATATCAAGTTTTTTGTTTTTGGATTGTTATTGCTAAGTATTTATATAATTATGCTTTTAATGTTATTCCATAGTATTATGTTTTGAGTTTTAATGTATATGAAATTTTATTGTCAATATACTTGTTAAGTAAAATAAATAATATATAAATTGCACATTGTAAACGACTTGTTGCCATATGTAGGGGTGGGCAACCGGTAAAAACCGGTCCGAACCGGACCGGTACCGAACAGAACCGGTACCGAAATTACTTAAATTTTGGTACCGATACCGGTACCGGTTGAACCGGTATACCGAACCGGCGGTACCGGTTCGGTACCGGTTTTTACCGAAAATTAATATAATTATTATTTTTATTATTATTTTATTATTTTTATTATTATTTTATTATTTTATTTTTATTTTATTATTTTTATTATTATTTTATTATTATTATTATAATTATTATTATTTTTATTAATATTATTATTATTATTATCAATATTTTATTATTATTATTATTAATAAATTATTAATAATAATAAAAAATAGAAAATCGGTATATACCGGTCCGGTTCGGTATATACCGAACAATAAAAGTGGCGGACCGAAACCGGTACCGAAAAACCGGTATATACCGGTTTTTTTATACCGAACCGGACCGGTTTACATTTATACCGAACCGGTCGGTTCGGACCGGTCCGGTTCGCCCAAAAACCGAAAAAACCGAAAAAATTGCCCACCCCTAGCCATATGGACACCATGGCGGTCGCCTTGTCGCCTAAGCGTCCAGACAGTCAGCTACCACCATGACTCGTCGTGGCGTCGTAACAACTATGTTTTAGAGCAACTGGTTATCTAGTATAATCTCCAACCAAGCTATTTCATACATGTTTACTCCATTGGCCTCAAGTGTTTGATGCTCCCCAAATGATGCTTTCACATGTTGGCCTCACCACACCATACACGAAGAGATGTGTTGAGAGTATAGCATCCTACATTAAGTATGTGAAGTATTATAGAACAATATATAAACCTTGATGGCCACTCCAATAATTAATTGTGTGTAGTTGATTGCTTATACAAAATATCAGAGCAGATGATCATATCTACAAATTTGGCCGAATGACAACACAAGTACACAACATGCGCATCATGCTAGTCGATATAATTCAAAGAAAGGAAATATAATGCCCTACATCAGACAAAGTTAAGCCTTGTTGTTCCATATAAATACACATCCTATGGCTAATCCACCTATAGCTATTTGGATTTAGGTTGAATTGTTCTTGTGATATCAAAATGTTTGTTTCTGAAGACCATTGGATCTAGCTTCAGCGGTTTCATGGCAGTGTGCAAGATTGCATTATTGGAACATAGTCAAATCCGTTGCTTACGGTTTACCTTAAAATGAATTGTGGCTAAGAATGTAGTCAAATCTGTTGCTTACGATTTAAACAACCCAACAACGAAGTGGAATTGAGTTGAGTGACACAAAAACTTTGTGTTGATCTATTAGTATTTCACTTGTTTGAACTGGTCCTTTTTAAATCATTAACACCCCCCCCCCCCCTCTTCACATGCAGTTTGACTTTAGCTAAACAAATGAACTACGTATTGGGTGATATGGACCACAATTAACTACCTACAACATGACTTAAAATGTATGCTTTGGTATCATGCTAAAGTATCCAAAGCAAAAGCAATTGGCAATGAGTACAATAGCTAACAAAAAGACTTTACTAATCCGATGTAGGTTTTTAGTCTCAGCACTTACAAATCACCCCCAAATACTTCTGATAGTGACAAGTTATAGGTATAAGGTGATATGGAGCACATTTAACAGCCCGACCTACAGCGTGACTGAATTGTATCCTCTTGTATCATGTTACAGTATCCAAACAAAAACTGACTGGAAATGAGTACAGTAGCTTTCAAAGTTAAGTCTTCCCGTCTCCGATGTGGATTTTCAGTCTCAACACTTGTCACCACCAAATACTTATATGATAAAAGTCATAACAACAAACTATGGACCAAGCAAGATCATTTGTCATACTGAGGAAGAACTTATTTGGTAGCAAAAATTTAACATTCGCAAACAAATACTGCAAGGTTATCAATCTGCTAACTTATCATAAGATTTGACAAGAAGCAGCATATGAAGTAGTGTGTTACTTCCATTATTCTTCTATGCATGCATAAATGATGGGCTCATTATATAACAATCATAATGATACAACAACAGAATAAAGATTATGACAACAATACAAAATGCAGACTACAGCAACCCTCTGTCAACCAACAGGACTCCATGGAGGATGAACTTATATTTAACTAAAGAGCCTTTTGCTTTGAATCACTTGAAAGAGAAAAGAAAACAAAAATTATCAAGACAAAAACAATGACCCGCAATGAAGGCAGGTGAACTTCTGCTTAAAAGTAAAGGATATTAAAGTTAAATTGGCCTACCTTTAACCAGTCATACATGGTCAAAGACGTCCTTGTGCAAGACCAGTCAAGTACACATCTCAATTCGTGTAGAAAAGGCAGAGCACGGTAAAGTCGGAAACCAAGAAAATTAAGTTGTGAAACATTGCTTGTCAAAAATTGCCGATACAAAGTGCTTTCATGAGGAATTCCATAGCGGATTTGTACGGCCTGTAGTGCCAGAGAAATTGCCTTTGTGAGAAAAATAGCACGAAGTGCTAATCGTCCGGCATGCTGGTGTGAAGGCTCCATGTTCCAAGCATACTTTATCACAGAATATGTAAAAAGGACAAGGGTAAAAAGATAGAAGATGACTTTTCCCGTGACAAATGAACGGAGATAGATTATGCGATCAAGTACAATTAAGAAAAAGAGTATCTGCATAAAAAATAAAAATAAAAATCATTTCAGAATTCAGCTCAATATTATTAGTTCTGACAAATGTTAACTCTGTAGCGAACTGATTGAATCTCTCCAGAAGCCAGCTCAGAGATTCAATTACAAAAAGGCACAAGCAAGAAACTTAAGCAAAAGGAGTCCAGAATGCCGTACTAATAATTTACAAAAATCATCCAAGTCAGAATCACATCAACACTGTGAATGAAAATTAGTGTCATGCTTGAGTATCTTGTGGAAATGGAATTTGTGCATAATGTTATATTTATCACTCCTTCATATATCATCAAGATTGGGGACTTCTGCCATCAGAACCATGCAGATAGGACAATCACATAGAGTCCTTAATTAATGTCATAGCGTCTGTCAAGTGGCCCACCCTCGGGGAGGCATGAGTAAGGGGATTGGGGAAGGGAGAATTTCTTTAGAGATAACCCTTGGGACTTTAGGTAAATTTATTCAAAACAATCCAATTCAAATAAATAACTAAATATAAGAAATTTTAACATTTACATACTACACTATTATATTTAGAAGTTTAAATGTCTAAAGCAAAAACATCTTGCTTTAAACATATATTTCATATATTGGGTTCACCGTTACACTTAGCACATATAGTGTCAAGTCATCTCATACTTCTTCTCTTTTCATCCTTTCAAAGGAGTCCCTGAAAAAGGTATAGAGATGAGCTTCACAAGCCCAATAGAGAATACTAACACAACCTTAAATTTAGGTATAATGCAATCACAAGAGAATTCATGCAAATGGAACTTCAATGCAACATGCTTTCCTTACCTTTTATTCTCTCTTTCTCATAATCCTTCAACAAGTACGTAACCTTTGTTATGTTTTGACAAAACCAATATCCTAATTTTAGCTAGGAACCAACCATTAGTAACCTCCTAATTTTGGCTAGGAACCAACCATTCTCATGGGATTTGTCCCGGAGTCATCCTCAAAGGAAACCATACCTAATTCAAGGCTCAAAACCAACCTTTACCATTATAACTTCAACAATAATCAAAATCCAAATATCCTCATAAGAACCTTTAATTCATACTTGCTTCTCAAACAAAATGCTCAAACAATGCATGATGCACAAGTACCGATATCACAAAAAAGATAATACAAGTCTGCAAGATATTTTAAACATTCCAACATATACTACAAAGTGAATATGAAAAGAACGTAAAGAAAAAGAATAGCATCATAAGAACCTTATATAAGTGCGTGCATAATATAATTGTATGTACCACATACAATAAAACCATAATAACTTGATCACTATAAAGTCTTTACAAGTTGAGTCCACACTTCCTAGAAACT
This sequence comes from Panax japonicus, assembly GCA_020205505.1. Taxonomy (NCBI): domain Eukaryota; kingdom Viridiplantae; phylum Streptophyta; class Magnoliopsida; order Apiales; family Araliaceae; genus Panax; species Panax japonicus. The sequence continues at coordinate 50,485,216 of CM035100.1, forward strand.
AGACTTTCGAGGCTACAATTTAGGTTCAAGAATCATATAATTATGTTTAATAACAACTTATTTGTAACTCTTGCAAATCAAACCATGTGTGCAGGATTTTACTGTGTTGATTGTTAGAAGCTGCATTTTCGAATGAATTTAATAAAATACTTCCACTCTTCCGATTAAGTTGATATTTGGTATGGATAAACTAGACTTACCAATGTTTAACATATAAAAGTTTCAAGTAAAGTTAACGGTTAGATCTTTCTAAAAGAACCTTGGAACCTATCCTAAAAATATAGGATGGTTACAATTTTATGCATATGTATATGTTTATATACACCACTTATAACTCTTCCAAATACCCATATATGCCATATATACTTAACCAAATCATTTAATCAATCTTTAATAACCTTTTAAGGATGAAGAGCTTCACATTTAAACCTCAAACACAAATAAAAATAAGCATGAACCATGGCAAAACATGCTTAATAAACCATGTAATACAATACAAAGAAATAATTCATGTGAGAAACAAATAAAGCATCAAAACAATAGAAGAATACCTATTCAAGAGATGTATTAGAGTTTCTATATCTTATATCTGAGAAACTTAAAGCTAAGAATCCTTTAAAAACTTCCTTTAGTTTCTTCTTGTATTTCCCTTGCTTTCTTCTTCTTCTTCTTTTCTCTCCCTTTAAAATGACCTAGTTGCTTATGTAGAGACAAGCTCCTCTTAGTTAAAAATCTGATCTCTCTCTTATCATTCAAGCTTAAGTAAGTTACTAGGTCATAGGTGTCAAGAAGTCTCCCAAGTGTCATTTATCAAGTGAGTCTAGTCATAATGCTTACTCATCATTAGTTAATAATGGTTTAACACTAATTAATTATAATTAGTTTAACTAATCTATCAATAATCATTAAATTTTGATTTGTTAAACTCTAAACATGATTACCTTGATTAATTAAGATTAGTACTAATTAATCATGCTTAGGTTAATTAAACCAAATATCACCTTTTAGCAATCAAAGGGATAAAACTTTTGATTATAAATTATAAACAAAATAAACAAGGCAAGTTATATGGTTACATTATTTGTTAGAATTAGAGTTCTCACAGCGTCAGTTCTCAACAGAAATCATAAATTCCTAAATTATAGGAGTATAATGTTTGAGAAGGCAAAGAGGTGTACCATCAAGATAAATACAAACTCTTTTGGAAACTGATCTTCTAACTGATAGACTTCAAAAAGCTCGCTATTATTTTTTATGACTGATTGGTAGAAAATGGCAACCAAGAAGAAAACAGCCAACTCCGCACAAAACACATAGGCATACAGATCAATCTCTCTTTTCCCTCCTCCAATAACAGATATTACAGGATATGGGAATCCTACATCTTTGAAGATTCCAGCATGCTGAGCATTTAAAATCTCATTGGCTACATCAGCTGCTGGAGTTAATGACTTGTACCACTCTATCTTTACAGGTTCTATAAAAGGGGATGCGTATACCACCTCAAAAACAGCCAATGCAATACTAGGGTTTTCTGGACTTTTTTCGATGCTTTGGATCCGAACAATACTTGCTGAATTGGAATGATTCTGATTTTTATCCTTGCATCTCATATCATGAAAGACTTTGAGTAGCCTGTTTATTCCTGATTCAATTCTCTCGGGTTGGATCCCATCATCTGGCCACAGGTTAACTTCCATAGACAGCTGAACAAAGTAAGGTGGAGTTTCTGCTCCCTGTGTTACTGATTTCCAATACCTAGATAGGTTTCTAATAATCACTTTTGTCAGATCCTGCAGAGGTGAAAAGAGTTCATACAGTCTCTCCGACCAAGAAATAATCTCTAAGGACTCTTTCTGATATGAATGCCTTCTCTTCAAAGAACTGAATTCTGTAACTGAAGCCCATTCACCATCTCTTTCACTTATGGAAGTCTGAAGGAGAGTAAAAATATATACTAGAAAAAGTGGCAAGGTGCTGATAACAAATGATGATGTGATTTTGTGCTCAGGAAACCCAAGTTCCTTAAGGAAGCTCGCACGAATGCTGAACCCACAGTGCTGGATGATGATTTGATATAGATATTGAAGTAAAATACAGATCTCACTGTAAATTAACATTATAGTCCAGAACATATAACCAGGCCCAGTGTTCACACATAGAGCAAACAAAAAGAGAGCAGCAAGGTAAACCATGGAAAGCAAACTGAAGTTCCAGAGGAATATCAAAACAAAGCAACAATAGCAGACAATGTCATTATTTGATCGAACTTGGGCCAACATGAAACGGAAAATGACTGAAATTTGTGGGCGTGTAACATGAGATGTATTTCTCTCACTGCCAGATTGCATAGAAAATGTTTGTTCCACAGGTTCACATCCAATATTTTGATTCTCTAATTCATAATAGATTTCATTCTCCGATAAGTGCTCATGTAAATCTGGTTCCTCGTACTCTATATTGAAATAATTCACAAGATTGGAAACTGCCTTATTACCCAGAGATTTTACATGAGAAACTCCATCACCAATAAGATGTACAGCTGAGGCTATTGGGTTTTCTTTTACTTGAAATTTTAACTCATCTCTTCTGTCTAAATCCCAAAACTCAATATCAAAAGATCTCCCCTTGAGTTCAGTGATCTCCTGGAGAGAATCCAACGACTGTTCCATAGAGTCCACTCGTGAAGGACTTCTAGTTCTCACACTGGTTGGAGATTCATCCAACTCAAATTGAAACAAAGAGTCACCGCTCATGTTCACATTATGCTTCTTAAAATTGTTTTCCTCTTTGTCAGGTGTTGAACTTTTCTTATATGAATTTAGCGAACTCTTCCTCCTCCTCCTCCTAGGGCCTTCACTTCCAGGTGAGGTATAACAACAATTTTTATTCATGTTCATGCTGTGAAGCTGGATTTGAAGGTTAAGCATCTCTGATTTCATCTTTTCCACCTGCAAATTACGAAGGCGCTTCTGTTCTTCAGATTTACGTATGTGATGCAACTGTGCAGTTTTCCAAGAGGCTCTCTTCTCCTGTTCACGCACAAAGCCATCAACTTGCTCTGCTTCAAGATATTTTGACACATAATCAAACTCCTGGGATGAAAACATGTATGATTGTAGGGAAACCAACATAAATATGATGATCTCCACAAGAGCAGATCTTGATGTGATCCGAAACCCGTAATAGTACTTATAGAACCCAATCACTTCATAAATGTAGTCAACTGTTTCGCTCTTCTCCTCACTGAAATTCCCTATAAAAGGAGATTGATAGGCAAGAGAAAAAACAATTAAAGCGAAATTGTACATTCGCAAGAACTTGAAGATCCTGTTCTTCTTTTTTAATATTTCGAGCCTCATCCGAAAGAAAGTCAGAGCAAAACCAAGGTAGCCAAGATGAAGAATGTCATATTCAAGGGTCCCCGTGATCAAAATCAAAGCAAGAACAAGATCCAGTAAGTGACAATAACTGTAAAGCCTCAAATTATCAAGAGAAGTCCACATGCTTTTTGTATCAAATGAGAGATCACTCAACAGAGATGTTTTCTTCATTTGTTGATACATGTGTAACTCCGAGAGATTGGACAGGTGATCAGCACGGAGCTTGAAACATGCAAGCATGAAAACCATAAAATAACTAATGAGCATCCGAGGATCATCAACAATAATGCCTACAAAGTAACATGTTACCTAAAAGTTAGGATCTGAATGGATTTGTTTAGCTGATGAGCTAGAATGACTCGATGCAAAGTTTCAAGGAAATGGAAGAGAAAACTAAATATGTAATTTAAAGCCACTAATATGGAATCTGCAGTTGCATAAACAGAAGTGAGGTCATTGAATCATCAAAATTCCCCAAAGTCTAATCATGTATTAAGAAATATGGGACTTATATGAATTACCCTGTAAAGTAGGGTAAGCCGATACATGCATACTAGTGTACATGGCATGCAAATGTGTTTCTAATTTAGGTATATCTGGATGATATTAGCAGTATTGGGATAAGTAGTGGGGAAGTGTTTTTTTATGTTTCTGAATTAGAGGATATTTGTCCTTACAAAATGTGATAGAGCTTCAAAAAAAGATAAGACTGCCATTTAATATTAATAGATGTTATACTTCAAAGGCCTAGATCCAATTCATGTACAACAAAAGGTCAATATAATCGCACAATAAGAAGTGATCATTAGTGACCGAGGGACCAAAAACATTGTAAAGACAATATCTACAATTACCGATTGTTTTATCAATTCCAATCAATAAGCAAAAAATAAGGACCATGCACAAATAAACTGCTCTAAGCAGACAGTAGTAGAGATCTATTAGCTTTTTAAATTACTATCACAAATATGAGTCAAGAATCCAGCTACTTCCACGAGATGAAGAAAGACCTGCAGTAATGATGCCCATATTACATGCTGATATAGATAAGAGCAAAATAAAAGACCATGCAAGGACAAACAGCTAGAAGGAGACACTAGTAGATCTTCTCTATCAAAAGGAAAACGAAGATGGTACAAACTGCACTAAATAGACAGTAATAGAGATGAGAGATCTATTAGCTTTTTAAATTACTATCACAAACATGAGTCAAGAATCCAGCTACTTCCACAAGATGAAGAAAGACCTGCAGTACTGATTCCCATTCTACATGCTGATATTGATAAGAACATAATAAAAGACCATCCACGGAAAAACAGCTAGAAGGAGAGTGTAGTAGAGCTTCTCTATCAAAAGGAAAATGAAGATAGTACAAGATTTTCATGTGATGCAGAATAAAAATACCTAGCCAACATTTTTTGCAGTAGTCGAAGAAAAGATTGGAGTTTTTCCAGCAGTCATGGCATAGCACATTTGCCTCACTAGGGGGCTCTTGTTTCCATGATGTCCCATTTAGCCAAATGGACAAGTATTCAAGGGTAAGGATCAAAGCAAAAGTGAGAACAATTATAGGCCACAATTTCCGGATGACATGCCTAGGTATAAGCACACAAGCAGCAAGTAAAGCAATATAGAGCAGAGAGATGGCATTCAAAACAGCAAAGCTAGCAAGAAGTAATGCAATCATATTAATTTCTAGGCCAAAAAGATTGAACATATTCTCCACCAAATATTTCATATATAGCTTCAGGGTGGCTTTCTGCATGTCTTGCCTCTCCTTTCTCATTAAAAGAATCCACTTTTTATTCCATTTATGATTTTCTTTGGAGCTTCCCCAACTATACTTATACAAGTAACCTTTGCTGTGACAGTGTTCCGTGCTTTCTGTTTGAAATGTTAAGAGATCTGGAACTTGAAACATATCATTACTAATAGATTGTAAAGAGTTGCTAGTTGCTTGTTTTTGTCTTTCCAGGAGTGGACTAGCATCTATAGAAGTACCACAGTCATTTGAACTTGAAGGAACACCATTTGGTCTTCTGACTATCGAGTGAAACAAAGTGCAAGGTTCTTCCCAATTTCCTTTGTGTCCATTATCAGAAGGTATAATTTCCAACCAATGGAAGACATTATACTGAAGTACACAAGCCACGATAACCAGAACTTTTCCCCTCATCCCTGATTCCAAGCCAAAGAAACCAGGCTTAAACATCTGCAAGCCAAGGAAAAAGGATAAATGGGAGTTCCTTTGGCCGGGAAACATCTCAGCTTCTTCACCCCACAGCTGGAACAGATAATCAACCATCAAAACAAATCCTGAATAAACTATAAACAATTTTGATGGCACTCGAGAAGATTTCGGTAGAGTTGAACAAATGACAAGTCCTAGAAGACATACAAAACCAAATGCACTGATCGGGGACAGAGACGCATTAAACAAGGCAAGAAACAGTATTTTCTCACTGTGCCATATTAGAAGGCGTTTAAGAAATGATAAGGTGCCGAGTTCTTGTGCTGGGGCATCCCTCGAATTGATTGACTCGCTAAGTCTTCTCTCAAAATTGTGTAATTGTATGACAATTAGAACAGCCAGAGACTCCCATACATTTTTCAACATTGAAGCGTCTGGATTATAACCAAAAGCTAGATAAAGATCTATCCTTTCAGAAAGCCACATCTTGAAGCTGAGAAAGACACTCAGGCAATAAATGAGAATAAACACTGCAACTGCATACACTTTCAAAGGAACCCAGAGGCGCCTTCTTGTCTTCCCCACAAGTTGTCTTCCATTCATCCATAGTAAAAGGAAGAATAAGTAACCAAATGATGCGTAATTAGGTGTTACGAAGTAAACTGTTAGAAGTATAGTCAGACACACAATGTAGGTTCCACATGATCGATATGCAGAGAGAATCTTCTGCCCGATTGCATTTAGATACAAGGCTATCTCCCTATCTGAAAATGAAGTCAAGTATATCACATCCCTATTCATCAAAATCTGGTATCATGTGTAAGATATAAGCTAAATGCAGGAAGAAAAGTGGCATGGTTACCAAGCTGTTTTGACCAACCCTGACACTGTCATATTTTCTATATTTGTGGTAAGCACGAGGTCAAATAACTAAACAAATAAAATAAAATTTTCATCAACCAAAATGTAAACTTTGTACGCCTATAAACCATTTTATTTGGTGTATATTGTTTTGGTTGTATTTCTGTTTTTGATACTGAAATAATATTGTAAAAACAGTATGGATAATTGATAATACACATAAACGAACATAGTCTTAAGAAAACATGGAAATAGTAATGTTACTACTCATGCTAATGACAACATTACCATTGACAATAAGATATAAACTGATAGCAAACTAATGTATCAGAGCATAAATTAATTAAAGAGATTAATACTTGGCTACAGCAGCATATGCAAGTAACTGAAAATTAAAAGCTTGAAGTTCCTTGATACTGCAACTAAAATTTATGCATTCTTCAGTATCCCTTATGATGCTAAGGACTTGAATATATCAAGGGATAGCACCATTGGTGTCATTGAATATATCTTGATTCATGACTGTCTACTATATCTCCTCGCTGTCCTCAATAAGCAAAAAAATACGATAAATGTTAACATATAAATAAAAGTTAACATAGGTCAGGGCATCATTAGTCTAAATCAGTTTTGGGATATAATGAGAGGTTTGTCATACTCACTGCATGAAATCACATTCCTCATCAAATTTTTGCCAAAAAATCCTATTTATTCAGTAATGGTCCAGAAAGAAACTAAAAAGAAAATCTTTTTCTTTTGGCGAATTAAGGTTTAGATGCAGTCATACCATGAGATGAGTTATGGCTTCCACTATCTTTAAATGGTGAAGAATATACAGATGATAGAACTGATTTCTTCAAACCAGCTTTTAAGATACTCCACCCAATTGGAAGAAAAGGAGTGTGCTGAACGATTTCTGAAAAGGAAAAGAACATGTCAAACCCATGATTACGAATGGCACAAAAGCACGCGAGCGCAACAATCTTCATTAAATCCATGGAGCTAGCATGCTCAAGAAGACCTACAACATTCACGAGATATAGGAATAAATTAATAGAAACTCATTCACATTCTTTACAAAAATAAATCACTATAATAGTTTGCTTATATTATGGGGAAAAACAAAGTACAAGTGATAATGTATTCAAGGGTAAAAGAAAAGAAAAGATTATCGCATGAAAGGAATTAATTCATTAGATGATTACCTAACCGTGACAGAATTTCCAGAGCCACCCAACCTTTCTGTTCAAAGGCTTTGGAGATCAAATTTATCTGAAGGATGTACAGTAGTGCAAAGTGAGCCTCGCATAAAAGAATCAGGGACTGGCAAATCTTTCTACTGATGGTGTGGCTCAAAAGATAGATCATAAAGTATACCACTGGAATATAAAAGGGAAGTTGGATGGAATAAGAATAACATTATTGTTTCCCCTTTCTTTGAAATAAAGAACAATGTACTGATGCCAATTTTCAGAAACCTCAAACTAACAAAGGCTAGGAATTTTGGACATTCTGAAAGCAATTGCGCATACGGCTTAGAATCTAACTATAAGTAAAAGAAAGGTAAGCTATTTTGACTTCTATTTCAACTTACTGTATACAGCATGCACAAAACCAGGTTTCAATGCATTTATAAGTATCAGCACCAGCACTATAGCACGAGAGCTGTTGTGCAATCCCCATGCTACTATGGCCACAATCAGTACTGCTGTTTCTTCTTTCTCTGAAACTCAAATGCATGGTCAGTTTTTGGGCAGCGATACCAGAAGAGTCTTAGAACTGAGCGAGTTAAGCTATTTAAGAATGTGTAATCCACAAAGTAGAAAAAAAAAAAAACAGGGTAAAATACTAGCCTCAATTGTTGCAGTTTAAATAGGAAACACTATTAAAGTGTTGCTAAAAGAAATATTACCTGGAAATCTAGTAGTTCAAAAGGAAACAAGAAAAACAAAGAAAAAAGGAAAGGTTACTTGTCAATGTCAACAGGTCTTCAGAAATTTGAATATAATATGATGCTCTTAGTTATGATTTATGCAATTCCTGAATCTTCAGCAAACTTCATAACTTGTTACAATTTTATATCAACCTACAAGAGTTTTTGTTGGACACCTGGAAGGCTTGGTAACTTGTAAGGAGCACTGCTATGTATGTTTCAGCATTGGTTGAGATCTGAGAACAATATACGCAGTGGACCCAACTATGATAACAAAATCTTTATTTTGAGGAAAATCCAGTACACAATGGAGTAGCAGGGCACTAGTTTCTCTAATTATGTTATTGATTACATAATCCTAAAATATTCAAATTTTCTGACATTGTTTGGGCAAATTTACAATACTAAAGGTTAATACAAATTAAATTAAACTGTATTTCCTTTATATTAGACAAGTTTTCAGCCATATTTTAAAGAATGAATTGGACTTGGAAGATGCTCTATTCAATGACCAAGAATAGGATGGACACGCTCTACAACCTTAGAATCTTTATGTATATGTTCATTTTCCACAAATAGTGGTAAAATAATAAGAAATATGTAATAGATGCAGTATATTAGAATCAATCCCAGAGGTGAGACAGCAAATTTCGCTGGAAGACTAAAATAGACTAATGTTTTCTTACCTTCAACAGAACAATTTCCATACATGGACTGCCCTTCCTTATCAGACATGTACAAGAAAACAGAACTGTTCACAAGAATACCCATGGCAACAAGAATTGCAAGACAAAACTGCGCAAGAAGAAAAAATCCCGGAACAGGGTAACGCCATAATCCTATAGTTTCCCAGATTTCCATGTCCTGCAGTAAACTTATTTGATCTTATAAAGGGACTTCAAATCTTTAATCAACAAATCAAAAAAAAGCTGATTTGGAGCACTTTGCAGCTATCAGAAGTTCAAAAGAAAAGTTACCTTGAGTAGTTGCTGATGTAGAAATGTGAATGCCAAATTGAAGATGTAGGTGCTGATAGCCCACACGAGAATAAAAACTAGAAGCAAGCCATTTAATCGGTGCAAAAGTAACAATGAAGGGAAGGCGTACAAAAAGTAGCCAACATATACAAGTAATCCAAATGAACATAGACTTGCAAACTGGAAACTCCAGAATGAAAGAACAAGCAAGGAGATCTGTCACATTTATGAAATCTTTTTGTTAGAAAATATAATTTTAGTTGTGCTTTTACAATCTGATAATATGACTTATTATTCTCCATGAAAGAAAATAGAATACACAAACACAAACCAAACATTACCTTTAAGTTCATTATTTTAGATATATAAAAAGAATAACTATTTTTACATGAAGAAGAATAAAAGAGTGAGAACAAATAAGTCTTTCCTAGACTGCAAACAAGTGGAACCAAACAAGAAAATTAGAAGTCCTACAAAAGAAAAGAGCGACTCTCCAACATCTAGGTATATTTGATACAACAAAGCCCGAAAAGCAACCAGAGTTGAGGACCAAACCAATGCTATGAGAAAAATATTCTCCCAAGATCATAAAGGAGAGATATTTACCCCTAAAAATTACAAAATTCAGTTCCATCTAAATACCCCACAAGTTCTCACAAAAAAAAACACAATTACAAAGAACTTTGGCATTCCGAAACCCAAAAATACTCTCTGAAAGTAAATCAACCTCTGAAGAATGGCACATGAAAGCCTCCTTAAATTGCAAAAAGACGAAATCACAAACTCCAACCAACAGGGCAATGAAAGAAAAAAATGAGAAATAAGTCCGCTAGGACCGCTACCATGCATGCACATAACAAAAACATCTGCGATAGGGCAATATAACATTACACACATGATAGATGTCACTGATGCTAAGCATGCCGTAAATTGATAACTTTTTTGAATTTAAGCTTGTGAGCAAATATATTTCTATCTTTAAATCCTAATCAATAGAGTAAATAATTGGTGAGCCCCAAAATGGATTGTTTCAGACAAGTATCCCTAACAGTATCCTTGTGGGAAACCAACAAAGACTTTCAAACTGCTGCTGAATCCATGGGCAGGCAAGAAACAACCTGGCGAACTGAAATGCACGATTGTGTCAGGTGAGCAACAGTCGCTTTGTCACAGTACTTTACTTATGGGCTAACGGGTCACACTTTGGCCAAGTTTTGATGAGAAATAAAAAAGAATATGGAACATTCGAGTGGCTGAAGCTGAAAATCTAGTAAGTTTCGTTCTCGTTATTATGCTAGGTACCTTCTAATATTGATTCATCAATCCCCAAGTACCAGAGCCTGTGACACCATTCGCTATAATAATTGATTTTGGAATGATTGACATTCAATTGATCTCTAAAATGAACTAGTTTTTTAAACTTGTTTACTGTTTGTTGAGCTGCTTTAGGAACTAATTATCTGTTTACAAAGACCTTGGCATGACATGATAGTTTCTTAGTAGGCTTTGAGCTCATTGTATGAGTTCACACCTTCCAAGTGATTATTTAGAAGGTGGGCATGAAGCTGGTTGCAAAGTAACGATCTAACGATTGGGGTCATTTTGTGTCAGACTAGTTGGATATGTTGTATATTATACAGCATTTAATTAGGTTTGGGTTCGGTTTTGACAGAGTGTAAGCAGTTGTCTTTTCAGAATTTGTAAAACGGTGCAACTATTGTGTGCCTCGAGTCTGAGAACAAAGTTTTTATCAAGTGATCAGAAGCTCTAATTTCATTAGTTCCCTGGAGCCTGGCCAATCAATGTGGCCAGCTGGACAAATGTCAGCAACAGAGACAGCATAAATTGGTCTAAGTTCTCTGTCGGTCTGTCCTAGTATAGGTGCTTAAGGCCTTACCTAATGGGCTGAGACCTGGTCAGCTGATTTCTTTTGATACTGTTCAGCTGATTTCATCAAGCACGCACTACAATCACTAATACTGACTGTCTGGTCTAATATCAAACAGAACAGCTTGTATAGGCCATACGTATAATCAATTAAATTGATCGCTTGAAATTTGCTCCACAAATAAATAAAGAAAGAAAATAAAAACATATAGTAGCTGAAAGCATACCGGAAAACCATACGTAAAAAAGTTGATACTAAATGTTCGGAACACTCCTCCCCTTAGTAAAACATTGGTGTGTCTTGCACTCGATCTGAAAACATGAAAATTAAAAATTAAAAAAAAAAGATAGAAACATAGTTGATTGGTGTATAAGGAAACAAGTTGAATCAAATGTTATCTTTATATTTGGCTAATGTAGTGGGGAAATTTCTTGAATAATTGTAGTCTACATTAGATGGTTTTTAACAATATGAAATTATTGTTATTCCACGAGTTACTGCAAGTTAAATTTTAAGAGTATATTATTATTATTACTTGCTCACCAAGCATGCTTGGTGCCCACACATACTTGGTAACTACTCAACTAGTAGCCTATATATAAGGCTTTAGTACTCATTTGTATTAATAAAAACAATATTCAATACATCTATTTTATCTCTAACATGGTATCAAATCAAATCAAAAATTCTTACTTCTACCGCCAGCGGCACATAACCGGCGGCGGGCATCGTTTATTTTTATTGTTTAACTTCATCTTAAAGTAGATAGAGTTCAGTTTTAGTTCTTTTGTTGGAGTTGTAGTTGTAGTTTGAGTTTTTTCATGCGTTGCTAAAGTTTGGTGCTCTAGTACTCTGTTGCCCAGATTTGAGGTTTCTTTCCGAAGATGCAAGTTCCTTGTTGCATGTTATGTTTTTTTCTTAACAAGGGTAATATGTCCAGAGCAGTCAATTTCTCGACTTGAAATATGTAAATGGTTTATTGGAAAGTAAAGATTGCATGCGGTCAAGATTTCAGGAAAGAATGTGTCCTTCGATTTTGTGGGAGGCTAGAGAGTCCTCCATTATTTCAGGAAGATAAGGAGTCCTTCTTAGTTGTTTTTGAAGGATAGAGAGTCTTTCACATTTGTTATGGGAGACAAGTATTCTCTGTTATTGCCGGCACATGATAATCTTGAAAAGTGAATGTGTGAAGTTATATACCGAGGGTGAGAAACCTAACTTTGGACGTAAAAAAACCATTGTTCTTTGCAAATTGAAGAAGGCCTCAATCTTCATAGTTTGTTTGAGTATTTTATTTTTAAGATTATGTTATATAACAAATTGTAAATCGTGATATAAGACTTCAAACTTGAGGGGGAGTATTAGAGTATATTATTATTAGGCAATGAGTCCTTCGTAGTTGATTTTGAGTCTCTTCTTTTATTATGTAACAAGTTGTAAGTTGCAACTAGAGGGGGTGTATTAGAGTATATTATTATTATTAATTGGTCACCAAGTATGTTTGGTGCCCACACATACTTGGCCACTACACTATATATAAAGCTTTAGTGCTCATTATAATAATAACAACAATATTTAATACATTTATTTTATATCTAACATGGTCAATTTGCATTGAAAAAAAGATTAATAACACAACAATATTTCAATACATCACCATGTTAGAGATAAAATAGATTTACTGAATATTATTGTTATTATTACAATGAGTATTAAAACCTTATATATAGGCTACTAGTTGAGTAGTGACCAAGTATGTGTGGGCCCCAAACACTTGGTGACCAAGTAATAATAATAATAATATCCTCTAATACTCCTCCTCAAGTTGGAAGTCATATATCATGACTTACAATTTGTTACATAACAAAATAAAATACTCAAAATCAACTACGAAGGACTCCTTGCCTAATAATAATATACTCTAATATAAACAAATCAAATTATATGTACAAGTCAGAAGATTGCATCTATTTTTTATTGAATTCATAATATCTGTATTTCGTTCAGTGATTCAGCTTACCTCAAAAAAATATAGCATGTAGATACTAAACTGCCGACCCTCTGATTTTCAGAAAATTTGAACCTGTATAGATCATAGTTGTTACGGCGCCACGGCGAGTCATGGCGGTAGCCAACTGCCTGGATGCCTAGGCGACAAGGCGACCGCCATGGCGTCCGTAAGGCGACAAGTCGTTTACAATGTGCAATTTATATGTTATTTATTTTACTTAACAAGTATATTGACAATAAAATTTTATATACAATTAAAACTCAAAACATAACATTATGGAATAACATTAAAGGCATAATTATCATAATACTTATCAATAACAATCCAAAAACAACTCACTTGATATTAAAAATTAGTAAAAGAGTTGAAGAATTCAACAAACACCACATAGAAAATAGAGTTATAACCAACCATCACAAATATGTAGTCTAATAACTAATAAAACACCACCATAACAAGCCAAAATAATATTTAGACTCTCTACACTAGTCTAAAAACATCATTCAATCAAAATCATCATAAAAAATGTCATCTTCATCTCTTCCACGAGAACTACTCTCATTCAAAAGCGTAGGTGGTGGTCTTTCTCCAAAATCATCCTCCACATCTTCATCATCATTTGGAATTCTCTCTTCTTCATCAACTTCATTATCGGAGTCGGAATCTATCAACCTGGATTCCCTTGAAGTTGAACCACCACCACGTCGAGAGTATGTCACTAGATTATTACTAGTATTATCACGAGCATTCCTTGAAAGATTACGACCCTCAAGCGTATTGGATGCACCGGTTGCTCGATCCACATCATTCCATGTAAGATCCCCCCGGGATGAACAACATCGGCATCATTATCGATCCATTCATTACCCCATTCAAAGTCATCAATGACTAATGGATCAAAATTATTGCCAAGTTCACGCCTCTTTTGGAACCTTGAGTCGATCTTTCGATTGTATTGGACATAAACCAAGTCACTCAATCGTTTGTGTTCCAATCTATTCCTCTTCTTCGTATGAATCTAAAATAAATAGAACAAAAAATAATAATATTAATGATAAAATTTTAATAATAGTGAATGATGTTGTTTGAGTCTTTTGATGCCCGAATGACATTTCTTCCCACAAAGTGTACATTGCACGACATCCCTATTACTTAAATCCTGGCCAATATCCATATTTCCAACCCGGATCGTTCGATTTAGCTTTTCTTTTAGGGTCCTTCGTTATATCATAATTATCGGCCCCCGAACTTTCCGCCATTTTTTTCTAGTTTCTACAAAATACAATCAATCAAACAATATATTAGAGACAATTGAGAAATTGACATATTTTTATTTTTACTTGTAAACAATAAACTCTCATATTACTGTGGAAAATACATATACATAAAGTGTAAAAATGATGACAATTATGAAACTTAATTAATATTCAATGCATTTTATCTATATATTGAAAAAAAAATTCCAGCATTTTATCTATACATTGGAAAAAAAAAATCCAGTACATTGTACATACTACATATATAAAATATAAATATATAAATTTATATATATATAAATAAATTTATATTTATATACATTATATAAAACATAAATATATAAATTTATATATATGTGACAATTGACAAATTGTGGAGACGGTGTAAAAGAAATAAAGAAGCAGCATATCACGATTCACGACCCATAAAGAAGAAGCAGCATATCACGAGTTCGGAACAGCAGAGAAGCAGAGAAAGAGAGGAAAAGAAATCAGAGAAGAAACAGAAGAAAAGATAACAGAGCAGTGAACTCGTCGCCGACCCATACCTGAAGATCGTCGTCGCTCGTCGCTCGTCGCTGGCTCGCTGCTCGTCGTCGCCTCGTCATCGCTGGCTCGCTGCTCGTCGTCGCTGGCTCGCTGCTCGTCGTCGATCGTCGTCGCTCGTCGGCTCGTAGTCGTCGGTAAGTACTATTGCTCGCTCTCCCCTCTACTCCTTGTTCAGTTCAGTTTTCTTCAGTTCTGCTCTTCAGTTCGCGATTAGATCTAGGATTAGGGCAGTGATGGAAAAACGACGTCGTTTTTGATATTTTTTTTAAAACCCAAAAGGCCCAACAGATCAAGTCGCTCGCCAACTTCTCTGCGTCGTCGGAGGAAGGCGTCCATGGCGTCGCCTGTTTTTCCAAGCGCCCGACTTGCGATCCTGAACCAAGTCGCTGGTACGCCTTGCTTGCTTCAGCCCGACTGGACGCCACGGCGTCGCCTTAACATCTATGGTATAGATGTGTGAATAGTGTGTATCTGTGACTCTGTTCAGGAGAGGGATGGAAGGTTCCTCCCAGATTTCTGCTCTGATCACAAACCAACCGGCACGTGCTATGCCCTCACTAAGGCAGATTTTGTCTGATTATCCACTTTAATGTCCTAAGTGGTGGAATATCCTGTACCAATTTCAGTTTAATAAGACTAAAGAAGTCCTAAAAGTTATACACTAGCATTCTCCTTTCTCACCCCCTTAGTCCCTTACTCCAAACATCTTTCAAATCAACATTCAAGCCAAAGCACTGAATGCTGATTCTTAAATGAGATTATTTCCTTTCAAGAACCTATAGTTTTTTTACTCCACAATTTGCATTGAATTACTACTGTACAAATAATTAGTTGGCAAATCCTTTCATCTAACTACCATAAAACAAAAATTATAAGAGGTGCTCTAAACTTAGAAATCCTAACATAATGACCATACGACAAGTACTAAATATATCTCTAGTTAGAATAACCAATCTAGCTCGCGAAGGCTATGCTGAGCACTATTCCCAAAGCAACATTTAAGCCTACAAAAGAAAACAAGAGTACTTTTACAAGCAAAAATATTGAGTTGATATTGTTCGTGTGGTCGATCATTTGTACTAATTGCATGTGGAAATCTGAAAGGTAGAAAAGCAATTTATCTTCAACAGTATAAGCATCTCTCTCTAACTCTATTGTACATAAATTAAGTATACTGTTCCATAAGTTACATATAGAACGTAACTTCATATTATTTTTATGTGAAGGGAAACCTTTCTTTCAATTTTCTATGTATTATACCTATTTTAACATTGTAAACATTATCCCAGGGATTTCTCTATTCTAGTTAAGACTTGAGAGTTTGAATTATAGTGAGACAGAACTATAAAGCAATTATTGCTCAGTACTAGGAAGAGATGTGAACAAACAAAGAAAATATATGGCAGAATTAGAAACAGATTATTTAGAATACCTAGACTCGTGAAAAAAAAATGGATGCTTTCGGGGAATAAGCTGCTCAGTCAAGCTACTTTCTCTCGGGGAGACAATGATATCCATCTCCAAGAGATCATATTTAATGCAGGAAAGCTGAAAGAGAGGGGAAACAAGCCCAGTTATGTAGATAATAAGAAAATAAAAAACATAAATATCTCCAAGAAAGTGAAATATTAGAAAGCATTCAATAAACAAATTGCATGTGATCGAAATAGAATCCAAGAAAACCTAGACCTGTGGTATATTGAACTTAAGTCCCATGGAGAATCGCATATTATATTTTCATGGATCCAGACATTATCCTATATATATGTCAGTTTCCATTACACACGGAATCAGTACTTCGTTAACATTTGACAACTAACTTGGAATGAAATGGCTAATAAAGGTGAAGAATGGTTATACAAGTAGACGTACAATGTCTACAAATTTTCTAGGTCGCGCCAAATTAGTTAGCTGAAGACCCTCATTTGTATATATGGTAATGTGATATAACACCAACTCTTATAAATATAATGTCCGGGGCCCTGGGCAGTAACCTGTTAGGAGAAGTCTGGATTTGCCATATATTGCAGAAGATTGTGGCTCTTGGACCAGAAGCCAAGTTATCACTCTTGGAATCATGAGCAATTTCAATTGTAAGAAAAATTTGCCAGTTTCCAATTATCTACCAAATAAGTGATGTCAAAATTCAAAGCTTCTTCTCAACCTTTTGTACAGGGATGATAAGGAACATTATTTTTTATTTCTCGAACTCAAAATGGTATTGTCATTCTCAATGTATAGGTCCTTCCAAAAACAAAATCAAGTAACTGTGCTTCGTTTTTGGGTGATGGGCCAACACTTCCTTCAACGCAAAACTGAGAACTTCAGCTATAAAATTTTAAAACGTGTTGCAAGTTGCAACGTTTTCTGAAAGAGGGGTTTGGACTTTGGAATGGGAGAGCTTCATTGATATAGAGGAGGGGATCCCACTTTATCTATATATGGAGAAACTCTTTTATGATGCAAACAATTTATGAAGAAACTCTTGTGCATAGAAGCGGGAATCACAACTGATCCAAGAGATTTTTCTCAGCTAGTCCTGGAAATGAAGCATAAGTTGTCAAGGTTATTAGGGAACTTGAGTTGCCATGCGTTCCGCTTACCAGGTATTATCGTTTCGAATCGTGATACGAAAACAAAGATACCTTGTGCACTCTCTACAACTCAATTTCTTCCGCGTACATCGTGTACCGAAATTAAGATACCTTCCCTAACCTTTTCTGCTAATTCTTTTGTCTCTCATTCTAAAAGTCTCAAGGATGTATGCCCAGGTTCTCAAGCAGGTGATACATCTTCTCGAAGTCTTTGTTAAGAATGCTTTCCTAGAATACATTTATTGAGAATCTCAAACTTCAGGATGTTGTTTAGTAGCTAAGGAGATGTAGAGCATAATAGGTGAGGTTGAAAACCTGCTGCTTTTTGATTGGTAGGGTTGTTACCAGGGAACTTTTATTGCCCTTCAGTCTGCGTAGCAGGTATTATATTTCCCAATAGTGGTAGTACCAGAACTTAGACACCTGTGCATTCTACCATAGGTACAGTTCCTCATACCTGATTTCGTTCTGCATACCCAGTCGATTAACGTTCCTCATAATCATTGGTTGGACCATGAGAAAGAGAGAGTCGTTGATTTGAAATGCTTTTGTTTAATATTCTTTAGAGTTTTGAGGGAGATTTAATCAGTAGAAATTCTATGCAGATTCTCGACTATGATGTCTCTTCATTTTCATTCCTTCTAAAAAAGTTCATATTTATTTTTAAGAAAAAAAATTTAAAAAAAACATTTGTTTGTTCTTATTCAAGATAAGATATAAGATATCATACTTAACTATCAAGGTGAGACACCTCCTAGAAGGCGTTAATTTAACTAGATTCTAAGCTTTATATATATTTTAGTTTATCTTTACTGTTGCAACATGTTGCTTATAGCCACAGCAAACCCTTCAACCACCCAAAATCTTAACAGCTCGATAAAAACTGTAAGCCTAAACATTCTAGTACTAAACCCTAAATTTTCTACTAGATTGAAAGCTCAGGGTATACTACTATTCCTCATCCTTCTAGCTGAACGTTACTTTTTCAGCCAAAACCTTATAGTTAAAGGCTTAAAGACAATTGAGAACCAATTATCATACCCTACTGCACTATATGTAATTGTTGGACAGTCCCAATTCCTAACCTAGGGCCTGCACTCAATGTTAAACATCTAAGATCCCAAAGTAGAACCTACCCCATAATTCTCTTCTGATTCATTTGCACCAGTTAGAGACCTTATACCAACTTTATTTTTTTTCACTTCTGATTATTACCTTTTAGGGCCAAATATTGCAACGGGACGAATTAATTGAATCGTGATTCTGGGGACAGAATCCTTTTAAGAAGGAAAAAAAGTAACAAACGAGTTTTTGTGTATTTAATTTAAATATTTATCGAATTAAATAAATATTTTGTTGTTGATTTAATTATTGAGTTAAATAAATAGTTGATGGAATTGTTGTAGATTATTTTAATTAAATATATTAATTAAATTAATGATTGAATAATTTTATAGTTCGAAGTTGTAATTTAATTAGGATGATTAAATTATATGAGTTGTTTAATAATTATAATGTTAGGATGATTAAATTAAATGAGTTGTTTAATAATT
Organism: Panax japonicus; assembly: GCA_020205505.1. NCBI lineage: Eukaryota > Viridiplantae > Streptophyta > Magnoliopsida > Apiales > Araliaceae > Panax > Panax japonicus. Next base: position 50,504,412 of record CM035100.1, read on the forward strand.
ATAATGTTGTCCTAATTAATTTAATAATTAATTAGAGATTTAATGATTTGTTATAATTAATAAATAAGAATTATAATTATGTGGTAATTTACTTTAATGGGTGATATTGACCTTAATTAAATTTAAATATTAAAATTTGATTAATTAAAGTGTAACAAATAAACTATATAATAAGTGAGTTAATTAAAATAAACAAAAAAGGAGTCTTTTAAAGGCTAGCCAAACATGGCATCGAGAACATGGGATCAGTTAAGGCCATGATGCTCTCAACTGATACCAATGTATATGCCAGTTATATTATATACGTATATTTAGTTTATGCCAGTTTATTTGTTAAGTCTGAGAATTCTAAGAACATTGAGAAATTGAGAGGAAAGTTTGGAAATCTAAGGAGGGGGAGAAGGAATCAAAATCATTCTACATCATCTTGCTCAATCTAAACAGAGAAATCAAGGGTAATTTCTTAATCTAAAAGCTTTTGTTGTGTTCTTCATGGTTTAACTGAAAACTGATTTTTAAGTTCTCTGTAAATGAATTTTTGTGACTAATGCATGAGAAAGTGATTTATATATGTTACGTAGTATGTATAAATCATTATATGATATTTTAAACAAATTTGGTTGAAGTAATCCATGTAATCATGTTTAAAAAGGGAGTCTTGAATTTACAGTGATATATGTACAAAAAGGTTTACTTTAAAGTTAAAATTCATGTTCAATTTGTGTAATAAACTGTACATTGACGATTGATTATGTTTATACATTCAAATACGAAAAGAATGCAAGTTATCTAGACTAGTTTAGTTAAGAAACGAATCCGTGGTGAAATGATTCGTTAAACATGTTGAAATATGAGTGTTGAGCATGAACATAGTTTTAAATCATTTGAAACCGGTTGCTTATGTGAGTTATGTTGTTAAAATCATGCTATGATTATTGTAATATGTTTCTGTAAAGTTTAGAACTTTTGGGTATGATTAAATTGTCGCATGAACAAAGAAATTGGAGTTTATTAGCTCTGTTCTGTGTTATTCGCGAACTAGAAGAGTCTGTTGTTGTCTCAAGTATAAATTGCGCGTTGTAGCGCCTGTCCACGTTCATTCGCTGCACCGCAGCGCCACAACACCTCACTTGAGCTGCAGCTCTTGGTTTCAGTTCAATGGGCAGCGTTGCAGCGCCACTTGGCAGATTTGCCGAGAAAATTTTAATTGTTTGTTCAAGTTCAGAAAATATATTTGTAACCTAACTTAATGAACATAAAAGATGATAATCATATTCATATTATATGGTGTTAAAACAAATTGTGATCACATTGTAATGTCAAGTTTGATGATTTTAAGATTGTGACTTAACGAGTTGTTAATAATTGGAAATTTATGTATGTAAGAATTAGAAGTGTGATTTAAATACTACAACCTCATGTCATATGCTAGTAACAATTTCAGTTTGTATTATGTGTGACTAAACATAGAGTTAAGTATTGTGAGTTAAGATATTAAACTAAGTAACTTGGTTGTGTTGTGGCTAATTGAGATTGTGATTCTAAATAACATGTGTATAGAATATTTGGGGAACAATAGTAAATTGTTTAATCTGCGCACGAGGTAAGTTCCCTAACCCTAAACTTTCATTGAGCAAGTCCTTAAACTCTACTCTTACATTGTGCAAGTCTCTAGACTCTATTGACCAAGTTCCTATTCTTCAACTTGTTTCCTAATTATAGCCTTATTTTAATGTTGTTCAAGCAAGGTTATGATTTTATTCCAATGCTTATGTTATTTAAAGCTTTCTATCCTTACAAAAGTAATACCATGATGTATGAGATTTATTCACTTGAAACTATTCTAATATTATTGAAATCTCACCTTGCAAAGGTTAAATCATTGTTATTATAAGACTAGCAGTCTCTTGTTGATTCAACTAATCCTTAGTTGATGAATATTTTGAACTCTAAATTACCTTTGAAGTTAATCCAAACCAAACTTCTTTTGGTGCAGACTTTTATGTCAAAACTGAGATGAACAACCCTAATATAGGGGATTATACTACGCAATAGCGTTAAAATATTTGTGCACAATACATTTTACGAAGGGCTGGTCCTCCGGAGTACGAGATGGATGGTCCATATAGTCTATTTGACTGTTAAATGTTACAGTAGAGATACTTGTTAACCTAGGACATAGTTCATGGTCTTGTAACCCTCAGATTTATGTTGAACTCGATTTCTAACCTTGATTCAAAAGCAGAACCTTCTATTATTCAGAACTCATTGATTACTGTCATGTTATTGCTATTATTATTGTTATACTTGTGGGCAATTATTTACTCACTCTTGCGTAATAACATTGAAGTTAAGTTTGAAAGAATTGACGAGTCGTCCATTAATAAGGGCAAAGATGAGGCAAACAAGTGATGAAGACTTGTTTAATTATTTGAAAGATGTTTATGTATAAGACTTATTTAAATTATGTTATGTTTCCCCATGTGATGTATTTAAGGTTAGATTACCTGGGATTGATTTATTATATGATGGTGTAACCCTTTAATGGGAGGATTTCTATATAAGTTATGAGTTTCATTTCTATCCTTATTTATGGGTAGTTAGATGTTATTTTGGAGAGTGAACACCAAATCTGTGGAAAATTTGAGTACCAAGATTTTGGGGGGTCACAAATATCATCTAAAAATGGAACCAGTTGCATATTACCACCATAACTATGCATTCAAACCAAGGTGACCAAACGAACTTCATACATATCAATCATCTCCAATTTGTTAAAAGGAAAATACATTTACCTAGTCAATTTGCAAAAACAAAACAGGACACAAATCGAAACCCAAGTGAAACTGTCTTACCATGAAGTAAAATAGAATAAGCGAAAGCCCAGAGAATAACTGTGACCATTCTGACTTGGAAGTAATCTTGTAGAGCCCAAGTATATTAGCAATCCACTGGAACATAGAAGATAACTCGATGGGAAGCTGATATGTGTACAGGATAATTATGTTCAAGCCTGCATAAAACAAAAGATATCTCCACCACCTTCAAACCCATTTGAATAGATGTAAATCAGTGAAGAGAAAACTACTAGCGTAAACTGAATAATAAGTTAGAACTGGCCAAGAGGAACTACAAATACTAACCGGAAGAGGCCTATAAAGTTTCTTGTTAAAGAACAATCAACAAGCCCAATGCAGCTGCATATAAAAAATGGTAGAGAAACCCACGAGGGGTGGCTGATTCCAGCAACCAGTTGTACAGCAGGCAATAGTAAGCAAGATACAACCCTGAGATGAGAAGCTTCACAAAAAAATGATCCAGAATAAATATGCTTGCATAAGACTAGTCAAAGAAAAGCAGCAGTGCTTAAGAAAAAAAATTGTCTCGTCAAAGTTGGACCAATATAATTACTTCTGAATTAAAAATTTGATGGAAAAGCAAACTGCAAATAAAGCAACCAGAGATATATAGGCCTAGTTGATGAAAATATTCCAGTTCAAACAATATCAAGTTCCAATTTTTAATTCAGACTGATTCTAACTGTCAATCAATAACATAAAATGAATATCAAAGGCAAACAAATTATTGGATCTTCACTTATCCCAAGAAGAAAAAAAGTAAAAATGAAAATAAAAAATTTACTGGATCTTCAATTACATAGTAAACAGTTCAGGATTTTCAAAATTTACACACCTTTGGCATAATATAATACTTTACCAAATTTGTGTGGCATACGTTTTTGGTCTACTGAAGTAAGCAATGCATATCAATGATTGAATTTTTGAAATGTATAAAACATGTTCAGCCTATACCAAGAATGTGATAAAAATTTAAAGCGGTATCAAATTCCATTGGAAAAGGATAACTCGTTTTCTAAGTCGTTACCAACCTATCTGTTCAAAGGAAGCAAGTAGATGCTGCACAGAGGAATATTTTGATAGATCGGGTACAAATCTACTCCCGTGTCTATCTGCTAAAGCAACTACAGCTGCCAATAGTTGTATGACAAGGAAATAACCCACAGACAGGGACATCCGCGACTCATCTCTGAAACACCACAAATTTTGATATGTTAAGAGTAATTACTTTAACACAAGATTTTATCCATCCGTGATATTCATGAAAAAAGAAATGTAGAAAAGGCAGAGAGCTGTGGGGTGGGATGGGGCTGAATGAAGAATACGGAGCATTGATATTTGACCTTATGAAACCTAACAGTTTCGCCCACTGTGCATCTGAAGTGCGCCATTTTTCCCCCTCGACAGATATAATGATATGAAATATGGCATGCGAAATAATAACCAGCAAGGAATATGTAATAACATAATTGGAAACCAGGGACAATCTCCAGTAACGAAAACCTGTCGAATGCCAATGTTGTCAGCTATATAGTTTACAAAACTAATGAGTTGACATTAAAAAACAAAGCATAAAGGCAGTTATTAGTGAACTATACTTTCTTACGAGTGTTAGGTGTGTATGTGAATGTGTGGCAGATTGGCAGGTGGTGGTCAGACAGGTTGTGCCAGTGTGGAGCTGGCCAGATATGAAAGGGTGTGTTAGAGGGTATTAAAGTGTTAGCATATATAGAGGTCAACCCATCTTGGAGTCTTAATGGAGCAAGGACATTACATTTCCTAGTATAATTAGGAGCTATAGTTTATTTCTAGTATAATAAGGAGTGATTGTTTCCTTATACTCCCTCCGTTCCAAAATATAATATCATTATTGACATTTTGAAGTCAATTTGATACATTTCATATTCTATTCTTTTTCTGGAAAAGAAAAGAAAAGTGACAACATTTTAAACTATCTAAAATGTACTACTTATTATAAGATTTATTATTCTATAATTTAAACCCATATTTCCTCCTGAAAAGCTAGCTATCCAAGAGGAGAGATCAAGCCTATATCAATCCTCACATTGATATCACCTACTACTGATGTGTCCCCATATGACAAGCTCACATTGGTATTCATAACATTCCATGATTATTCCGTTGTGCGATCTACTCTCTACCGAGTTTTCTAGGTACACCATTGTTGGCCACTAATGTTGTTAAATGGCTCCAAGTTATTGCTGATTATTCGCTCAGTTGGTACTATTTTTGCTGGAAAACTTATGACAGATGAAGTTGGTGGAGGTAGCTTTGGTTATTCCCCTGCCTTGGAATGTCCAGATTTCTGATCTGGTTTTGGATGGTTCATTCAGAATCTTGTGTTCATTTTTTAACTTTTTCTGGTTCTGTTGCTACTGGGAAACAATTCTTTTTCCTTTACAATCAACTCTTTAAGGGCCAAAATAAGTTTTCGTTTGTAGTATACTTGTTTTAGTGTCTTTTCACACTTTACCAGACAGCGTATAATTCCTTCGATGGTAATTAACGATTAAGTATCCAAAGACTTTAAATAGGCTCCTGCTCCTTAAACTTAATCGAAATTCCAAAATTAATTCTCTGAATTTATTTTTCCTTGAAGCCTTTTGTAATGTAATTGCATCTGAAAATCTTAATTCTAATAATCCTTCTCTTTTCTTAAATTTTCCTTCAAAAATGAATTGAAAATTCCTATACAAGGAAAATTCTTTGTTGAGTGCAGGGGTACTCTCACCCATGATTAGACCTGGCAATATAATTAGTTAACTGTTGGGTCAAACCATATTAACTGGAACCAAATGGGTTGGTTAACCATTTTTATTTATTCAGGTTGGTTAAAGTTTGGACCCATAATTTTTAAAACAAATATAGTTCTGAACCGGTTAACCATTTTTCAACCCATATTCCATTCCGATCCAAATCGAAAAGTTTTTTTCTCATCTTTTCTTTCATTCAATATATAAACATACTTCAGTTTTCAATACTTTAATTACTTTTGCTCGCATAATTAACATAGCATTTAGTCAACTTTTTATTTTTGAATATAGCCAAGTTGTTAATCATTTCAAACTAATAACTAAAAAGAGTGTATTTAGATCATCTGGATATCAACAATGGTAGCTTCAATTTAAAATAGTAATTTATTTTTTTAATTGCATTCAGAAGACAATCATTATAATATATATATATATATATAATAATAAATTTTACAAAATTGTAATTCAACAACACTTTTAGTAGTAGGCGTTCAGCCGTACTTTTTAGGGGCGGTCCACTAAAATTTAACAATAATAATAAATTCTAACTATAAATAAAATTCCATTATTTATTGTTAAATTTGTAAATTTGTTTGATTCTTCATCAATAATAAATCATACATTATTACTCAAATAATAAATTTAAATTTTTTATATAAAAATATTATTATTATAAGTAATAATAATATATTATTATTATAAATAATATAATTATATAACATAATACAAAAAGTATAAATAATAGAATTATATGGTTCAGTTTTCTACTTATCTTGTGTGTTCTATAAATTAATATGTTCTTATTTTGGGTGACTAATGTTGTTCTGTATGTGTCAGTTTATGTAAATTCTAGTATTCTAGTTACAAAAGAATTATATTATGGTGTATTTTGAATGTGATCCAACCTTTCTATTAGCAGGTTAATAATAATTTTGAAAAATTATTTAAATATGGAAGGGTATTAATAATTTCAATTTAAAATTTTATTAGTATAGTTTTTTAGCATTTTATTATTTATATTAATAATTTTTATATCATATTATTACTTAATTAATTTAATTGTGACGGTCACAATTTCATTTTTCAAAAGTTCTGTTTAAAAGTTAAAACATCTTAAAAGGGTTAATATGGTTTTGAACCATAACCATATAGTTCCAACTCACACAACCCATATTAAAAATGGTTAATATGATTTTAGTTCTTAAATGGAATCATAACCATATTTTGAAAACCAAAACCAACCCATAATCATATTTTGCCACGCCTACCCATGATCTGAAGATATGAGATGATAAAAAAAATAACCCAGGCCTCGATGAGTCACTAATTGTAGGAGTTGTTTGATGGTGGTTCTATGTGTGAATCACGAACCAGTGAGGGGCATCTTCTTTGAGTATAGAGAGAAGGTAGTATCTCATACTTATCTTTTTTGATTAATTAACTGAGTGTTCTTTCTTTGCGATGGAGGAAGTTAAACATTTTGTTTTCAGAAATTGTGTCCACATACAAACGAATAACTAAAAAGAATTTATATCGTATTATCAACATAGGATGAAGATTGTGAAATTGAGTTCAACCAAGGAAAGGAAATCAGCTGAATAATGATATATAACTAACACTTAGATGAATCTGCTTCATTAAATGCTAATACAACTCACCCCTAGACTAATTTTATTTTCTCCGATGAATCTTCTTCATTAGAAGCTAATATAACTCACCCCTCGACTAATTTATTCTCCCCTACTTTTCCCATTCTCTCCGAATCTACCATATATATTTGTTGTTTCTCATATGCATCCTTCTATGAAGAAGGATATCTAAGAAATCTTACAGTACTGGAAAGCAACCTATTTTCACTATCCACCTCTTGACAGGCCTCTCAAGCTTGTCGTGTACATGAAGCAGTGTTTCTCACTATATTTGAACAAAGGATGATATAGGATAATTATTTAATCAACACAAACAAAAATGTAGCACATTGTATTAGAAACAATAAACAACAAAACATATAAATAGAATTATAGTGAACACCAAAATAGTATAAGATACTTGCCTATAGTTGGAGCACTCAATAAAATGAAAAGAAAAGCTAGCAGATTAGCCAGGGATATCAAACTCCAATTGAGCAAAGCAGCTGCATTGAACATGTAACAAAAGTATGGTTAAATAATAGCAGTAAGTAACTGGCTACTATTGTTGTCAATACTATTTAACAAGAGAGAGAGTAAGAGAGACAGACATGGAAACATATGTGTGTGTGTATATATATATTATAGAGAGAGTAAATTACCATGATAACAAGTACATAATACTATTTTGCAATTAATAAATCACCAATATGCTAGTAAGTTTAGCTGACATGTCTTCAGAATTTTTTTTCTCTGTTTATCCTTTCCTGTACTCCAAAAAGTAGCATGATGCAATTTTCTCCATGTATTCCCTTCCACTCTTGGACCAAATTCTTCCCCCTCATTCCCAAGAAACAAAAGTTCATATTGGGGAACACCATAAAACTTCAACTGAGCAAAAAACATAACCAAATATTGTAAACCATCACCATGAAGCATAAGAATACATTATCATTTCAAGTTACCTCCTTGATGCGGAATGGAAGAGAGAAATCGTTTATTATTAATTTTGTATTGCCATTTAGAGATAAATATTTGATTATTAGGTATTTACTACTTATATTAATTAGGACATTTTAGAAGTTTTAAGTATAGTGATAGATTTTAATTAGAACATTTTCTTTAAAAAATTTAATCATTGAATTTATAGTAGAAGATTTTAATTAGAAGATTATTTCCTTCTTATATTAGAATTCTTTACTTGGTCGCTACGTTCTAGAGTTCCTATATAAAGAATTGTAATCTTTAGTTCTTTACTATTTTTCAAATTATTGAATATATTTATTTGAGATTAAAGTTTCGGACTTTTGTGTGTTTCTGTACCAATTCTGTACAATTCTCTGCGAGAATAGGTACTCTTGTTCCTCCCTTCCACCTTATCCTACATCATTCCTTGCATATCACACATGTATATGTAGTTCACCAGCAACAATTAAAATGGGCAACAAATTAGGCACTTGCGCTTTGACACTATGAAGTTTGATGTCACCTCCGCACTTAATCTTTTCACACATACCAGTACATACCCGTTTCAGTGAGAATTCAACATTCCTTCAATCACCAATTTCTCATATACATGATTGTGTTTTGTCAAAAAGGATTGCATTCTCCCTTTCCATGAAAATAATTCCATTAGGGGTTTTGTGAAATGAATGTTTTAAATTTTTGTAACAAGTTTTGCCAAATGAAATTTTAATATTAATAAAATGATTTCAAAATCCCAATCTTTGAACATGTGAGAAGGTAAAATTCGAATATTTTCACTTCCAATGAAAGATTTGCCAAAGAATTTTTAGAGAACATACAAAACAATCACTCCAAAATGTCTATATTGTTATTAACCATTAGCAGTACCAAACACTTTTGTAATTCCTCAACACAGATCAATTGGTGCTTATTTTTCTTAATTAAATTTATACATTTTAGTCGCTCTATATTCCTAGTCTCTTAGCAGATGTACATTTGCAATGGAAAATTGCATTTTTTTTGTTTCAAATACACTTTCAAGAACACAAGCACAAGAAGATGGAAGTATCCATCTATTAGGCTATTAATAAGAAGATGTTGACGGAGAAGGAATGTGTGGGCAAGAAAATCGTACCTTGCTACAGTTAGGGTTCCGTGTTGGCTAAGAAGGAGAGAAATCCACAAAAATTACGGAATTGATTGATGAGTTGAAGAGGGGAGAAGAACTGGTGAGATATTACTCCACTAACTCGTGGAATAACTCTTAGGATCCGAGAACCTTCTTGAATATCAAGAATCCAGAGAGTCTTCTTAAGTGTCTAGAGTTCATAGAGAGTCAAAAGGTCAAAAGTCCCTTCCTCATCGAATGGAAGGAGTATTTATAGATTTTCTTAGAAAGTGGTCATGTGTCTGGCACATGTCTAGATCTTGTGCCTAGGACATGTCTGGGTCTTGTGCCTAGAATGTGACCTCAGACAAAATTTCAAAAATACTCTTAGTTACCAGAGTAATGCCCAGATAGTCATGTCTTGTCCTTCTAGCCACCAATCAAATCCCTCAATCAATTCCAAAAATGAGTCGCCTCCTTGAGTCTTCTGCCTCGGGACTGTTGAAGGCTTTTCTCAGATCTTGCCCATTTATTTCCGACTTTTCATTCAATTCTTTAGGTTACATGTGAACCCTAATTTGTATTTAGGCTCACATTTGGCCCATGCACGTGAGTCGCGCCTTTGGAGTGGCGATCGTGCAAAATACTTCAAGTCTTGAAGTCTCGCTTAAATTTTAGGAATGATCCCTAAAATTCAGTCTTGCAAGCCTCGAAAATGAATTATTTAGGAGAGGGAACCCCCATGGGGCCGAACCCTAAGAGAGCTCTCACAGGATATTTTGTGCAATCCTCCATCAAATCTTCCCAAATCTTGCTCAATCTTATTGTTTCCTTAATTTTTTTTTAAACTAAATCATGATAAATCAAATTAAATTTGGAAACTTCATATTACCAAGTAAAAATCAAATCCCTTTTTTTTTCTCTTTTCCTTTTTTTTAGCAACAACGTTCATATATTAACTAATAAATCAATTTTTTACTTGGCACTTTGCAGTTGGTAGTCATGTCCCTGCTAGTTTAAAGAGATTAAACAAAGAAACATTCACACCCAAAAGTCCAAAGCCAATTTAGGTTGAGATCTTCTTTCACCATAATCACGCCCACTTTTTTATAAAACCACAAAGCAAAGAAGTCTGTTTATCGCAAAACAGTATTAAGGTCTCTAATTCCTCTACAGACTGCAGTAACTAAAATAATCCCGAGCAACTTAGACCATGTAAATCACCCATCCGTTTCGGCATCACAGTAAGGCTTAAACAATCAGACACATCAAACAAGTTTAATTTTTGGAGGCATCATGTTGTTCCAGGTAACCTCACCAAACTCGTACAAGTATTAAGTCTCTGTAATTGCAAATTTATAAGCCTTCCAATTTCCTCTGGGAGCGCGTTCCACTCGTTACAAGTTATGCTCATTTTGTTAAAATGAATATTGTCACATAGTCCAACAGGCCATTTAACCAAGTCATGGAAATATTCGATCCCAATCCCCATAAGATTTGAGAACATATTAGCACCATTGTCCAAAGCATTACCAATCTGATTCTCTTTAGGCTGTAAAATTGACACAAGACGGGCACGGAGAGGTTGTTTTAACTTTTCAACCAACTACTTGGGAAGGCTATTTCCTCCTATCTCGATAATCAATCTTTTCCTCAATTCTATAGCCTTTTGGCTGCACTAGTGGATAGCTAGCTCTCTTAGCATATCATGTTGTGTAACAAATTGCCCATTACAATAGCCATCAAGGTCACTTGAATACTCTTTCATTGCTTGTTTTTTACTCCCATCTTCAACAATCACTCCAAATCCTCAACACTTGCATTCTTTACTACTACAACAATCACTCCAAATCCTCAACACTTACATTCTTTACTACTACAATGAGTATCCCTCAAGATGGGAATACCTTGTTTGAAAGAAATTTAGAATGAAAGGATTAAAATCCCTGAACTTCCATAATTTGAGTTAGTTAGCTGATACTTAATTTTATCTTAAACCCAAATAAAGGACGTTCCTCCGAAATTCTCAACAGCCATTTTGAACAGCAGATTATGAGTGGACAAGAAAGCTGAAAGATCTATAAAAGGAGGACAAGATGTCCTCCTGACAAAAAGCAAAAGAGAGAAAATACAAATCGAACTGAAAAATCATCAATGGAGAGCTCTACATGCACTAATTCAATATAGTTTAACCACTACGTGTACTTGCTGCATAGTACTATGCTCAACTAACTTAGCATATTTCAAACATCATAAAGTTCGGTAATACAGTTATTACATTTCTGACATCACAAAATTTGGTAGCCAAACTTTCAAAATAAGCTCTTACTGATAGTAACCCCCACCCCACCCTCCCTCCCTCCCTCCCTCCCTCCCCCAGGGGCCGCACATGATTTTTACAACACATATTGGTGACTTCTTTAGTTAACAACACCTTCATCCAACCACAGTGATGCAACAACTTTCATATTAAATGAGGGAATTGTAAAATAACCCTTAGACAACAACCACCAAGTGAGATATGAATAATAAACTCATTACTGAAGGGTGGACCCTATCACTCTACCATCAATGATAGACACATAATTCATACATTTTATTATCTTTAATTTTGTCCTTTTAATTATATTAGTTTATTAAATTAATATGTTTTATTTTATTTTGTAGAATTTAATATTTGTTGCAATAAAGTCAAAATCTTGGTGATCAAGCGATATTTAATACTCTTATTCATGTAAGGAATATCCAAGAAGAATGTTGCAAGGAGTAGGAAAGAGGTTTAACAATCTTGGTGTGCAAGTCAAATCCAACAAGAGAAAGGAAAGTTTATCTAGAAGATCTGTTTGAGAAGTTGATTGACACTAGGAAGTTGAAACCTACATGAAAAGGGAACAAAAGTGTCCAAGTTCAATGAATCTAAATTAGGGTTCAAAGTTATTTTCCCTATAAATAGGCCTCTTGTTTTAGAGAGAAACACACCACTTTGTTATTTTCTTTTTCTTAGTTTTTCACTAGAAGGGAGTAAGATATTTAGAGTTTGTCTTTTCTCTTATTCTAATCACGTGTGGTAATACTGTCAGGGAGTATTTGTAACTTTCTTTTATTGATATAATAAAAATTCTCTTTTAATTATTGTTCTTATTTCATGCAAATAGTAGTACTAATATTATTTGTTTTTGTTTTTAATTTCATGGCTAGCTAAATTTCTAATATCTAGGATTATGATGAAACTAAGTATTTCATAATAATATTTTCATTCAGTTCCAAAATTAATGCTTAATTATTTTCGCCTTCATATTTTCCTCCGCATAAATTGCATATGATTTTTATATTGATTGCAAGGTTTTGATAAGTTATAGTTAATTTGTGAATTTTTCATTACTTATGATTGCCCATATTAATTATATGAATCATTATTTTTAAAGGGAAGGGAAAATAATTTGGAAATTGATTTAGGAAATAAGAAATTATTTATGTTAATATTTGGTGGATTCTGATTCCTAGGTATCTTTTCTAATTAATAGTTTCCGTTATTAATTAATAGTTTGCATAATTTAGTTAATAAATCTTCTCCACCATTTTTGTTTCTAATTTGCCTAAAATATTAATTAAGGATATATTAAAGAATTGATCTAGTCTCTGTGTGTTCGACCTGTACTTGTAATTTTGACACTGTGCACTTGCAGATACAAATTTTATCACAATCAATCAACATTCATAAACTTTGCAGATAACCATCCAAAACTAAAATAACAGCATAAAACAAACTAAAATAACAGCATAAAACATCTAAATTACTGCAAAATAAAGTATACCAGTCAAAAGAAGCAGAGGCAATACAATTCCACCAAGGAACCTCCCCATTACAAACTTTCTTTATCATCAACTGATTCAATGTAATTGTGTATTTTCACATCAACCGAGACCATTTAATCATTACTTGTTAATACCTTCATCCAAAGCCGAAAACCCATTGCTGGAACAGCTAAAATTTTCCCAGAATCAAAGCTAATTCAAACTAAACTTTCCCAAGAGTGCTCTTGCTTCATCAAATGGTGGTAATGTCGAAATCCTCAAATGGGTCTTTCAAATCACGTTGAGATAACAAAACCCATTTCGTAAAACCAAAGTTATCTCTTATAATACCATAAATTTGATCGAAAATGTGGCTTGTTCTGCATTCTGGCTACGCATAATTCACGTGAATAGAGTTAAAAAGAATAATTGAAAGGAAGCTAAGAAAAAGTTATTTGAGCTTGGATTTCAATTGGAAAACGTGAAATTGGAATGGCATTATCAATCGGAATAGCCTGTGATTGAGATTTCAGATTAGGAGAACCGTTTCACGCTTTTTAAGCAGAGCTTCTTTCTGAATCAACACAGTGTTTGTGAATTTTAGAAACTGAAGAAATTTAGAAAAAATGGGAAAAGGAGAACTTTTACTCAAAAAGGCCATTGAAGTTTATTTATTTTTTCAATTGGTTAACCCTAATAGTGTCCCTCAATTTTCTTAATAAAGTTTGTTTTTTTACAAAATTATTCTTTTTTTAATATATTAGTGAAATTATAAGTTAAAACTTATGTTTTATATACTTGGATACACATTTAACCCATTCCAAACATATGAATACAATAATATATACGTGCAACGTAAATAACATAATTATCAATAATTTCGGACATGTGTACAAAGAATTCTGACATATAATTTCACCAATATGTTAAAAGCGTTGAAGGACCACAAGTGAGGAAGTTAGTGGGTTAAAAATAAAAAAAATTGAAATTTTGAGAGATACTTTTGAAGTTGTCCATTTTTAATTCTTAGTTTTTTTTTTAATTTTGGATTATCTGCAAAAGTGTCACCTAAAGTTCCATAAAATTTTACTTTTTGTCCCAAAGTATTAATTTTCTCAATAGTGTTCCTTCAAGTTTAATTTTTTTTTAAACGATTCCTTGTTTAACATATTGGTGGAATTATAAGTCAAAACTCAGTGTATTTATATACTTGAATACGCATTTGACTCATTCTAAACATATGAATACAACAATATATATGTTGTACGTAATGTAAATAACATAATTATCAATAATATTCGCATGTATGTTGTGAGTCTAGGGGTGAAAATGATCCTGAGTCGATCCTAACACCCTAATGCTCAAGCTCGACTCGGATCAGAAAATTTGTGTTCAGATTCGACTCAAATTCGAATTAATAATTTCCAAGGTTGCTCAAGTTCGACTCGATGAATTACTTGATACTACTCGGCTCGAAGTTACTCGACTCGTTTTCAAAACGAGTAATTCGCGAGTCCTTTCTATTCAAAAATTAATATTAATCCATGATATTATTTGCATATGTGTTTATTTATGTAAAAACAATTAAATAAATTAATACTTACAATCATGCTTTTCTTAATCTTATACTCAGCTCGCAACCAATCACCTGTGCAAATCAAAGTCTGAACCGTGTCGAGCTTCAAAGAACTCCTGAACTGGTCAAGAACCCTTCCCCCAGCACTAAATGTTGATTCGAAGGCCACAGTAGTCACAAGTATGGACAATATATCTCTTGTCATCCTTGACAAAACCTTGAATTTTAAAGTGTTTGTCTTCCACCATTTTAAAGCATTAAAATTATCATCAGCATTACAAACCAATCTCCCTTCTTCCAAGTAAATTTCCAAATCAGACTTCAAACATGGGGAAGCAATGTCCGTGTTTTGAGCCCAACTGTCAAACTCTGCTCTACTCTTGGTCTTACTCTTAGATCCATCAACAGAAACCATTGGTTTAGCAATTGAAGTTTCACATTGACTATTAACAATTTGTCCTGCATTGTAAAGTGACACATATTCATCAAATAGTTCTTGCAAAACATTTTGAACAAATGTTAAGTTCCTCTTTGCTTCAAACTCACTAACATACATCTTTGGAAAACAAAATATAACTAATTGCATCTTATATCTTGGATCTAAGATAGATGCAATAGCCATCAGTAAGTTACATTGTCCCCAATATTTATCAAACTTCTCTTTCATCTTATACGCCATTTCTTTCATGTATTCACAATCATCAACAATAGTTTCATTCAATAGCTCTTTGATTTTCTAAATCTCAGATAAAAACAAATTGGAAGTAGGATATTCACAGCCAGAAAACACAATTGTTACTTCATTAAAAACTTCTAAAAAATTTAATAACCCTCTCAGCCCTGTCCCAATCTTCCTTACTAGGCAAAGAGTTATAATGATGGTCTCTCTCTTTGTACAATGGGAACACATCCTTGAATTGCAAAGCAGACTCTAACATGGCATATGCGGAGTTCCACCTAGTGGGGACATCTAAGATCAATCTTTTTGAAGATGGTAATTACAAAATTTTCACAATCTCACCAATTTTATAAAGACGAGATGGAGACATTTTCAAGTACTTGACAGTCTCACGAACGTTTTGAATAACATTTTGGATAATCCCCAAACCATCTTGCACCATCAAGTTAAGAATGTGGGCACAACATCTAACATGAAATATTTTACCACTAAAATAAAAGCCACCTTTCAATATAAAATTATCCCTAAGATGCCTTACAGCATAATCATTTGCAGATGCATTATCAAGAGTCACGGTCGATATTTTATTTTCAATTCCCCACTCAGTTATACAATACAAAATAGAATAAGAAATCATAAAACCAGTGTGTGGAGGTGTCATGGTACAAAAATTGATAACCCTTTTATGCAAGTTCTAATCCGAATCCAAAAAATGAGCAGTAAGACACATATAACCAATAGTTTGATTAAAAGTCCACAAATCAGAAGTTAAACTTATCCTACTAATACCATCAAACAGAGCCTTAATTTTTTTTCTTCTCTAAAGCATAAAGCTTCATGCAGTCAGTCCTTACTGTCACCCTAGAAATGGGATCAAATCTTGGATTCAAAGTTTTCAAAAATAGTATGAAAAATTCATGCTCAATCATACGAAAAGGGTATTCATGCACACATATCATCTTAGCAAAAAGCTCCCTTACTTTTTCTTTATCATACTTGAAGAAATTCAAGTTACCAGTTTTACCTTCAACTTCTAAAGTAACATAAGATAATACCTACTGCTTGGGTTTACCAGAGCCAAAAATTGAAGCCAACCGAATAGAGCAGGAGTACATGTGCCTATTTAAATGACTGGTAAAACCCGAATTTTGAAGAGCAAGCCTTGAATGACAATGCTTGCACTCAACCTTTTTGGTTCCATCTCTTAATGTGACAACATTAAACCCGTCCCAGGCTTTTGAGGTCTTTTTTTTTCTTTTTTTCCAATGCTCAGCTTCAACCTCAACCTTAGTAGCATTTTCTGGCTGAGAATCACCAATAATTTGAGGTTGATTTTTAGTTTGAGTATTTGACACTTGAGATGGTCCAGATGGGTCTTCAATCAAACTTATGATCTCATTGTTACCTCAAACAAATAAACAAAAAATTATCAGAATTAGAGACGAAGGATATAAAATATGCATGCACAATAAAATTGTCGTAATGAGTATTACATTCAACTAAATACATTCTGAAAGTATGAGCCAAACTATGGAATGTGAGGTATGATATTCTTCAAAGGCATTTATTCAGCGTATATTTCAGTTGGAGCACATAATTTTGAAAGTTAGCTCACATTACCATGAATGCAATCAAGTAAAACCTCAAAAAGAATGTGAGGTATGCTATTCTTCAAAGGCATTTATTCAATGTATATTTCAGAGCAGATATAGTGTAAAATCCCAAATTTTACGAATAAAGATTTAATTTTCTCGAAATATTTTTTTCAAAATTATGGTGTGGATTTGAGATAATGTTATAGTTGTGGGTAATATTTATGAATTTTGAAAAGCATGCAAGTTGTTGTATAATATTCGATTGGTCGGGGAATATTTTTTTTGTCGGGGAATATCCGTACGACGGTATAATCATTGGTGGACCCCACAACGGAATTATTGTCGGATAGAGAAAATGACAAAAATATTTTTATGAAAATAACTGTGACGCCCCCAAAATTAGACTTTGACTTATCTGTTGAAACTCCATTAGGAGAAACCTTCATTACATCCACTGTTTATAAGTCTTGTTTGATTCAAATCGATAACCGCATGTTACCTGTCGATCTTATCTCCTTAAAAATACTTGCATATGATGTGATTCTAGGGATTGATTGGTTAACTACTCATCATGCTAAAATTGATTGTTTTCGTAAGATTGTTAGCTTTCATATTCCTAATAAACCTATTATACGAATTCAAGTGACCAAACCATTAAAATCAATCACGGTCATCTCAAGCCATAAAGCTATTCGTTTATTGTAAAACGGATGTCAAGCTTTCTTAGCTTATGTCACGGATTTAAACAAAAATACGTCAGATTTGAAGGATATTTCTATTGTTAATAAATTTCCTGACGTATTCCCTGAAGAACTTCCTGGCCTACCCCCACAGCGTGAAGTTGAATTTTGTATCGACCTTGAACCCGGTACAAAACCCATTTCCAAAGCCCCATATCGAATGGCTCCTATTGAACTTCAGGAGTTAAAGACCCAATTGCAGGAATTATTAGACATTGGTTTCATTCATCCTAGTACGTCTCCTTGGGGTGCTCCTGTTCTATTCGTGAAGAAGAAAGATGGGAGTATGCGAATTTGTATTGATTATCGAGAGTTGAATCATGTCACCATCAAAAATAGGTACCCGTTACCTCGTATTGATGACCTGTTGGATCAGTTACAAGGAGCAAATTTTTTTTCAAAGATCGATCTTCGTTCTGGATATCATCAGCTGAAGGTTAAAACTGAGGATATTCCAAAGACTGCCTTCAGAACTCGGTACAGGCATTATGAATTCTTAGTCGTGTCTTTTGGATTGACTAATGCTCATGCTGCCTTCATGGATATGATGAACCGAGTATTCAAGGAATATTTGTGTGACGCCCACAAAATAGGTCCATTCCATCCAACCCATTCTGAGTCGCCAAATACATGGTACAGAAATAACTACAACTTTATTATTACAACATATAAACTGTGAGTTTAAATACAGATATTGCCGTCTAGACAATATCCACACGCAAATAAATCCCCATCATAATTATTGATACATTATTTTATAAAAATGGTGAGGACTACTAAACAACTCTCTCGAGAACCATCATTCCATATCCCGACTAGTACTCGCTACATTCTCGCCTCCTGAGAAGAAAATGGAATAAAAAGAAAAAGGGTGAGCTCAACTAGCCCAGTAAAGAATATTATGACTAAGATAATATACAACAAATTTTCGTTAGTCTTCAACAGGAAAAAATCTAATAGAATACAAAAGACAACCAGTTTTAAATCAACAACTGCAGCGAAAACAACAATTCATTAGAAGAGTTAAGTAGAGAATGCAAACTACTGTCTTCTATATATGAATTTAAAAGTTCATCGTCGATATTTTATCCCTGTAACATCAATCAATATATATCTGGAATCAAATATTCATCTTTGCACTACAGGCCAAAGATATTCATCAGTTAGTTATGTTCATCTCAACAACTGTTCATCTTTGCACTACGGGCCAAAGATATTCATCAAGAAATCATTCATCTTTGCACTACGGGCCAAAGATATTCAGTAATATCATCATTTAGGACTGAGGATGATGAAAAATATTTTAAAGAAAACGAATCCAGTGAAGCAAAAGAACAAATATTAAGGATTCGTACTTTAAACAATTCCCAATTAAAAAATACTTCATAAATAACCAGAGTGGGGTAAAATTCAAGAATGATCAAAACATAGATCCAATCAAAGCTAGTATCCAAAATAAATATTTTGGACAAAAAGAAGAAATTTCATTTTTCGGTGAATAGTGCCGTATACGTGAATAGTATCGTATACGTGAATAGTAACTCCGACACCAAAAGATAGAAATTTCACAAAAAACATCATCATGTTACGTGAATAGTACTCGTGAATAGTAACTCGTGAATAGTAATTCATGAATAGTAACTCGTGAATAGTAACCCCGACATGAAAAAGTTCCAAATTTGATAAAAAGTTCCAACCAATATTTCAGCATAATGATATTGAAGAAATAATATCACTTACGAAGAAAATAACATCCCTTACCTCGAAAGACAATACTTCTAGTTGAA
Organism: Panax japonicus; assembly: GCA_020205505.1. Lineage (NCBI taxonomy): Eukaryota > Viridiplantae > Streptophyta > Magnoliopsida > Apiales > Araliaceae > Panax > Panax japonicus. The sequence continues at coordinate 50,523,918 of CM035100.1, forward strand.
ACATCGGATATAGGCTATGACTTGAACTTGCACCGTATAACAATACTCAAAGTATACTCAAAATACTCACAAGAATACGCTCGATAATATAGAGAGAGAAAACTTCAGTTTCTGGTGTGATTTTCAATTCTAACCTAGGCACCCTATTTATAGGAAAATGCTTAGAACACCAAAGTAGAAAATTTAATATATATATATATATATATATATATATATATATATATATAAATTTGTCTACGCACCTAGAACCATCTGAATTCAGTAACTTGCATGTGTTTAATGAGGCTAACCAAACACAAAAAACGTTTTTGTTAATTAAAACAATTAAAACTTCCAAAAATCAATTATTTCAGAACTTCAGAACTTCAATAATTTACAATAAATAGCCCTTTTGTCAGAAAATTCGAATCTCGCGTATTTTTATAGGAAATTTAATTATCTACAACTTTACAGAAGAAAGTTTTTCCAAATTCCAAATAGAAATTAGTCGAAATCCACAAACAGACGATTTTACAGGCTATAATCAAATTTCCGTCAAGAAATGGGGTCCACCGACACATAAAACATGCTTTAAATATTTTTGGTAACAAAAATACTCCTCCCCAACATATACTCATATATCCCATATTCATCGTAAAAATATCATCATTATTATATTATTAAAATATAATAATATATTTAAATGAATTATTTTATCAGAAAAAGATAAAACTTCAATTTTCAACAATTGTCACATTAAAAAATTTTCTCCATCTATATCCACATAAAATCATATGAATCAATAATTAATTATTCACAAATAATATTACAGAATCACAATATTGACAACCAGACAGTTCCTAGGAAAGAGGGGGCTTTCCAATAAGAATTTCTCCTTACCGGCATGCAATTAGGTGACCAAACCTCTCCTTAGACAGAACTTTCTAGACATTACCTATAATATTATCTAATAATATTATTCAGATAATATGAATTATTGCTTCGATAATGAAAAATACTGTGTAATGACAATTATCAAAACAACAAAAATATAAAATATCAACACATCAATTATTAAATCAATAAAATAAAATATTGAACAGTAATTACTGTAACCATTATTGAGTAGTGTCTTCTTACGTAAGAATCAATAATTGGTGCAATACTGTGTGCTACTGTATTTTAACCACCGAGTATTTTAACAGTATTAACGGTAACAACTACGCCGTTATTTTTAAACAACTTATATTTGTCGTTTTCTTCATCCAATCGCTTTTCGTTATGGGGCTCACAAAAGACTGCGCCGTCGTACGAATATTCCCCGACAGCAAGAATATTCCACGACCAAACGAATATTCCCCGACAACAATGAATATTTTATAACCACTTGCTTATTTTAAAATATTTGTGTATTTTACCCATAACTATCCACATTAATCAAATTAACCCTTACTATTTCAAAATAATAAATAGAGAAAATTAAATTTCATTAATAATAAGCTGGGGTCTTACAATTTGGATCATTTTGTGGTCGTCTTTATTGATGACGTCCTCATATATTCCAAAAGCCATGGAGATCATGAGCAACACTTGAGGTTGATACTCCCAAAGCTTCGTGAAAACAAGCTTTATGCCAAGTTGAAAAAATGTGAGTTCTGGCTTGAGGAAGTTGCATTCCTTGGGCACGTAGTATCAAGTCATGGAATATCTGTTGACCCGACAAAGATTGAAGCTATTCAAAGCTGGGAGCAACCTAAATCAGTGACCAAAGTACGTAGCTTTGTCGGTTTAGCTGGTTATTATCGGAGATTCGTAGAAGGGTTTTCTCGAATCGCTACTCCACTAACTCAGCTGACTCGAAAAGATACAAAGTTCGGTTGGAGCGAGGAATGTGAGAAGAGTTTTCAAGAACTCAAGAGAAGACTCATTTTAGCACCTGTTCTGACAATACCATCTGGCTCGGAGGGATTTGTCATCTATAGTGATGCTTCGGGCAAAGGGTTAGGATGTGTTCTCATGCAACATGGGAAAGTCATAGCCTATGCCTCACGGCAACTCAAAGAATATGAGAGGAATTATCCTACTCATGATCTAGAGTTGGCAGCTGTCGTTTTTACGCTTAAGATTTGGAGGCATTACCTGTATGGAGAGAAGGTAGAGATCTACACGGATCATAAAAGCCTCAAATATTTCTTCACCCAAAAGGAACTCAACATGCGACAACGACGTTGGCTTGAACTATTGAAAGATTATGATCATACCATCCAATACCATCCTGGAAAAGCGAACATGGTAACGGACGTACTTAGTAGAAGATCATATGCTGGTACGAGTGCAATATTGTCAACGCAAATGCCCATTTTGTATGACTTGCAAAAGATGGAGTTAGAGATAAAGACTCCAGGGACCCATGTGATGATGGCGAATATACGAGTAGAACCGACTTTAATCGATAAAGTTAAAGCTGCTCAAGCTACAGACCTGGAGCTGATGTGTATGAGGAAGAAAGTACAAGAAGGTGCTATGCCGGAAGCAAGAATCGATGAAGAAGGAATACCTCGAGTCAACTCCAGAATTTGTGTTCCTAAAAACCCTGATTTAAAATATAAAATCATGATGGAGGCGCACAACACACCGTTTGCAATCCATCTTGGGAGTACCAAAATGTATCGTGATCTTCGACATACATTTTGGTGGAGCAATATGAAGAGAGAGATAGCAGAGTTTATCTCAAGGTGTTTAACTTGTCAACGAGTCAAGGCAGAGCATCAAGTACCAAAAGTCCATTGCAACCACTTAAAATTCTAGAATGGAAGTGGGAACACATTACCATGGATTTTGTTACTGGTCTTCCCAAGGTTTCTCAAGGCATAGATGCAATTTGGGTCATTGTTGATAGATTGACAAAGTCTGCTCATTTCCTACCTATACGAGAAACTTATACACTTGAACGTCTTGCTCGTATATACATAAAAGAGATTGTAAGACTGCATGGTATGCCAGTATCCATATTTTCTGATCGACACCCAAGATTCACTTCAAAATTTTGGGTTAGTTTGCAAAAAGCTATGGGCACGGATTTGCAATTTAGCTCGGCATATCATCCTCAGATGGACGGGCAGTCGGAGAGGACCATTCAAACTCTTGAAGATCTATTAAGACTTTTTGTCCTTGACTTCAAGGGAAGTTGGGACAAGTTCTTACCATTGGTGGAGTTTTCCTACAATAACAGTTATCAAGCAAGTATTGGCATGGCTCCATTTGAGGCGTTATATGGAAGAAAGTGTCGTTCTTCAGTATGCTGGGATGAGGTGGGTGAAGCAACGTTGTTGGGACCGGAGTTGGTACGAATAACTACGGAATAGATTCAAACGATCCAACAACGTATAAAAATCTCATAAGATCGACAAAAGAGTTATGTTGATCTTCATCGAAAGGACGTGGAATTCGATATTGGAGATCATGTGTTGTTACGTGTTGCTCCATGTAAGGGAGTTACGAGAGTTGGAAAGAGAGGAAAGCTCAACCCTCGATTCAGTGGCCCATTTTTAATCCTCGATCGAGTAAGAACTGTGGCGTATAGACTCACTTTACCGCCATGTATGTCTCGTGTTCATAACATTTTTCACATATCTATGTTACGTAAATATGTGAAAGACCCGAACCACATTATTGAATTAGAACCAGACGAGATAGAGGAAGATTTAACGTATGAAGAGTTTCCTGTTAAAATCTTGGATAAGAAGGATCATATTCTACGCTCCAAGGTTATACCTCAAGTCAAAGTTTTGTGGAGAAACCACGATGTGGAAGAAATGACCTAGGAGTTAGAATCTGAGATGAAATCAATATATCCTTACCTCTTCGACATACCAGGTACGCACCCTAATTTCGAGGACGAAATTTCATAATAAGGGGAGGTTGTAAGACCCCAACTTTTTGAATAAAGATTAAATTTTCTCGAAATATATTTTTGAATATTATGGTATGGATTTGATATAATGTTATAGTTGTGGGTAATATTTACAAATTTTACAAAGTACGCAAGTTGTTATATAATATTCGATTGGTCGGGAAATATTCGTTTTAACAGGGAATATTCGTACAACGGCACAATCATTGGTGGACCCCCACAACGGAATTATTGTCGAATTGAGAAAACGACAAAAATACTTTATAAAAATTACGGCGGAAGTTTTACCGTTAACTGTTGAACTACCCGGTAGTAAAAGTATAGTAATACGCGTGGTTTCATAGTAGCACACGGTATTGATTATTGATACTTACGTGAGAAGTCACTCAATTATACTCAATTATTGCTACAGTAATTGCTGTATCATATCTATCATATTATTGATTCGATTATTGTCACAGTATCATCTGGATAATATGTTATTTTATTAAATCAATAATTGAGATGACAAAGTTATTCATATTATTAAATTATAATATTTACAATGTCTAGAAGTTCTGTCAAGGAGAGGTTTGGTCACCTAATTGCGCGCTAATAGGGAGAAATCCTTATTGGAAAGCCCCCTCTTTCCTGGGAACGACCTGGTTGATAAATATTGTGAGTTATAATATTAACGTTGAATGTTATTAATATTGAAGTTGTGCTCGGAGTTAAATTTGGAGACACGGACATGATATTTGAGTCCGGAACGATGAAATTAGTAAAAATAGACTATAAACACAAAATTTGTCGATTTTTACTATTTGGTCAAAAAGTCAACAGTTGACTTTTTCGGGAAAAGTCAAACTTCAAAATTTCAAAATTTATATTTTTGATAAAAATAGTTTCATTATGTTGGAATTATTTGTGTTAGTGAAAATCGACATTTATTTCGATAAAAATTGATGTCTGGAGGTTATTTTGACCAATCGGGTATTTAACTGGATAAATGAGCAATTGATTGCTATTATTTCACATGATTATAACTATTTGTTCATATGTGTATACTATTGTTTCACATTCTTGTACTATTAGGGGAGTTGGTGTAAAAATGATAATACTTGCATGACTAAGTTAAAAATAGAGGTATAGTTGGAGGTACTATACTGTAATTCATATTTTTCACATGATTATACTATTGATTAACATTATTTACTATTAGGGGAGGGGGTGAAAGTCTGATAATACTTGCAGGACTAAATTAAAAATGAAAGAAAAGTTGAAGGTATTGTACTGTAATTTTTCGAGCCCCAAAACGTGCAATTATCGAAACTATATTTTCCTATAAATAGAAGCTCATTCTTCCTTCATTTCTCACCAATTCACAAAAGCTTTAGAGCGATTATTATAGAGAGAAATTATAGAAAGAAGAAGAGAAGTCTGCTACCTCACTATTCTAGTATCCAGTTTTTCTAAGGTAGGGAATATTATTTCTTTCTTATCTATGAAGAGAACTTATGTTATTCCATTCTTTATTATTTTGTTGGAATAACCTGTATACGCGGGCTACCCTATACTTGGTGAAATTCTTCTGTGATTCCATTCTTTATCATTCTGTTGGAACATCCTGTCTGTGCGTTTACGCTGGACCTGATTCCATTATTTATCATTCTGTTAGGAACATTCTGTTTGTGCGTTCTACGCCGAACCTGGTTCCGTCTTTATTATTCTGTTGGAATATCCTATCTGTGCGTTTTACGCTGGACCTGATTCCGTCTTTATTATTTTGTTGGAATATCCTATTTGTGCGTTTTACGCCGGACCTGATTCCATTCTTTATTATTCTGTTGGAATAACCTGTCTGTGCGGTCTATCGCATGCCTGGTGATTTCTTTTGTTATTCCATTCCTTATTATACTCAGTTGGTCAAAGTTTTGACTTCTATACGCCATGAAATTAGTGGAATATCCTTGATATTTACGCATCATCCAGTATCTTTTCATGGAAATATTCTTCTGAGCATTCTTAAATTTTACTCTACAAAGCAGTATCATGTTGACAATTTGTTAATTATTAGTTCCTGGATAAATTAATTCTTGAACTTGTTTTATTGAATTCGTATATCATTGTCATCATCCTCATGTTTATATTTTGTTGAAAGTCATCTGTGGCCTATAGTGCATAGATGGACTTGGTATGATTATGACCAGGGATTATTCGGTGTAATCATGACCGTAATGCTACAAATGATGTGGAAAAAGTCCTCATTGGCCCGTAGTGCATTTATGGACAGTTTTTGGCATAATCATGACCATTAATGAATACACAAATATTCTTGGCCCGTAGTGCATGGATAATTGTGGTCGTGATACTAAAGAATATCCTTAGTCGTAGTGCAGGGGTGATTCGATGATGTGGATTATTTATTAAGCTGAGTCCCAACGATAAAAGTGATGAAAAACCTTCTAAATCATAAAAGATAGTAGATTTTATTCTCTACTTTACTCTTTTAATGGATTGCTTATTCCGCTGCAGTTAAACTTGATGGTTGTTATTTTGTATCAGTTTAACACTATTGAAGGCTAACGATAATATATTCTGCATTATCTTAGTCATAATATTTCCTACTGGGCTAGTTGAGCTCACCCTTATACTTTTATTGTTCTCTTCAGGAAATGAGAATGTAGCAGGGACTAATCGGGGAATGGAGTGACAGACCAGATGATAGCATTAGTAGTCCTCACTATTCAGTGAAATAGTGGAAAATAAATGTAATAATATTGAATTTGAGTTTGTATATTGTCTAGATGACAATATTTGTATTAAAACTCACAGCTTATGTTTTGTCGTACTTTACACGACAGTTGTATAATTAAGTTGTATTTGTATTCTGTACCATGTATTTGACGACTCAGAATAGGTGATGTATACCTATTTTGGGGGCGTCACAGCACGAGTTACCACTGCAGAATATCCTGGAAGTCGAGTTATTTGATGTGTGGGGAATCGACTTCATGGGACCATTCCCATCCTCCTTTAACAATCTCTACATCCTTGTGGCAGTGGATTACGTCTCAAAGTGGGTGGAAGCAGTTGCCTTGCCGACTAATGATGCAAAGGTGGTGCTTCAATTCCTAAAAAAGAATATCTTCACCCGTTTTGGCACACCTCGGGCTATCATCAGTGATGAAGGGTCGCACTTTTGTAACAAATATTTTGAAGCTCTCCTAGCCAAGTATGGGGTGACCCATAAGATAACCACTGCCTACCACCCACAGACCAGCGATCAAGCTAAAATTTCGAATCGGGAGGTGAAACGAATCTTGGAAAAGATTGTTAACCCAAATCGTAAGGATTGGTCTAAGAAGCTTGATGATGCATTATGGGCCTATCGCACAGCTTATAAAATGCCTATCGGAATGTCTCTATATAGGCTTGTTTATGGTAAGGCATGTCATCTCCAAGTTGAATTGGAGCACAATGCATACTGCGCTATTTAAAAGCTCAACTTTGATCTTGAGGCAGCCGGTGAAAAACGACTATTGCAACTAAATGAATCAGATGAATTTCGTCTGCAAGCGTATGAAAATGCTAAGTTGTACAAGGAGAAGACCAAGAGGTGGCATGACAAGAAAATCCTTGATAGGCACTTTGAACTAGGCCAGAAGGTTCTTCTTTTCAATTCCCGTCAAAGTTATTTCCTGGGAAGCTAAAGTCTCGATGGTCGGGACCCTTCACAGTTGCCAATGTTTATCCCTATGGGGCAATAGAGGTTGAGGACCCGAATTCCGACACTACCTTCAAAGTCAATGGGCAAAGGTTAAAACACTTCTGGGGCGGCGAGGTCGACCGTCAGAATACCTCCATTACATTGGGAGACCCGGTGTAAGACGGGAGAATAGTCAAGCCGACGACTCTAAATCAAGCGCTTGATGGGAGGCATCCCCATCTCAGTATCAACGAAATTGTTTTTGTCTTTATTTTCCTTAGTTTATTTTGATTGTCTAGTTAAAGTCTGTAGTTTTTAGGACAAATTTGTCTGCATAATATGTTAGTATGTGAGTAAGTTTCTTAATTTTTGAAATTGTGTCTCCTTTCTGTTTTTATGTTGTGTATGTAATTAGAGCCATATGCTTGAGGATGTGCTTTCTGCGTTGATATGCTCGTTTGTGCATTGTATAGGGTTGAGTTTAAAATTTTTTACATTGGCACCCCAACGCCATGAATGGCACCCCAGCGCCATGTGTGGCGCCCTAGTGCCATGTATGGCGCCCCGGCGCCCCTACCTCGCGCCCCAGCGCCAGTGGCAATCAAAATCACTGGAGTGTCGCACTCCAGTCAGCCTGCGAGTCGCGTCCCAGCGCCATACTCAGTCTACCTCGCGCCCCGGCGCCGAATCTCGCGCTCCAGCGCCATAGTGGTTTTGGGCACTCGCGCTCCAACGCCATGCTTGGCGCCCCAGCGCCGACAGCGGTTTTGTTAATTAAAAGAAGCGTTTTGCTGAACTTTCCTAGTATTTCTTATTAGTTCCTCGCCAAGCGACGCGTCTCTCTCTCTCCCTACTCCCAAACGTCGGCCGTTTCCTACCGTTTGGACTCCAACCGACGTACGGTTGCCATTCACATCGTGCTTCTCTCTCCTATTTGTCACCGACTGAGGTCTATTTAACCAGAGTCCTCCAAGACCTGTGGTACCATTCCTCCTGTGCTAAATCTTTTTTTTCTTCTGATTTTGAGTATAATGGCTTCTAAGCGTCCCAGAACAAGTATTGGCCCTCCTCCATCCTCTTCCCGAGCCCGTGCTCCGACTTGGGATGCCGCCAAATTTCCAACAGAGGAGGGATATCAGAGGTACGCTCAAAATTTTTTGTCTCGAAGCCTGGTGCCTGAGCGAGGGCTTAGGCCGGATGACAAATTCGATGGTGAGATGAATGCAATGATCTCTAAAATGAAATGGGTGCATTTTACCAAACCGCCGGAATCAGCCGTGGTTGCAGTGGTGAAAGAATTTTACGCTAACTGCATTCCTGATGGTCCGCCAGCTTCGCCAGTGCGAGGTAAATTAGTTCCTTTTGATATTAAGGTTATCAATGCAGTTTATAGGACCACCAATTTTGACCGCCGTGATTATCGCGAGAATGGAATACAGGGCTACCACACTGACGAAATTGCTAGCAAGCTTTGTAAGCCTGGAACGGTATGGAAAACAAATGATTACACTGCTGAAAGAACATCATTCCCTTAGCAGGCCCTCAGCCGTTATGGAAAGGCATGGTACGCTTTTATATGTGCGAATATTATGCCTACCCGACATGTGAGCGATGTGACTCGGGAAAGGGAGACTCTGCTTTACGCCATTGTGAACGGTTTGAACATCGATGTTGGAGTGCTAATCAACGAGTCAATCAAAAAGGCTATCAAGAGCAAAGTAATGTCTGGTCTCCCACACCCGTCTCTTATTACCCGCCTTTGCAAACGGGTAGGCGTTCAGTGGGAGAAAGAAGATGTCACCCTGCCTCCAATGTCCGTTATTGATCATCATCTCATTAGCCGTTATGCAATCTGGGATGGAGCACCATCGTATCCCTGCAGAGCTGGATTTTTGCCAGCGCCTCAGCCGCTGCCAGTTAGTGACCCGCCACCATCCACCGAGGCGGGCACCTCCTCGCACGTGCCCGAGCGCCCGTCCTTTAAAAATGTTCATGCTGGGGCACTCGCGAAAATTATGAATAGCTTGAGTTTCCTCCACTGTAAGATTGACCATGTCGCCGAGTGTCAGAATCAATTCCACCACTTTCATGCCGAATTCGCAACACGCTCTCAAATATCCATTCTACTCAGGAGGGCGATGATGCAGATTTCATGTCCTTCCTGTTTTTTGCGCCTCCAATTAACGCTCCTTATCTGCCGCAATTTCTGCCTGCTCAGGGGGCCCGCGCTAATGAACCGGTGAACGTAGAGGATGATGGCGATGACGATGCTCATAAGGGTGCAGCTGGTGATGAGGGTGTTGATGATGATGATGTGCTGTTTGGTTTTGATGGCGATGATGATGTGCTGTTGGGTAATGAAGGAGCGGACGGTGATGAAGGAGGCCAGTGAGGGCACTGGTCAATTAGTAAGTTTGGGGGAGATCTCCTTTTATCTATTTAATATATGAATTGTGATTGTGTTAATATTTAAAATGCTTTGGTTAAGTTTGTTTATGTTTTGGAGTGGAGTATTTGGGTTGGATAGCCCCAGACTTATGTTATAATATTTAATATATCTATTATGTTTATTATTGTGAAAAAAGCTATTTGTTTTTGGATGCATTTGTAAACAGTCGAATGTATGCTTATGGATATATCTTTTGTTTGAAAATATCTTGAATTAGTCATATTTTGTTTGCCTATAGTTTTTTGGATGCATGTGTAAACAGTCGAATGCATGCTTATGGATATATCTTTTGTTTGGAAATATCTTGAATTAGTCATATTTTGTTTGCCTATAGCCTAGAATTTTTTTGGGTTTTACACTGATTAATTGGTATACTTGATGCAATGTGTTATGGCTTTTCCCTGTGATTGCAAGGGTGCTAGATAGTTTATAGTTTTTGCCTGCTGCTTTGTGATTAAATCTAGCCCCGAGTTTGTAACTGTCTATATGATGGGCTAGGCTAGGGTATGGTCTATGATAATTTGGGGCGTGTGTTTTAGATATATTGACACTGTCTTGGATCCATCGTGTTAGCGAACACTGGCCAAATGTCTTTACTAGTTATGTGTCCAGATTTAGGTTGTCTTTTTATTGTGTTATAAATTTGTACGCTATTAAAACTCTGTTGATGTCAAGGTAATAAAAGACTTAGAAACTTGTACACGTTCGAGTTTAAAAAAAAAATCAATAACAGTCCTATGGTGGGTTGAGATGGAGCGTGGAAACGCACTCGCCCATAAACGTAGGCTGTTAATATCTATTGTAGACTTATGTTGTTTACATGGCCTTTGTGCTTGAGTTATTAGATTCTTAGGGGTGTTTTACACCTAATGCCCTAAAGTCCTCTGGCTTGGGAGTCATTGATCAAAAACTTGCTAATGGGTGCTCTGTTTAGCCTCAAAGTAATCAAGAACTGTCTGAATCTGATATTGCTTCTATACTAGAACTTTTGAGCTTGTCGTGTTCTGCGTTTTGTCTTAATGCTTGTAATCATGTGAGTTGCATAGTCAGCTTTTGCATATCACAGTCGATTGTGTGATCTGAGTTTGGGCTATGGCTAGTTAAATGCTTGGTCTGCACACACACACACCTCGTATGGATCTATTACAGTCTCATAGTTATCGTTTGACTTTAAGCCCTCTTTCTCATGCGTTTTGCCCTATTCTCAGAGTATGTGTATGATTTTTGTTGGGTTTAGAGGACATATTCTTAGTTGTTAGATTTAGTCTTCATTCGTCTCGTGCTATAATGGGTACGAGTCTTTGTTAGTTTGCTCGGGGACAAGTAATAGCGTAAGTTTGGGGGTATTTGTTGAGTGGGTTTTATACCTACGAATCAGTTCCTTTGTGTCTTAAACTAATGTCTGTTTGCAGTCTCTTATTTAGTTTTTAGTATTTTTTTGAGTGTTATTATGTCTAAGTATGCTTGGGAGATGGTTTCTGGCATTTCAGGTCATTTTCTTTGTGTTAGCGCCACAGCGCCAATGTCTCTCTTACAGTTCGCGCCCCAGCGCCACACTCGGTGCCCCGGTGCCAATGCCTCGCGCCCCAGCGCCAATGTTGTTGAGCATTCTGCGACTCGGCGCTACCCCACAGCTAAGCCCGGCACCGCAGCGCCCCAACTAAGCTCCAGGACGGCGCCCCAGCGCCAACTTTCGCGCCCCGGCGCCGATTGAGGTGATTCGTTCGCGCCGTAGCGCTACCTCTGGTGTCCAAACAGTGAAGCGTCTTTAATGACCTAGTAAAAGAGCGAGTCATATAAATACAAAGAGAATGCCGCTGCATTCAAAGGGGGGGGGGGAATATCAGAGATATCAAAGAGTAACTCACCAGTAGCATAGATAAGAAGAGAAAGAAGCTGTGCTTTAAAGAAGAAAAGTTATTGCATCTGACCTGAGTTCAGCCTTTGCACAGTGAAGAGAAGATTTGGAGACAGAACATTTCCTAACAGTAGTTTTCTTATTCCAAATCTCCCATTTATTTGTGTACTCCTGATTATGGTGAATGTATTGAATATGGGTGTTAGTACCATAGTTATGAACTAACTCCATCTTTAGGATTGCAATGTAACCTTTTGTTTAGCTTGATCAACTTTATCTCCTTTTATATATAATGAATCATTTTGGAATGGGTTGTTGTACTTAGTTTTTAATGACTGATTGCTTGACAGAGTTTTTGGTATTGATAATAATGGACATTGACAAATGAATGTCATTATCTAGCTTTTAAATACAGCAACACCTGTTATAACCATGCCTATGGAATGTGTGTATAATATGTTCATGGGATAAACATATCTCTATATGCCTTGTGTGACCTTGAGACTTAGCTTAATGACCTTGACCGAGTTATTGTCACTAATAAACATATTGTGTTTTAGCCGGTTAGGGATGTGCATTTGACCTTCGACAGAAGCTTTTGCGTAATTACTTCTTTTGGTTGGTCATTCCTTGATTTGTTTGTAATATGGAGAGTTAGGAGATTAAGTGACACATTAGGGGAGTTGTAATCCTATCTTGACTTCTTAGCATCTATTTCATTCGTTATTTTCAGTTATAATCATATATCTTAACCAACATTCTTAATTACTTGTTTAGATAAGATCAGTGACGACTCTACCTTAGTATTTGTTTTCGTTTGAGACTTCTTCCTCATGGGTTCAACACTTTACTTATTATATTACTTGTGGACCGCGTATGCTTGTGCGCGATTTGGCAATAGCAAAATCGACCAACAAGTTTTTGGCGCCGTTGTCGGGGACTTAGTATTAATCGTTTCTCAATATTAAAACTAAGTCATTACGATCTTACTTTAAACTGATTTTTCTGTTTAATTCTCTTTTCAGGTAGTCTTCTCCGTTTATGCCACCTCGAAAGGGTCGGAGCACAACGCCTCTCGATCCCGAGGTTGACAAGAATCTAAGGACATACAGACGACCGAGGATAGAAGAATTGAGGGAACCACCTGCTCCTATCATTATGGCTGAAGAAATTCAGAAATCTCTGAGGGAGTATGCTATGCCTCGAATTGATGATCTCCAGGCGAGTATTCTAAGGCCCGCCATCCAAGCTAATAATTTCGAGATCAAGCCGGGAACCATTCAAATGTGCACCAACATTCAGTTTGGGGGTCTACCGAATGATGATCCCAATGATCACTTGATTAATTTCATGGAGATCTATGATACATTTAAATGCAACGAAGTGTCTGACGATGCCATCAGACTCCGTTTATTTCCATTTACATTAAGGGACAAGGCCAAGAGCTGGCTGCATTCATTACCACCAGGCTCCATTACTACGTGGGCTGACATGGCACAGAAATTTGTGGCGAAGTTTTTCCCGCCCGCCAAAACAGCCAGGCTCAGGCATGATATCACATCCTTTGTTCAGTTCGAATCCGAATCCTTATACGACTCATGGGATCGTTTTAAGGATCTTTTAAGGAAATGCCCGCACCATGGATTGCCAGAATGGCTACCCATCCAGACCTTCTACAATGGGTTATCTGGATCAACTCGATCGAGTATTGATGCCGCGTCTGGAGGGGCATTCATGGCCAAACATCACACGGCGGGTTACGAGCTGGTGAAAACAATGGCGGCCAATAATTACCAATGGCCAAATGATAGGCAAGCTCCGAGGAAGGTAGCAGGGGTCTATAAAGTTGATTCCTTCACTTCGTTAGTCGCTCAGGTATTAGTGCTAACAAAAAGGCTAGATACCATGGGACATATAACAGTTTAGAGTGTGCACAGTATGGGGATGCAATGTGAATTATGTCAAGGGAGCCACCCTACTGATCAATGTGCGATAAGCCCTGAGTCAGTTCAATTTGTGTCCAACTACGGGCGACAACAAAATACAAATCTTCCCATGCACTATCACCCTGGCCTAAGAAATCATCCAAACTTCTCATGGGGCAACAACAACAACAAAAACAACAACAATAACAACCCCAACCAACCATAACCTTCATTTACCAAGCCAAATTATGCTAACCCTACTGGTTTCCCATCTGAGAATCAGTTCACCCCACAGCATCAGAACACTCACAATCAATTCCACCAACCACCTCCTCAACAGGAGAAGAAACCAAGTTTAGAAGATCTCCTGTCAAGGTACATAGCCCTAAATGAAACTTGAAGTAACAATCAAGAAGCTTCCATTCGAAATCTTGAGGTACAGATGGGACAACTGGCTAATGCCTTAAACATTCGCCCACTAGTCGCATTGCCAAGTGACACTGATGTCAACCTGAAATGGGAAGGCAAGGAGCAGTGTAAAGCAGTAACCCTCAGAAGTGGGAGAACCACTAAAGTGCTAAGTGGAGAGGGTATTCCTGGGGAAGATGAGGTAGTGCAAGATGAGGAACCTCTTGTGAAGGAGAGTGCTGAAACAATTGGGGGTGAAGAAAGTTGTCAAGATAGACCTCCAACACCATCTCCTCCAATGACTTTGGGCAACCAGCCCCTCCCTCAGTTGCTTTTCCCCTAGAGGGTGCAGAAACAGAAACTGGATAAGCACTTTTCCAAATTCTTGGAGTTGTTCAAAAGACTGTATATAAACATCCCATTTGCAGAGGCATTGGAGGGAATGCCCAGTTACGTCAAGTTCATGAAGGACATTCTATCCAAGAAACGAAAAATGGGGGACTATGAGACGGTGGCACTGACAAAAGAGTGTAGTGCCATCCTTCAAAACAAGCTTCTGCCGAAGCTAAAATATCCGGGAAGTTTTACAATCCCATGCACCATTGGGGACTAGTTTATTGGGAAGGCTCTATGTGATTTAGGGGCTAGCATCAACTAGATGCCCCTTTCATTTATAAAAAGCTAGGCCTCAATAAAGCCAAGCCGACAAGTGTCACCCTTCAATTGGCCGACAGATCTCTGACATACCCGAAGGGAATTGTGGAGGATGTGTTAGTGAAGGTGGACAAGTTTATATTTTTGGCAGATTTCATAGTCCTTGATTTTGAGGAGGATAGGGAGGTCCCGATAATATTGGGAAGGCCGTTCTTGGCAACTGGGAGGACCTTAATTGATGTCCAAAATGGGGAGCTAACAATGAGAGTTCATGATCAAGAAGTGACTTTCAATGTCTTCCGATCAATGAAGTATCCTAATACACCTGAGGATTGCTTCCAGATAAAAACAATTGATAATTCAGTGAAGGGGGAATTCTCAGAAACTTGCATGCAAGACCCTTTGGAAGCTAATCTGACTGGGGCTAGTACTACGGAAGAACCATCACATGTGGAATGTGCCATGTGGCTCAATGAACCTCAAAGATCAAAGAAATTCCACCGCCAGTTCGAGTCTTTGAATGATAATGAGGCATCTACTTCCAAGGCTCAGCCGTCAATCATCGAGCCTCCTGTCCTTGAGCTTAAACCCTTGCCTGCTCACCTAAGGTATGCTTATTTTGGAAATTCATCTTCATTACCTGTGATAATTTCTGCTTCTCTAACAAAATGTCAAGAAGAAAAGCTTTTGCTTGTGCTCAAGAGGTACAAAACAGCCTTGGGATGGTCTATTGCTGATATAAAAGGGATCAGCCCGACTTTATGCATGCACAAAATTCTTCTCGAGGAAGGCTCAAAGCCATCTATAGAGCATCAGAGGCGGCTGAATCCCATTATGAAAGAGGTCGTCCGGAAAGAGATCATTAAGTTGCTAGATGCGGGCATTATCTACCCCATCTCCGATAGCCCTTGGGTTAGTCTAATCAAGTGTGTACCCAAGAAGGGCGGGATGACAGTTGTGTCCAATGAGAACAACGAACTGATTCCCACAAGGACAGTGACCGGGTGGAGAGTGTGAATGGATTACAGGAAACTGAACAAATCAACCTGTAAGGATCATTTCCCTCTTCCATTCATCGATCAGATGCTCGACCGGTTGGCTGGGCACGAATATTATTGTCTGCTTGATAGATACTCGGGGTACAATTAGATTTCGATTGCTCTTAAAGATCATGAGAAGACGACATTCACATGTCCGTATGGGATCTTCGCCTTCCGAAAAATGTCTTTCAGGTTATGTAATGCTCCCGCAACATTTCAGCGGTGTATGATGTCGATCTTCTCTGACATGGTTGAAAAGACCTTGGAGGTCTTCATGGACGACTTCTCAGTGTTTGGGAGCTCTTTTGAAAACTTCATAACAAATCTGACTGTTGTTCTCCATCAATGTGTCGAAACTAACTTGGTGCTGAATTGGGAGAAATGTCACTTCATGGTTGAAGAGGGTATTATTTTGGTCCATCGAGTTTCTGCAGGCGGAATTGAGGTTGACAAAGCCAAAATAGATGTGATTACTTCTTGCGTAATTACTTCTTTTGGTTGGCCATTCCTTGATTTGTTTGTAATATGGAGAGTTAGGAGATTAAGTGACGCATTAGGGGAGTTGTAATCCTATCTTGACTTCTTAGCATCTGTTTCTCTCGTTATTTTCAGTTATAATCATATAGCTTAACTAACATTCTTAATTACTTTTTTAGATAAGATCAGTGACGACTCTACCTTAGTATTTGATTTCATTTGAGACTTCGTCCTCGTGGGTTCGACACTTTACTTACTTATATTACTTGTGGATCGCGTATGCTTGCGCGCGATTTGGCAATAACAAAATCGACCAACAGTACGTAAATTTCGGGGACAAAATTTCATAAGGAGGGGAGATTGCAAGACCCCGAATTTTATTAAATAAAATTATTTAATTTTTTCTTATTCAGTAAATGGTTAAATTAATAAAAAGTTAAAGTTAAGGGTGATATATGTAAAAACTTTCAAAATACGCAAGCGGTTATAAAATACTCATTGTTGTCGGGGAATATTCGTTTGGTCGTGGAATATTCTTATTTTCGGGGAATATTCGTACGACGGCGCAGCCAATTTATGGGCCCCATAACAGAATAACTGTCGGATGAATAAAACGACAAGTTTGAGTTTTTATAAATAATGGCGTAGTTGTTACCGTTAACTGTAAGACCCCGAATTTTATGAAATAAAAGTATTCAATTTTTCTTATAATTACAATTCAGTAAATGATTAAATTGATAAAAGTTTAAAGTTAAGGGTGAGATATGAATTTTTTTTCAAAATACGCAAGTGGTTATAAAATATTCAATTGTCGAGGAATATTCGTTTGGTCGTAGAATATTCTTTCTGTCGGAGAATATTCGTACGATGGCGTAGCCATTTGTGGGCCCCATAACGAATAACTATCGGATGAAGAAAATGATAAAAATTGAGTTTTTACAAATAACGGCGTAGTTGTTACTGTTAACACTGTTGGAATACCCGGTGGTTAAAATACAGTAATACGCGTTAGTGTACAGTAGCACACGGTATTGTACAGTATTTTTGAATTATTGATTCTTCCGTAAAAAGACACTACTCAATAATTGTTACAGTAATTACTGTTCAATATTTTATTTTATTGATTCAATAATTGCTGCATTGATATTTTATATTATTATTGTTTTAATAATTGCCACTGCACAGTATCTCTATTATCAGATCAATAATTCATATTATTTGAATAATATTATTAGATAGCATTATTGGCAATGTCTAGAAAGTTCTGTCAAAGAGAGGTTTGGTCACCTAATTACGCGCCAGTAAGGAAAAATTCTTATTGGAAAGCCCCTCTTTCTTGGGAACGGCCTGGTTGTCATAATTGTGATTCTATAATATTATTTGTGAATAATTAATTATTGATTTATATGATAAGGAAATATTTATTTTATGTGGATATAAATGATGAATATATTTATTTTTATGTGGATAAAAATGAAAGAATTAATGGTGAGGTGTTTTATCAGTATTTTGTTAGTGTGGAGGTATTAAAAATCATCCGTTTGTGAATTTTGGATATTTTTAATTTGGAATTTGGAAAAACTCAAATCTAAAAAGTTGTAGAGAATTTGATTTCTGTCAGAATGGACATAAAATTCGTATTTTTCTGATAACTGAGCTATTTTCTATGAATTGTTGAAGTTTCAGAAAATAAAATAATTTTTATTAATTTATGGGTGGGACCCACTTGGTTATCAACATGTGGGCTGCCAAATTTGTTCAAGTATGGCATGCTAGAGGCTGGTCTTGGTTGGTGAGCGTACGTAGGAATGAAAAAAATTAATAATATTATTATATTAATTTAGTCTCCTTTGGCGTTCTAGCATTTTCCTATAAATAGGTGCTTATGTTAGAATTGAAAATTACACCAGAAACAAGTTTTTTTCTTCCTATATTATTAAGCATATTTTTGAGAGTATTTAGATACTTTGAGAGTTGCTATTTAGTAGAAGTTTCCTCCGATTTTTCATTCGAAGTACTGCTCTCTTGAGGTAAGGGATTTTAAGGGTTATTATGTTTTTCAATTCGTACTTCTTTCGTCCTTTAGAAAATTCTGAAAAAATTTAAAATGATATTTTGATGAGTTTTATTGATTGTGTCCAAAAATGGCAATTTTTGGATGTATAGATTAAGAGTTATGAATTTTACGAGAAAAAATTATTTTAAAAGTAACCGCTTATAACTCCTTGTGGTTAACTCCAAAAATGATGAAATTTTTATTGGGAGTAAATCTATATAATATCAGTGTACTCTGTGAATTTTGAAATTTTTGGATAAAAGTATAATTTATGATAAATGTCTAAATATTCGGCGGTTTTGGCCATATGAAAAATAGTAAATGAATTTTAAAAATTCTGAGAAAAATATATGTTCAATATGAGACTATATTCTGCTAAATCCAAGAAAAAAAATATTTTTGGAACTAATTTGGCATTTTTTATGAAAAATGGACTAGTTATGAGTAAATGAATTAAATATGTTGTGTGAAGTAAGAAAATTGGAAAATAGAATTTTATGGTTTGAGAATCCTATATGAGGTATATGCAGATTATTTATGAGGGTTTTGATTATTGGTGATGAAATCTTATGAGTTTGGCATTTTAGAATGATTAAATACATTATTTAGTAATGTGTAAATAATTAAAATAAATTGTTTATAAGTTTAAGAAATGTTATTTCAATATCATTATTATACCAAAATATTGGTATAGATTTTATTGTGAAATTTCTACCTTTTTGTTTCGGATTTACTATTCATGAGTTACTAGTCACGAAGTTACTATTCATGGGTTACTATTCACTAGTTACTATTCATGATAAAATTGTTTTCTTTTTCTAACCAAATTATAGTTGAGTTATGAATATTACTCTTGAGATTAAAACTATATGTTGATCATATTATTTTTATTATCATATATAATATTTTTATAACCCTAATGATGATATTTCTCTTTGACTTGAGTGTAAAGATGGGTAGATTTTTGGTATGATCATGACTATGGGTTCTCTTTGGCCAGTAGTGCAAAGTTGAAATGTTGACTGGTATGATCATGACCATTGAATTTATAATTGAATATCTTTAGCTTAAGTGCAAATGTGAAATGATCAACATAGTTATAATTGTTTATATAAATTCTGAAATGATTATATATTTCTTTGAGATATTAATATATTTGGTCTGTAGTGCAAATATGAACCATTGATGAATATATTTAGCCTGTAGTGCAAATATGAACTGTTGAAGAATATCTTTGGCCTGTAGTGCAAAGATGAATTGTTGATGAATATCTTTGGCCCGTAGTGCAAAGATGACATGTTGTTGAATATCTTTGGCCAGTAGTGCAAAGATGAACATGTGTTGAGATGAACATGACCAACTGGTGATACAAATGAATATCTTTGGTCGTAGTGCAAAGATGAACTTATCAGTATGATTATGAACAGGAAATGTGATTTGGTGTAACCATGATCTTTGATGTTTCAGGTAAAGATAGGTGATGAAAATTATCTTCGTCATGGATGAAAAGAGGAATTTAGAACTACAATTAAGATTATAAGTTATTTATATGATTGTGGACCAGAATTGTTGATTGATGTTACAGGGATAAAACAATATTGGTGGATTTTTAACATGGAGAAGATAATAGACTTTATAGTCTATTTGACTCTTCTAATGGATTGCTCGTTCCGCTGCAACTATGGTTGAAATTTTTATCATCTACCATATGTTCTAAATCTTTGATTTATTATTGATGAAGGCTATTGATAATTTAATTATCTTTAGTCATCATATTCTTTACTGAGCTAGTTGTGCTCACCCTTTTGCTTCACAATTCCTTTCAGGTAATAAGAGTGTAGCTGGGTCGAGCGGGGGTAATAGTGGAATAGAACGGTGGTCATCATTTAGTAGTTATATTTGGTGAATCAACTAGGGTGAGGCGAACCCAACGTTGGAATGGTGTTTTGCCACTATCATACAAGATGTCTGATGACATACAACCTCGTGTCATCATAAGACAGGGTTGTGCTCATCCACTTGTTGAGTATATTTACGAGCACTACCTATATAATCTTGGTGTTTATAATTCTTATTTAGAGATAGTGGATATAATGATATGTCAAGAGAAGACTCACCATTGGGAAGAATATGATAGTAATCATCTCGTTTTTCTTTGGGGTCTATTGGGTCAACCAAGGATAATTCTGTGGCCATATGATATCTATCATAACCTAGACGCATGGCCTCCCATGTACGAAGGTTTCCTTGAGCACTTCCCAAAGATTCTAATTTCTAAAATAGTTTTTGACTATACCTTTATGTAAGGTGTCATTGTGACGTGCTATCCAAGGTTGGGATGAGAGTCACAGTTGGTATATATTTGTATCAAAACTCACAACATTTGTGTTGTTGTATTTTTGCACGACAATTGTAGTAATGAAGTTATAGTTATTTTCTGTACCATGTATTTGGCGACTCAGAATAGGTTGGATGGAATGGACCTATTTTGGAGTTGTCACAAAACCTCTCCTTGACAGAACTTTCTAGACATTTTCAATAATACTATCTAATAATATTATTCAAATAATATGAATTATTGATCTGATAATGAGAAATAATGTGCAGTGACAATTATTGAAATAATAATAATATAAAATATCAACGCAACAATTATTGAATTAATAAAATAAAATATTGAACAGTAATTACTGTAACAATTATTGAGTAGTGCCTTCTTACGTAAGAATCAATAATTCAAAAATACTGTGAAAAACCGTGTGTTACTGTGCAACCACGCGTATTACTGTATTTTAACCACTGAGTATTTCAACAGGGTTAACGGTGGCCATTACACCGTTATTTATAAATACTCAAACTTGTCGTTTTCTTCATCCGACAGTTATCCGTTATGGGGCCCACAAATGGCTGCGCCGTCGTATGAATATCCCCCAACTGAAAGAATATTCCACGACCAAACGAATATTCCCCGAGAAAATGAAAATTTTATAACCACTTGCTTATTTTGCAAAATTTGCACATTTCACCCATAACTAAAGAATTATATTAAATTAAAACCTTATTATTCACAATAATAATTAGAGGAAATTTGATTTTATTTATAATAAGTTGTGGTCTTACAACCTCCCCTCCTTATGAAATTTCGTCCTCGAAATTGACGTACGTACCTGGTGTTTCGAAAAGGTGAGGATACCTTGCTTTCATTTCTGATTCTATCTCCCAGGTCATTTCTTCAATAGTATGGTTCCTCCACAAAACCTTAACTTGTGGTATAACCTTGGTGCATAGGACATGCTCTTTCCTATCCAAGATCTTAACAAGTACCTCCTCGTACGTTAAATCTTCGGCTATCTCGTCTGGTTCTAACTCAATAATGTGGTTCGGGTCTTTCACATATTTACGAAGCATAGATATGTGAAAAACATTATGAACACGAGACATGCTTGGAGGTAATGCGAGTCTATAGGCCACATTTCCTATTCTGTCAAGAATCTCAAATGGACCAACAAATCTTGGATTGAGCTTTCCTCTCTTTCCAAATCTTATAACTCCCTTCCATGGAGCAATACATAATAATACATGATCCCCAATATTAAATTTCACGTCCTTTCGATGAAGATCCGCATAACTCTTTTGTCGATCATGTGTCGTTTGTATACGTTGTCGAATCGTTTGGATCTTCTCTGTAGTAATTCGTACTAACATTGGTCCCAACAATGTTGCTTCACCCACCTCCTCCCAGCATACTGTTACATATAACGCCTCAAATAGAGCCACACCTATACTTGCTTGATAACTGTTGTTGTAGGAGAATTCCACCAATGGCAAATACTTATCCCAACTCCCTTTGAAATCTAGGATACAGAGTCTTAATAGATCTTCAAAAATTTGAATAGTCCTCTCTGATTGCTCGTCCGTTTGAGGATGGTATGCGGAACTTAATCGTAAATCCGTGCCCATAGCTTTCTGCAAGCTAACCCAAAATCGTGAAGAGAATCTTGGGTCACGATCCGAAACTATGGATACTGGTATTTCATAAAATCTCACAATCTCATTCACGTACATACTAGCAAGACGTTCAAGGAAATAAGTCTCCCGTATAAGCAAGAAATGGGCAGACTTGGTTAATCTATCAACAATGACCCAAATCGCATCTATGCCTTGAGAAACCTTGGGAAGACCCGTAACAAAATTCCATAGTAATGTGTTCCCACTTCTATTTTAGAATCTCAAGTGGTTGCAATGGACCCTTTGACACTTGCTACTCCGCCTTTACACGTTGACAAGTTAAACACCTCAAGATAAACTCCGCGATCTCTCTCTTCATATTGCTCCACCAAAATGTATGTCGAAGATCATGATACATTTTGGTACTCCCAGGATGGATTACAAACGGTGTGTTGTGTGCCTCCATCATGATTCTATGCTTCAAGTCAAAATTGTTAGGAACACAAAGTTTGGAGTTGACTCAAAGTATTCCTTCTTCATCGATTCTTACTTCTGGAATAACACCTTCTTGCACTTTCTTTTCATACGTATAAAACCCCAAATTTTTGAATAAAGATGAATTTTCTATAAATATTATTTTTGAATATTATGGAGTGAAATTGATATAATGTTATAGTTGTGGATAATATTTATAAATTTTGCAAAGTACGCAAGTTGTTATATAATATTCGATTGGTCGGAGAATATTCGTTTTAACAGGGAATATTCGTACAACGGCACAATCATTGGTGGACCCCACAGCATAATTATTGTCAAATTGAGAAAACGACAAAAATACTTTATGAAAATAATGGCGGAAGTTTTACCGTTAACTGTTGAAACACCCGGTGTTAAAAGTACAGTAATACGCGTGGTTGCATAGTAGCACACAATATTTATTATTGATGCTTACGTGATAAGTCACTCAGCTTTGTTGGTATTATTAATGTAATAATACAGAAAATCTTTTTATATAAAACAAAATACTTTTATAAAGTTATTCTATAAATAGAATATATTATATTCTATTATGCATAGTGTTGCATAGTGTCTGTATAGTATTTTGCATAGTAAAATCTTTTTATATAAAACATAATACTTTTATAAAGCTATCTGTTTTATTAGATAATAATTATAATATATTATATTTTATTATGCATAGTGTTTGCATAGTGCCTGTATAGTATTTGCATAGTAAAATCTTTTATAAAGTTATTCATTTTATTAGATTATAAATAGAATATATTATATTTTATTTAAAAGATTTTTTTTTAAATATGGACCGTCAGATTGAAGTAAATCAATCTGGACCGTTTATAAGTTAGTTACTATGCAGTCCATTATTCTATAAATAGAAGTTCGTTCCTTCATTATTTTCTTACGAATCCACTTAAACTCTAGAGAGATAAACTATAGAGAGAAAAAAGAAAGTATTCTACTACTTCACTACTTATATATCCAGTACTCTTCTTCTTAAGGTAGGGAATATTATTTGTTATACTCGTAAGGGGTATTCTTTCTTTCTTATTCATGAAGATAACTTCTGTTATTCCATTCTTTATTATTCTGTTAGAATAATCTGTATATGCGGGATACCCTATACTTGGTGAAATTCTTCTGTTATTTCATTCTTTATTATTCTGTTAGAAAATACTGTCTGTGCGTTTTACGCCAGACCTGGTTCCGTCTTTATTATTATTTTGTTGGAATATTATGTCCGTGCATTTTACGCCGGACCTAGTTCCGTCTTTATTAGTATTTTGTTGGAATAACCTGTCTGTGCGTTTTACGCCGGACCTGCTTCCGTCATTATTAATATTCTGTTGGAATAACCTGTCTATGCGAAGTACCGCATGTATGGTGATTTCTGTTGTTATTCCATTCTTTATTATTCTATTGGAACATCCTGTCGGTGCGAATTTCGCCTGACCTGGTTCCGTTATTTAGTATTCTGTTGGAATAACCTGTCTATGCGAAGTACCACATGCATGGTGATTTCTTTTGTTATTCCATTCTTTATTATGCTTAGTTGGTTAAAGTTTTGACTTCTATACTCCATGAAATTAGTAGAATATCCTTGATATTTGCGCTTCATCCAGTATCTTTTCATGGAAATATTTTTCTGATCATTCTTGAATTTTACTCTACAAAGCAGTATCATGTTGACAATTTAGACATTAGTAGTTCTTGGAAAAATCATCTTGAACTTGTTTAATTGAATTCTTATATCATTGTCATCATCCTCATGTTTATAATATGTTGAAAGTCATATGTGGCCTGTAGTGCATAGATGGACTTGGTATGATTATGACCAGGGATTATTCGGTGTAATCATGATCGTAATGTTACAAATGATGTGGTAAAAGTTCTCATTGGCCCGTAGTGCATTGATGGACAGTTGTTGGCATGATCATAACCATTAATGAATACACAAATATTCTTGGCCCGTAGTGCATGGATAATTATGGTCGTGATACTAAAGAATATCCTTGGCTGTAGTGCAGGGGTGATTCGATGATGTG
Organism: Panax japonicus; assembly: GCA_020205505.1. NCBI lineage: Eukaryota > Viridiplantae > Streptophyta > Magnoliopsida > Apiales > Araliaceae > Panax > Panax japonicus. The sequence goes on from CM035100.1 coordinate 50,548,874, forward strand.
GAATATTTATTAAGCTGAGTCTCAGCGATAACAGTGATGAAAAACCTTTTTAATCATAAAAGATAGTAGATTTTATTTTCTACCTGACTCTTTTAATGGATTGCTTGTTCCGTTGCAGTTAAACTTGATGTCTATTATATTTTATCAGTTTAACATTGTTGGAGACTAATGATAATTTATTATGCATTATCTTAGTCATAATATTTCTTACTGGGCTAGTTGAGCTCACCCTTTCTTTCACTGTTATCTTCAGGAAATGAGAATATAGTTGGGACGAGTCGGGGAACGGAGTGATGGTCCAGAGGATAGCATTAGTAGTCCTCGCTATTCTGTGAAATAGTGTGATAATAGTTGTAATGAGGACTCCTTTTGAGTTTGTATAATCTCTAGTAGACAATATTTGTATTCAAACTCACAGTTTATGTTTTGTCGTATTATACACGACAGTTGTATTAGTAAGTTGTATTTGAATTCTGTACCATGTATCTGGCGACCCAAGATGGGTGATGTATACCTAATTTTGGGGGCGTCACAATACGCATCAGCTCCATGTCCATAGCTTGAGCAGCTTTAACTTTATCGATTAAAGTCAGTTCTACTCGTATGCTTGATATCATCACGTGGGTACTTGGAGCCTTTACCTCTATGTCCATCTTTTGCAAGTCATACAAAATGGGCCTTTGTGTTAACAACATTTCACTCGTACCCGCATATGATCTTCTACTCAATGCATCAGCTACTACGTTTGCTTTTCCAAGATGATATTGGATGGTATGATCATAATCTTTCAACAGCTCGAGCCAACGTCGTTGCCGCATGTTGAGTTCCTTTTGGGTGAAGAAATATTTGAGGCTCTTATGATCTGTATAGATCTCCACTTTCTCCCCATACAGGTAGTGTCTCCAGATCTTCAACGCGAAAACGATTGCTGTCAACTCCAGATCATGCATAGAATAATTCCTCTCATATTCTTTGAGTTGTCACGAGGCATAGGCTATGACTTTCCCATGTTGCACGAGAACACATCCTAACCCTTTGCCTGAAGCATCACTGTAGATAAAAAATCCATCCGAACCAGATGGTTTTGTCAGAACAGGTGCCAAAATGAGTCTCATCTTAAGTTCTTGAAAACTCGTCTCACAATCCTCGCTCCAACCGAATTTTGTATCTTTACGAGTCAGTTGAGTTAAAGGAGTAGCAATTCAAGAAAATCCTTCCACGAATCTCCGATAGTAACCAGCTAAGCCCAGAAAGCTACGTACTTTAGTCACCAACTTCGGTTGCTCCCAACTTTGTATGGCTTCAATCTTCGCGCGGGTCGACAAATACTCCATGTTTTGACACCACGTTCCCAAGGAATGCTACTTCCTCAAGCCAGAACTCGCATTTCTTCAGCTTGGCATATAACTTGTTATCACGAAGCCTTTGCAATACCAGCTTTAAATGGTGCTCATGATCTTCACGACTTTTGGAATAGATGAGGATGTCATCAATAAAGACAACAACGAACTGATCAAAATATTCTTTGAACACATGGTTCATCATATCCATAAAAGCAGCGCATGACCATTAGTCAATCCAAAAGACATAACTAAGAATTCATAATGCCCGTATAGAGTTCTGAAGGCAGTCTTTGTAATATCCTAAGTTTTAATCTTCAGCTGATGATATCCAGAACGAAGATCTATCTTTGAAAAGAATTGTTCTCCTTGCAACTGGTCGAACAAGTCATCAATGCGAGGTAGCGGATAACTATTCTTGATGGTGACATGGTTCAATTCTCGGTAGTCAATACAAAGTCGCATACTCTCGTCTTTCTTCTTTACGAATAACATAGGAGCACCCCAAGGAGATGTACTAGGACGAATGAAACCGATTTCCAACAACTCCTGTAGTTGGACCTTTAACTCCTGAAGTTCAATAGGAGAAATTCGATATGGGATTTTAGAAATGGGCTTTGTACCAGGTCCAAGGTCAATAAAGAATTCAACTTCATGTTCTGGGAGTAGACCGGGAAGTTCTTCAGGAAATACGTTAGGAAATTCACTAACAATAGTAATATTATTCAAATCTGACGTGTTTTTGTTCAAGTCAGTGACATGGGCTAAGAAATCTTGACATCCGTTTTTCAATAAACGAATAGCTTTATGGCTTGATATGACAGTGATTGACTTTAGTGGTTTGGTTGTTTGAATTCGCATAATAGGTTGGTTAGGAATATGAAAACTAACAACCTTACGAAAACAATCAATTTTAGCATGATGTGTGGTTAACCAATCAATCCCTAAAATCACATCAAATGCAAGAATTTTTAACGAAATAAGATCGGCAGGTAATGTGATGGTACCAAATTGAATCAAGCAAGATTTATAAACAGTAGATGTAATGAAAGTTTCTTCTAACGGAGTCTCAACAGATAAGTCAAGGTCTAATTTCTCCGGAGTCAAGTTTAAACGTTGAGCACAAGCAGGAGAGATAAAAGAATGGGTAGAACCAGTATCTAATAAGGTATAAACTTCGCATGAGTTTATGATTAACTTACCCGTGATCACCTCGTTCGGGTTCTTCGTATTTTGGGCAGTCACGACAAATGCACTTCCAGGAACCATCGACTTTGACTTGTCTGGGACAACCTTTGGAGTCAGACCCCTGTTGAACTTGGTTTCACAACTAGAAAATCTCTAGCTATATGACATTCCTTTCCACAGTTATAACACACCTTGGATTGTTATGGGCAGTTTGGGCTGACGTGTCCCTCTTTCCCGCATTTGTAACAAACGACCGGTGCTCGTTCTCCTCCCCTAGAAACAGTTGATGTTTGTGCTGACGTCTTCACGTTATCATTGTTGTACCTTCTCTTCTTGAAATCTCCTTCCGACTCGCTTCTTCTATTTTTATGGCCACGACTACCACCAGAGTGGTTACCTTTTTTGTCAAAATATTTTCCACCCTGCTTGTTGTCATTGCTCCGATGACTGCTACCACCGGTATGACTCTGGTTGTGGTCCCTTGGTTGACCATACTCATTATCTCGCTCTAATAATTGAGCCCTATTTACAACATCTGAATATAAAGAAAATTTATAAGAGAGAAGATATCGTAGAATCTCGAGTTTTAAACCTCTCAGAAACATCCGCGTCATTCGTTCCTCATTCTCTATCAAATGAGGTGCAAACCTAGATAATTTTGCGAACTTCACCTCGTACTAAGACACCGTCATGTTGTTTTGTTCCAGTCTGATAAACTCTACCTCCTTTATATGACGAATACTTTCAGGAAAGTACTTGTCATTGAATACTTTCTAAAACGTTTCCCAAGACATGTTGAGTGCGGCAGGCTGGGTACGCTTCACAGATTTCCACCAATAATCTGCCTCACCGCGGAACATAAAGGTGGCGAATGGAACCTTCTGTTCCTCCGTGCATCCCAAGACATCGAATATCTTGGTAATTTGCTTGACCCACGTTTCTGCCTTGATCGGATCCGGCTTTCCCGCAAATTCTGGTGGTCTTAACTCTTTGAAGTGCTTGGCTGTGACAAGCCGCGCGTTGCTATCATTTCCACCCGTATTTTGAACACGAGTCTCCCTCGTCTGGTTTTGCATGAACTGCAAAAAGCTTCTAAACATCCCCTCATTCATCATTTGTTCGGTAGTGTTGTTTACAGGAGGAATATTGACTTCCTGTTGCACGTTCCCCTGGGTGGTGATTAAAGATGTCTCCACGGTCTCATTCAATCCATTGTTAATATTTCCAGCTGCCATTTTCAAATACTGCCACAAAACAAGGGTTAATTGACATGTCACATATTATCCCTATACTCTGACCGACCAAATAAATACCAAATAAACTTAGTCAAGTCATACTAGCGAAGGAATACCTCCTCTCTCCCCTCCTAGTTCTTGTCTCACATCTCAGCCAAGGATCATATCCCTAACCTTTGATACCAACTGTGACGCCCCCAAAATAGGTATACATCACCCATTCTGAGTTGCCAAATATATGATACAAAAACAAATACAACTTCAGTAATATAATTGTCATGCAAAATACGACAACACTTAAACTGTGAGTTTGAATACAAATATTGTCTAATAGACAATATACAAACTCAAATAGAGTCCTCATTATAATTATTAATACACTATTTTATAAATAGTGAGGACTACCAAAACAACTATCCTGAACCATCACTCCATACCCGGCTAGTTCCTGCTATGTTCTCACCTCCTGAGAAGAGAAATGGAACAAAAAGGAAAAGGGTGATATCAACTAGCCCAGTAAAGAATATTATGACTAAGATAATATACAATAATTTATCATTAGTCTTCAACAGGGAAAAAATCTGATAAAATATAATAGATAACAAGTTTTAGATCAACAACTGCAGCGGAAACAACAATCCATTAGAAGAGTCAAGTAGAGAAAGAAATCTACTATCTTCTAAGATTTAAAAGTCCATCATCAATTTTTTATCCCTGTAACATCAATCAATATACATCTTGAATCACATATTCATTTTTGCACTACAGGCCAAAGATATTCATTAGGTAATCATTCATCTTTGCACTACAGGCCAAAGATATTCAGTAATATCATCATTTAGGACTGAGGATGATGAAAAATATCTTAAAGAAAACGAATCCAGTGAGATAAAATGTCACGCTCCCAAAATAGGTATACATCACCCATCTTGAGTCACCAAATACATGGTACACAATACAAATAAAAACTTAATTATACAACATGAGCTGTGAGTTTTAATACAAATATTATCTTCTAGACAGTATACAAACTCAATGGGGTCCTCATTACATTTATTATCACACTATTTCATAGAATAGTGAGGACTATTAATGCTATCATCTGGACCGTCACTCCATTCCCCGACTAGTCCCTGTTACGTTCTCATTTCCTGAAGAGAACAATGAAAGCAAAAGGGGTGAGCTCAACTATCCAGTAACAAATATTATGACTAGGATAATGCAAAATAAATTATCATTAACCTTCAATAGTGTTAAACTGATAAAATATAACAAACATTAAGTTTAACTGCAGCGGAACAAGCAATCCATTAGAAGAGCCAAGTAGAAAATAAAATCTACTATCTTCTATGATTTAAAAGATTTTTCATTACTTTTATCGCTGGGACTCAGCTTACTAAATAATTCACATCATCGAATCACCCCTGCACTACAGCCAAGGATATTCTTTAGTATCACGACCACAATTATCCATGTACTATGTGCCAAGAATATTTGTGTATTCATTAATGGTCATGATTATGCCAACAATTGTCCATCAATACACTACGGGCCAATGAGGACTTTTACCACATCATTTGTAATATTACTGTCATGATTATACCGATTAATCCCTGGTCATAATCATACCAAGTCCATCTATGCTCTACAGGCCACAGATGACTTTCAACATAATATAAACATGAGGATGATGACAATGATATAAGAATTCAATAAAACAAGTTCAAGAATTAATTTATCCAGGAACCAATAACGTCCAAATTGTCAACATGATAATTCATTGTAGAGTAAAATTCAAGAATGTTCAGAAGAATATTTTCATGAAAAGATACTGGATAAAGCGCAAATATCAAGGATATTCCACTAATTTCATGGAGTATAAAAGTCAAAACTTTAACCAACTGAGTATAATAAAGAATGGAATAACAAAAGAAATCACCAGGCATGCGATAGACCGCACATGCAGGTTATTCCAACAGAATAATAAATAACGGAACCAGGTCCGGCGTAAAATGAATAGACATGATATTGTAACAGAATAATAAAGACGGAAACAGGTCTGGCGTAAAACGCACAGACAGGATATTCCAACAGAATAATAAAGAATGGAACCAGGTCCGGCGTAAAACGCACAGATAGGATATTCCAACAGAATAATAAAGATTGGAATAACAGAAGAATTTCACCAAGTAAAGGGTAGCCCGCGTATACAGGTTATTCCAACAGAATAATAAATAATGAAATAACAGAAGTTCTTTTCATGAATACAAAAGAAATAATACCCCTTACCAAAAAAGAAACTGTATATAAGAATAAGGAAGTAACAGAATACTTTTTTATAGTTTCTCTATAATTTCTTTCTCTAGAGTTTCAGTGAATTCGTAAGAAATAATGAACGAATGAGCTTCTATTTATAGAAGAATTGACTGAATAGTAACTAATCCATGAACGGTCCAGATTGATTTACTTTTAAACGGACGGTCCAGATTAGTTTAATATAAAATATTTTAATAAAACAAAAACTTTAAATATAAAATATATTTATAAATCTACCATGCCTTATACGGCATGACATTCACCACCACATGCACATTTCAAACACACACATCTATTACTACACATGCCACACACCAGACATATTTTATATATATATATATATATATATATTCCACCTAGCACACCTATATAATATATATTATATATATATCTTCCCTTTCTTGCAAGACATTCCTTCCATCCCATTTCACACCCGTGATAACCAAAAATTTCCACCACCCATATGTCATATTCAACATGTGGGCCCCACCATAATGTATATATACTAAATAATTTTCTACCGATTATTTTGAAAAATGGGTAAGTGGGGTCCAAATAATACGCTAAAATTTACAACAAATATCTCATAAAAAAACCCCTCAATATTTTTAACAACATTTATCATCATTATTATAATTCACAATATTAATCGACCAGGTCGTTCCCAAGAAAGAGGGGATTTTCAATAAGGATTTCTCTCCATTGGCGCGTAATTAGGTGACCAAACATCTCCTTGACAGAACTTCTAGACATCGTTAATATTACAAATAATAATATTAATAACTTTGTCATCTCAATTATTGATTTAATAATATATAAAATATTAATAATAATTGAATCAAATAACGTGAGATACTATGCAGCAATTACTGTAGCAATAATTGAATAAAACTGAGTGACTTCTCACGTAAGCATCAATAATCAATATCGTGTGTTACTATGTAACCACGCGTATTACTGTACTTTTAACATCGGGTGTTTTAACAGTTAACGGTAAAAACTTCCGCCGTTATTTTCATAAAGTATTTTTGTCATTTTCTCATTCCGACAATAATTCCGTTGTGAGGTCCACCAATGATTGTGTCGTTGTACGAATATTCCCTATTAAAACGAATATTCCCCGGCCAATCGAATATTATATAACAACTTGCGTACTTTGTAAAATTTATAAATATTACCCACAACTATAATATTATATCAAATTCATTCCATAATATTCAAAAATGATATTTATAGAAAAATCATCTTGAACTTGTTTAATTGAATTCTTATATCATTGTCATCATCCTCATGTTTATAATATGTTGAAAGTCATATGAGGCCTGTAGTGCATAGATGGACTTGGTATGATTATGACCAGAGATTATTCGGTATAATCATGACCGTAATGTTACAAATGATGTGGTAAAAGTCCTCATTGGCTGTAGTGCATTGATAGACAGTTGTTGGTATGATCATGACTATTGACGAATACACGAATATTTTTGGCCCGTAGTGCATGGATAATGTGTGGTCGTGATACTAATGAATACCCTTGGCCGTAGAGCAGGGATGATGTGGTTTATTTATTAAGCTGAGTCTCAGCGATAAAAGTGATGAAAAACCTTTTAAATTATAGAAGATAGTAGATTTTATTTTCTACTTGACTCTTCTAATGGATTGCTTGTTCCGCTGCAGTTAAACTTGATGTTTGTTATATTTTATCAGTTTAACACTGTTGAAGGCTAAAGATAAATTATTCTGCATTATCTTAGTCATAATATTTCTTACTGAGCTAGTTGAGCTTACCCTTTCTTTCACTGTTCTCTTCAGAAAATGAGAACGTAGCAGGGACTATTCGGAGAACGGAGTGACGGTCCAGATGATAGCATTAGTAGTCCTCACTATTATATTAAATAGTGTGACAATAAATGTAATGAGAATTTCATTGAGTGTGGATATTGTCTAGATGACAATATTCTTATTAAAACTCTTAGATTATGTTTTGTCGTATTTTACACGGCTGTTGTATAATTAAGTTGTATTTGAAATCTGTATTATATATTTGGCGACCCAAGATGGGTGATGTATACATATTTTGAGGGCGTCACAGTAGGGGTGGGGGTGGGGGTGGGGGTGAGGGGGGTGTGGGTAGGGGTGGGGGAGTGGACGGGTGGACAGGTGGGGGGTTGGGGTGGGGGTGGAGTGGCGTGGGGAGTAAGAGGTGTATACATAATCACATAATATTATTATTTTTTGGGTGGCGTGGGGTGGGGTGGGGGGTGGGGTGAGGTGGGGGTGGTGGTAAGTGGTATATACATAATCACATAATATTATTTTTTTGGGGGTGGGAGTGGGGGTGTGGAGTGGGGTGGGGTGGCGTTGGGGGTAAGGGGTGTATACATAATTACATAATATTTGTTTTTGGTAGGGTGGAGTGGGGTGGCGTGGCGTGGGGTGGGGTGGGGTGGCGTGGGGTGGGAGTGGGTGGTTGAGTTTCTTGAATCTATCTAATAAAATACAAATGATTTTGAATTTTCCGCTCATTCAATAAATCATCTGGGCCGTCCAAAGTTTGGGATAAATCTCACCATCCATCTATCTAATAAAATACAATCTATCTAATTCTATCTATCTATATATATATTCTATATATCTAATTATATCTAATAAAATACAAATAATTTTAAATTTCTCGCTCACTCAATAAATCATCTAGGACGTCCAAAGTTTGGGATAAATTCCACCATCCATCTATCTAATAAAATACAAATGATTTTGAATTTCTCGCTCACTCAATAAATCATTTGGGTAGTCCAAAATTTGGAATAAATCCCAACGTCCATAGTGCCGGAGGCACGGGACTGTTGCTAGTATATAAATATGGATGGAAAGAACTTTTGATTTGGATTTAGAATGAAATATGGGTCGAAAAATAGTTAACCAGGTTAGAACTATATTTCTTTTTTAAAATATAGTTCCAAACTTTAACCAACCTAAATAAATAAAAACAGTTAACCAACTCATTTAGTTCTAGTTAATATGGGTTGACCCGACAGTTAACCAATTATATTGCCAGGTCTAACCCAAATCAATGCTAATAAAATTATAAAAGTATAAAACCAGCTTAATTTCTAAATTTGATTTATTCTGTCCAACATGCAACAACACCTTACCAAGAGAACTTCCAAGCAAACTTTACATATAATCTTTACATGTATAATTACAACTATGAATCTTGCATCACTTGTTCGAAGTTTTATCAAAATCACTTCGAACGTGTAACATGCTAACAACGATATACATCAGCTGTAAAACAAGTACATACATACACCCAAAAAAAAATAATTTGATGCAAGTTTGTGTAACAGTGAAAAATCAAGAAAAACCTCAAATCAGCTACCAAACTGACTAAATATGTAATTGACAGCTAGATCAAAACATTTAAGTGATTCAACAATCTAGATACATTTCAATCTAGCGGAGGCGGCGACTCGCGATTTGGGAATTAGGACAGAGAATGAGATGAGAGATGAGAGATGAGAGATGAGAAACGGAGACTCAGAGTGAGAAATTTGAGATGATAGATGAGAGATTTGAGGCTGAGGGTATTTGTTTTTTTTTTATTTTTTATTCGGTTATTCGGTTAATCGAATAACACAGAATTGAAAACCAAATTCGAAAATCGGATAAAAATTCGGATATAACCGAATTATTAAAAAAATTAGGTTAAAAAAATTTGGTTCGATTCGATTATTCGGTTATATTTATTTTTGGCTCAACCCTAGTTCTGAATAAACCTGACAATATAATTAGTTAACTGTTAGGTCAACCCATATTAACTAGAAGCAAATGAGTTTAACTATTTTTATTTATTTAAGTTGGGTAAAGTTTGAAACCACATTTTTAAAAAAAAATATAGGTTTAACGCTGTTAACTATTTTTCGACCCATATTTCATTCCAAAACCAAATCAAAAATTCTTTGTACCCATATTTACATATTCAAGAAGCTCAATTTCTCATTGTTCTGTTTCTCTAGTTAATCTTAATTTACGAATATAAATTAATTACTTTGTCCTTATATTAAATATATCTATTTATAAAACAATATTCAGTAATTATGTATACACCCCACCCTCCAAAAAATATTGAGTGATTATGCATACACCCCCTCCCCCCCCCACCCCAAAAAAATACTCCCTTCGTCCCAGGATAAAAATTCTGGTGGACTTTTCACGCATATTAAGAAGATGAATAAAATGACAAAATTATTCATAATAATGTCATTAAATATGGGGAGAGAATTAAAATAAGAAAAGTATGAGATATTTAATATTACGGGTATAATAGGAAAATATGTGTAAATGTTTGGTTATTAAAGGAAAATGGACATTTAACATGAGACTACCCAAAATAGTAATAAGGACTTTTATCATGGGACAGAGGGAATAATATTTAGTGATTATGTATACACCCCACCCTAAAAAAATGCTTATTGATAATGTATACATGATATATCTAATAATAATTTATTTAATTGAATCATAACAATGACAAGTTTGAAATTTAAAATATGAGTTAACCTATATTATCATACTATACGATCCCAACCCACACAACTCATATTAAAAATAGTTAATATGGTGTTGAAGTTTCTCCGAGAACAATTGTTTTTGCATTATCATGAAAATCAAATAAAGTGGTTGCAACACTACAGCATTCAGTACGTCCTCCCCCTTTTGCCCTTTGGCACCTAAAAAGAGCATATAAATCAAACAAATCACTAGATTGCTCTTTCATCAAATTAAACCTCTTGTTTCATTTTGCAAGTAGTATTCAGCTATTCTTTATAAATGACAAAGAGGTCAAAAAATATTACATGAGTAACTAAAACACAAATCTCAAATCCCTCTTGGGGGGGGGGGGGGGGAAATTGTACCTAAAAAAGTACAAATTTAGTCGATACCACATAGTTAGAAGTTAGAACAAGACTCTTAGTCGAGGTTTCTGTATCAATAAAGAATTTAGCCCACCGTCAAAAGAATTTATCATATCTTTGAAGTAATTACACATTGAGAATCGCGCCTTTTCTGCTTAGCAAAGGCAAAGAATGTTCAATCTCTAATGCAAAAATGCAACCTAACAAACTGTAGTGTAAACTTCAGTTTCTAATCCCCTGCCAGAAGATATAGCGAGCAAATTACACCTAAATGTACATTGAATCAAAGAATCTGTAACCTAGACCTAGAGCCAACCATTCAAGCCTTCCTCTAATTTTCTAACAAGTAATCTGCGATCATATTCCTGTTCAATCCCAGAAGAAACCTACTCACAGTCGTTAATTTCACATTCCGGTTCATCTTCTTCAGCAATATCTTCTGAATCTTCTGCACTGTTATTTGAATCTTCTGCACTGTTATTTGGATCTTCTGCGCTGTCATCAGCTAGATCCTCAAAAAAAGAATCAATGTACCAGGTACATTTTTCGCTCCAAGAACTCCTACAGGCATGAGCTCTCCACTTTTGATCGGCTATCATTTCAGGGGATAGTCCCCATTCAAGCATCTCTTCTTCGGTGTGATGGATTGCCAGGCTGTATTCTCCGCCAAGTCCTAACTGCATTACTCGAAACTCAGCGTTTCCTAGATTGTTTAGGTACTCGAATTGCTCGACTGTCCACTTAAACCACTTCATGAGGAAGACGCGTGAAGCTAGGCCATGGGATACAATTATAAGATTTAGGTCGTCAGAGGGGTCGTGATGAAGTCTGTTCATGTCTATATCCCTCCAAAGCGATTCAAGAAAGCCTGCACATGCATTTCAGACGAGGTCTCAAGATATATGCAGAATTAAAGAGTTTTTTCTTTAACCTCATAGTGTCATACATTTATGGGTAACAGGCACCCTTATGCTACGTTTGGATTGGAGATATGAAGGTGGGAATGGAATAACTCATTCCTATAGAATGAAATAGAATTTGTTTGGTTGCACCATTGGAATGGAATGAACCATTCTCATTCCCCCCAAATTTATGAATCATTCTACTCTCCATTTCATTATTTCCTCAATTCCATTCCTTCAATCCAAAAGTAGCATTACAATCTTACATTAGTGCACTAAACAGAACAAAGGAGAGCGTGGAGAGAGAGAGAGAGCAAATATTTTCAAATCATGTTTATTCAAATTCATCTTAACAGAACTGAGACCTCATTTCGCACTCGTGAGACTTACATATGAAAATCTAAAGATAACTAGAAACTAATAATAATATCTCTACTACCTATTCTGTTTAAGATTTCAAAATCCATTCCAAAAACTAAGAAAACTCTGGAATATTTAAATTTTTGTTGTGGGTTTTTTTTTGGGAGGGGGAGGGATTATGAAGTTAAAAATGATGATTCGCTCAGCTGATCACCTCCTACTATATAAGATGCATCATTTTTGTGTTCTTCAAGCATATCCTGTAGCAGACTAGATGAATTAATGAGTTTTTGTTATTAATGGAGGAGGTATAAGCAGTTTCTCCCAGGTCCTATAATGAATTTGTAAGCTAGTTTTACAGAGAAAACTGTTTTTTGAAAACAAAATATAACAATTTTGTATATGTTTTCCACTAGTTTAGTGGATACATTGTCCAACGCAACCCAGCAAGCCCAACTAGCCCAAGCAAGTAAAAACAAAAAAATCCACTAGCTTAAGAAACTTAATGTCATGCAAAGTTTCCCAATATTCTGGCATTGCTTTATTACTTTAACTGGAGAGTCTTCAAAATCAAGAATTGATGTCTTCAGCACTATCAAGAACCCAGGACTCCTCCTCCTCCCACGACTCCAAGAAGGAAAGTTAAAAGGAAGAAGAAAAGAAAACTAAACCACTTTCCTATATTAATGTATAGCATTTCTGCCCAAAGAAATGTCATTATGTTATCTTTCATGTCCGATATTGTTACAACAAACTTTAGCAACCACAAAAATGACTTGGAAAATTAAAGACAAGAAGCGAAGAAAATAAAAGACAAACACAAGATTTACCTGGAAAACTCACAGGTAAGATACAGAAGATATTCACTAATCAGAATGTGAGGAATACAAACTATGACAAGATCTTTCACAACTCAAAACCCCCAAAATCGAGAAAAGAATAATTTGACACCATGGACTATAACAACATATATATAGCTGGGCTAAAAAAATAACAGACCCAAATATCAAAACAGATTCATACGAGCCCTCACATCCCTGTAGAGGATTAGTGGTGGTGAGGCCAATAGCAGCCCTCCGCTTCCACCCCTGAATCTCATATTTATTTTCATTCAGATTGTCAAAAATATTATTTGGGTTAGGTCAAAAGTCGAGTCCGGAACAAGAATTCGTTTAGAGATACACAACATATAGGTTACTCAAACGGATCTGCTTATTTAGAAGAATGAGATTTGACATGAATATTTGTGTTCCCTTTATCATCTAAAATAAAGGATAATTACAAAGTACAATAATCACATGAGAAAATATAGAACACTCTAGAAACCTTAATATATAAAAGAAGATTCTACCGAATGCCAACTAATGTGGCCAAATAAGCACCTTGTGTGTGTCAAGTAAGCGATGACATGGCGTAATCTCAATGAAAATGCTCTTGTTGTGACACTACGCTTAGAAACAATCAAACAACTCAACTAGTTTTAACTACATCTTTTTAGAAAATTACTCCCAGCGTACCACATTTTGAATAAACATATTTCATACCAACTAAGCGATTCGAAGAAACCTACCACTACCATACCCTTTACCATGAAAGTGACATTTTTCATTCCCGATTTTGTTTCATGTACATCAAACCACAATCTAGGAAATATTGTCCTATGGAATTAGAAAGTGCTACTAGTTCTGACAACAGCAAGTAGCAACAGGTCAAAGACATTGCTAGCAGAGCCAAAGAATTATTTAGTACACATTCTGTTTCACAATTCATAAAATAATACTACCTTGGAGGTGATTGAGAGTGCATCAATAGGTTTAATACCTTTGAGCATTTAATACCAAACACATCTTTTAGTCCCTGTACTCAACTCTCTTTTTCTTAGTTAGTCCTTGCATCCCTTTAATACATTTCCCCATTGTTATCAAGTCCAATCAGTGACCCAAAATCAACTCGCCATAGACTAGTGTTAATTAAATTTTACCATGGTTTTCAGCTTCTTCCCCTCTAACCACCATGCTTCTCCGCTCCACCATCACTTCTCAACAACATAATGGTGTGGGACCACCAATGGCTCCGTCTCTAGTGTTATTGCCTTTTATACCATTATTTTCTCGCCTTCATTCATGATTTTCCCTCTAGCTCTCTTTTGATCATCACTGAGGTATGGATGATGAAAATGTGATTCTCTTTTATCTACAGAGTGAAGTTAACAACTCAGACCCATCAACGCCAATCGTTTCTGAGAAATAGATGGCTGGTTCAGTACATCCAAAGAAAGATCAACAGTCCACAGCTCGCCAATGGATCAGTTTGTACTTTGTAAATGGCAGAATCAGAAAAGGAGCAACAAATAAGGGAGGACAGCTGAAGAGCGGAGCACAAGTACCTTGTGCTGCTGGAAGAGAAGGAAGAGGCATTAGCATTTTTCTACGATACTAATGAAATGTAGAATATCCCATTTCAAGCTCAGGCACTCTGAGCCCTTAAATCAGTGGTCACCCAAATCAGCAGCTAGGAAGCAAGCATAAGGGTTCATGACATGGGGATATGAGAGTTCGTCCAATCTTGAAAAACAGGGATTTGAGTGTGGCGGGGATAAGGTGCATATTTTTTTTTTATATATGTGCGTGTAGTTGATATAAAAAAATTCATATACATCAAATGAAAATAAAAATAGCAATAGCAGCACATAATTGCCAAACACTTTCTATATATATATATATATATATATATATATATATATATATATGAGTCCGGATCAGGTCCGGACTCCCGGATTTTAACAAAATCCGGACCTTTTTTTTTTTTTTTGCTTTTTTTTTTAAAACAAATAAAAAAAAAATTATGGAACTTGAATTTTTCCATAATACAGTGTTTTGGGTGTGATTTGGATACGTATAACAAAATATGTCTGTACAGTCTGGGCAGACTGTACATACATTGGTTGGTGTAGGTATTAAAAACACACCCAAAATACTGTATTATGGAAAAATTTTAGTTCCATAATTTTATTTTATTTTAGTTGTTCTACCAAAAAAAAAATTGGGTCCGGATTTCGGATCAGGTCCGGGAGTCCGGACCTGATCCGTGTTGTATATATATATATATATATAAGGAACTAAATATGTATAACAGAAAAAGAAAGAACACAAAAGGAAGTTGCTTCAACTTTCTTAAACAACAAGACCACTCTTAATTATGTTTCCTTCCTTCATACTTATGTTAGCCAACTAATGTGGTTGCAGCCTTATAATTTTAATACTTTTAGCAAAATAATTTTTCTACAATGTTCTGCTAGTTATTCCTTAACCCTCAGAAGTTCTTGGATGCAAATAAAGCTGGCCCAAAATCATATTCTCAATAAGTTCTTGAAAAGAAAAAGAACACACACAAAATTTGCTTCAATTTTCTTAAGCAGCAAGAAAAATATTAATTAAGTTTCCTTCCCTAGTATTTGTACTTGACGATCAATGTTGTTTTGAGCCTTACAATATTTTAAACAAAATTGCCATATCAAATAATTGCTTAAAGCGTCATAAGAGTTTATCTTTTTTTTCTCTTCATTTCTTTGTAATTCAAGTCAACAAGAAAACAAGCCCTCGTTCGTTCCCACATTCCAGTTACTTGAAAATGCATCTCCCAACTCTAACCAAAAAAGAAAACCACTGTCGATTCATGAAAGAAACAAAGGTATGGCGTAGTGCCCAAGACTCATTCGGAGTTTAGAGCCCAGTCAAAATTGGAATTATTGAAAATAGCAAAAACAAGATTTGCTTCACATTATATTTTATTGAGGAGGCTACTAGATTGTAGAGAGGCTTTAGCAACTACAGTTGTTCTTAGGATATTGAAGGAATGGTTAAAAATGGGTATGCACTATGCACATACAAAACAAGTGGGGGTTGTTTTGCTGAAACTATAAGTAGAGCGACACATTTTGGACGGAGGTAGAAGATATTTTATCCATAACCATACCGCTTTATTTGCTAATCAAATTTTGTGATGGAGAGGGAGCAAAGATGGGTGAAATTTATGAAAAATGATAATATGGTTGAAGAAAAAAAATCTCATGGTTAGTGGTGAAAAATATTCAAATTATTATCCCATTGTAGAAGAAATTATCCTTACCAGGTGGGAAAAGATGAACATTCCTACACATTGTCTTGATTTTGCACTAAATCCACGATTTTATGATGCCAAATATCTTGTTGCACAAGCTCCAGGGGGGTTGGCTCGAAAAGCTCCAAATCAAGATAAAGAGGTAAATAATTTTTTTTAATTATATTTTAAAAATATTATTGTTTTAGTTTTATGTATATATTTTAAATTCTTGTAATAATATTTCTCCTAGGTTATCAAGGGCGTTATGGAAGCAATTCAAAAAATAGCTGAAAATACTGTGGAATAGAAAGAACTGCGAGAAGAATTTGCAGTATTTCATTCACGTAAAGGGCTTTATGCTATGGCGGCTGCACAATTAGATGCTATCACTATGGATGTCATTGATTGGTGGTCAACATAGGGTCAGAGACTCCTAAGTTGGCAAAGATTGCTCAAAAAATATTGGCTCAAACAATTACTAGCTTTTCGGCTAAGTGCCTTTGGAGTACTTACCAGTTCATTCACAGTGTGAAGAGAAATAAGTTAAATACTTCAAGAACTGACAAGTTGGTGTTTAGTCATTCTAACATGCGTCTTCTATCACGTTTTAGTGATGAGTATAATGACGGACCTTATAAAAAGTGGGATGTTGATCCAGAATCAACATATATTGACAATTCCATTATTAGGTTTGAGGGCTTGCGATGGAGTTCCTTAAAGGGAGAAAATATGAGCATCGTTGATGATGACCATTAGAGACTCATGAAGAAGTACCAACCTCACAGGTTTATATATATATATATATATATATATATATATATATATATTAATATATATTTTTATATTAACATATACGACACTAATCATAATTGTAAATTTCTTTATAGCACAACAAGAAGATCTAATCCTTTCGATACAAGCCACGCAAAGATCCATCGTGGAGGAGTACAACAAACTCAAATTTTATCATTGTAATTTAGGATTATGGAATATCGATTTTGAGAATTTTTATTGGCACTGTATTTCAGGATTATGGAATGAATTATGCATCAGGAATTGAATTTCTAGAATTTTTATTAATATAGCAATTTTAAATTGAGAATTATTTTTTGAAGTTTATTCATATATTTACATTGCAATTTATACTTGTTAAACAAAATTTAATTTGTTGTTAAGTTTATTAAATTGTTAATCAACCTGTATATACATTTATGTATAAAAAATATGTTTGTATATAAATACATATAATATTATATGTATAGATCTTTGAGTGTACTACATATAGCATCCTAGCGTACTGTGTCCCCGAATAGCGTACCGTAGAAGCCTACCCACAAGGAATCCCGTATCAACAATTTGGCATACCTCGTACCGTAGCGTACCACGAATCATGTAACACTGATTCGGACCCAGAAAGGATTTGAGAAGGGAAAGCTACTGGCCAAAACAAAAAAAGGAAATCTTTATTCTAAGTAAACATGTCAAGAAATACCTAAATCTACTGTTATATCAGTTTCACATCCTTTATCTTTGTCTCTCCTTTTCACTCTAATATCAGTCATCACGCATAACTTAATACTCCCTCAGTCCCTCCGTTCCACAGATAGAGTCCTATTTGCCAAAAAAATTGTTCCAAGAAACGAGCTCTCTTTTTATCGATAGTAGTATAAAATGACAAATTTTTCCCAAGTTTAGCATCCTAATCCCGTTATCATGTCACCACTAATTAACTAACAACTTATTAATTTTAATTACGATGGAGGAAGTAATTTAGTGGAAACAAATTATCATGTCCCAGTAAATGCAAAATTTAGAAAGTAGTATAACAATATTAAAAAAAAATCTATCATATCCCAATCAATGCATTACAGCATAAGATCTCCAAACCTTAAGATCTCTATACCTTAAAATAAATTCTAAACATATTACTAACATTTTATAGAAATGCAGTAGTGGTAGTATGACAAAAGCATTGTAACAACAATGGTTTAAAATAAAAGATATATTTTTAAATTACGGTTTTTTTTATAAAATAAATTATTTTTCAAAATCTACCTTGATACAAGCCCTCGAAAGTTTCCACATTCCATTTAACTGAAAATGCATTTCCCAACTGTAACCCAAAAAATAATTATTTCAAAAATACTATCTAATAGTAAAACAAACAAAGAGTTGGTCTCAAGTCTCAATCCAACTAGGAAAGGATTTGAGCTGGGATAGTTACTAGTTAAAGAAAAAAAAAGGTAAGGGTTAGTTTGGTAACTGTTTCTGCTTTCAAATTTTTGTTTTTACTTTTACTACTTTGAAATCAAAAGTAAAAAATAATGTTTGATTTTACTTTTAGAAAAGTGGTAGCAAAATCAAATCAACTTCGATACAAAAAAGTGAAAACATAAAAAAATTGTTTCTTTAATTTTGACAACACAATGAAACATTTCTAGTCTAATGAGGTCCAGACATCGAATCTTGTTAACAACAAAATTTCGAACTCTACCTCTTCATTAAGTAAAATAAATTTTAAATATAATTATCAAACAACGTTCTTCGGTTTTTATTTCAGTGCGAAAAAAAATAGAAAGCAAAAACATGAAAATTATAACAGTTACCAAACGAACCCTAAATCTTTTCTCTAAGTAAAGATGCCAAGAAATCCCCAAACCTATAATTTATATCAGTTTCACATCCTTTATCTCCGTCTCTCCTTTGCACTCTAATTTCCACAAAGAGTTATCTTTATAGTTTCTATTGTAGTAGAATACAATGACACAATGTCCCAAATTTATCATCATAATTTCATTATCATGTTAGTGAAACTAACAACTTATTTTAGTAGATAAACATGAGACTATATAAGTAGGACTTTTTTGTAAGACAAAGGGAATAATTTAGTGGAGCATATTAAAATTTCCCAGTGAATGCAAAATGAAGACAGTAGTATATATAACAATATAAACAAAAGAACTATAATGTCCCAATCAATGCACAGTAGATTACTCCACAAAACATAAGAAAAACACTTTTGATTTCAAAAATTCTTACTTGAAACGCGATCAAACACATCCGCAGCAGATTCTCCCTCAGGAAACCGGTAAAAAAATCTCCCATACCTCTCTCTAGTCTCCTTAATCGCCTTCATTCTCTCCGCCTCCTGAAAATTACCAAAATCCTGTTCCCTAACCCTCACTTCCTCCCTGGCTCCGATCACCCTCTTCCGGCTAAACGCCCGGCCGATCTCCCGCAGTGTCGACCGAGTCCGCTCGTACGGAGACACATAAAAGTAGACCCTCCAATTGCCGGAGCGGCCCTCATCGGAGATAACCCGCCGGATCTTGGTACCGGCGTGCTTGGACTGATCGATTCCTTGTTGGGTCAATGGAATCTTGTGGTCCGGTGTGATTGTGTAAGCTGTGCCGTCTAAGTTGCCCTGGCTCTCGCCATGGCGGACCAAAATTATCCTCTTGGGTAGACATTTTTGATGTGATAATGCTTCGTGATTTGTCATTCTCTCTCTAAAATGCAGATGCCCTCTTTCTCTCTCACTATACATCTTTATATATGTGTATATATATGTGTGTGAATATTAAAGTATATGCATGTCAATGGAGCTCAATTGCTTTCATGGAAGAAAACGAGGATGATTCGTACTGCTCAGTCTCTCCCATTTTGGGTCTTTCTGAATTGACTTTTGATAAAATAGGAGCATTTTATTATTTTATTGAAATAATTTAGGAGTGTGTTTGGATTATTCTATTCAATCATTTAAAAGTGTTGTGTTTCTATTAGTTTATTATAAGTGTTGTGTTTCTAATTTTCTATTAGTTTATTATGAGAGAGAATCCAAACTATTTGGAATCTAGAAAGCAGAAAGTATCTCTCCTTACTTTTTTCTTTTTTTATTCAATAATTTTTATTTTAGGGGGATATTTTTTTGCTGATAGTGACATTATTATTATTTTTTATAGTACATCTCAAAAAATATATAATATTTATTTCAATCGATTTTTTTGTAAAAAATAGTAGTTTTAGGTGTAATTTAAATACATACAAAAAATAGGGTCTGTACCGTCTGTACAACTCTGTTTCTTATATGTATCCAAATTACACCTAAAATAATATTTTTTATAAAAATTTCAGTTGTAATAAATATTATATATTTTTTGAAAGGTGCTATAATAATAATAATAATAATAATAATAATAGTATCGCTAGAATGTCAGCAAAAAAATGTCTCCCTAGAATGACTCTTTTTTATTTATTAATTATGCTCGTTCGTGTAATTAGGAGCGAGCAAAAAACGGATAAAACTGAATTTTTTTCGTTTAATCAGATATTTTTTGTAATTCGGTTATATCCGATTTTATTTTCGAGTTCGAGTTTTGTTTTCAATTCTAGGGTTATTCGGTTAACCGAATACCCGAATAAGAAATAAAGAAATTAGAATTTAAAAATTAAAAGTGTAATATCGCAATTTTGGGACATAATTCTCGCAAGCCTAGTTCAGATAATCAAATCTCATTCTCGGATCAATCTCTTACTTTTGCAAGCCACGTTCAGATCTCAGTCCCTAGGCCTTCTCCGTCGTCCTCTTCTTCCTCCTCACCGTCGTCTGTCTCTTCTACCCCTCGGACCCTGAGCTCGCCCTCGTCCACCTCCACCTCCGCCTCCGCCTCAACCACATCAAACTCCGTGCCACCTCTCCCTATCTCTTCGAATCCTCAACCGCGACTTCTTCTCTCTCCAGTACTCTTCCCTCGACGCCTCTGTCAGCAGGGACGGAGCCAGGATTTGTTCTTTGGGGGGCCAAAATTTTTTTAACATCATAAAATATATTAATCACTAAAAAATAAAATTTCACTATTATAAAACATATTTTTACTAAAACAAAAATAATATAGTAATAGAATTTGTTTTGACAAAGATAATAAAACATAGCAAAAAAAAAGTCTTTTAAAACATATCAAAACTCGGGGGCCGTAGTCTTATAAAATTTTCAAACTTTGGGGTGAATCTTATAAAAATTTCAAACCTTGGGGGGACCGTAGCCCCCTCCAACAACCATGTAACTCTGTCCCTGTCTGATCGGCTACCAAGGCCAAAACCTAGGGTATGTGACGTCCGACGGAGGTCACGTGAGGGCTAGAGGGACTTCTTATGTTAATGCCACGCTCCAATAGGATGAATTCAAGATTTCCAGGTTCAATTCCTTTCGATATTGATTCCATCGTGAATGGAAAAGTCTGCTTTTTTCATCACGCTCCAATTAAGGTATGTCTATTGGGTACAACTTTAGTCAAATAATTGTTGGGAATTTATATTAAAATTTAGATTTATGTTGCATTTTCAGGAATGAGTGTTAAACCATTAAACTTTGTTAAGGACAGTTAAGTTTATGAATGGTCTAGTATTGCCAATTTTAAATGGTTCTTTTTTTGATTAATAAATAATAACATGAAGCACATGTTTGGATATTAACCGAAATATCCCGAATTATAATTTGGTAAATCGGTATTCGGTTAGTAGTTCAAATAGTAAAATTATGAATATTTCGGTATTTGATTATAACTGAATAACCCATTCTATTCAGTTATAATTGAATGATCAGTCATAGGTGTAACTTATAAAGGGTAGTCTCTCCAAAAAAACACAGCTTTATTAAGTCTTTTGTCACTATTTTTCTGTTTGACAATGACTTATTTTTTTACATGTAAGTTAATTTTTAAGTTAAAAAGAATTAAATATTTGTAACTTGTTTTAATGGACTTATAAGTCATTTTAAAATAAGTTAGTTTGACCAAATATAATATCTATTTTGTCTCTCTTCTATTTTATCCCTCCTTTTATTAATGCCCTTTTTAGTAATCTTTACATTTGATTTTAACTTATAAGTCATTATGAGTCGAACACTATTCATAACTTAATTTTTGACTTATAAGTCAAATTGATGTCAAACGCTTTTACTTATAAGTTACAACTTAAAATAACTTATAAGTCAACTTATATTTTAACTTTAAGTCATTTTAAAATAAATTGTTGCCGAACGAACTTAAAAATACATATAGGGAATCAATATTTTCATAAATAAAATTTGATATTTTTACAATAATATTTATGTGAGAGGGACCTTTGTGGAACAATTATTTTATTTATTATAAAGAAAATGATATGTATTGTGAATATTTACGTTGACTTTTTAATTTTTAATTACGTAAAATAAGTATTAGTAGTAATTTTTTTGAAGAAATGAACAATAAGTGAGACACTCCTGCAAAGTAGAAGTCTTATTACAATTTACATGTTAATTTAATAAGAATATGACAAAAAAATGATAGACACTTCGTATAATTGCGTGAACTATATAATACACAATCCACGTCAATTTGTGTAATTATATTTATAAAACAAACAATTTCTCACTTGTTGTGTACGGATGGGTATTTTGTAATTTTTCAATATAACGTGAGGTATCTCTCACTTTTTTGTACTCAAAAAATAATGATAAAGAGATTTATGCTATATTTGTTTGCATGTATTATATCTCAAGACTATTAATTCTAGGATTATAATTCCTGCGATTATAATTATAATATCAAAATTATTAAGCCATTTTATAATCCATAGACTAATAATTCTAAGTTTAAATTTAAAAACAAATAATACATTTGTGATTAATAATCATATCTCAAGTATAATTTTTGTAAACAAATATAGCCTTAAAATTGTGATCTCAAATGATATAGTATTAATTTTAATACTCCCTCTGGTTCTTAAAAGATTGCCGTTTTAGAAGAAAAATTTATTCTAAAATGTTTGTCTTTTATAACTTTCTAGGATAATAAATTATTTACTTTCTTATATTACCCATATATTTTCTCATTATCCTAAGAAATTTTATTCTTTGTATTAATAGTTTTCAATTTACCATAAATGGGTAGTGATGAAATTTCAAACAAATTGTAATTGTTAAATGATAGTATTAAATGACTTTCTTAATTTATATACAAAACCTTAAACGTTAATATTTTAAGAAGGGATGTAGTAATATTTAAGATTGGGGGGCGTCCGTTGCAACTATTGACCGGTACGTCCGGTGCACCTTTTTTTACCACAATTATGAGAATAATAAATAAAACATAATAGAGCAAATTTGAACAAAAACCTGTAAAAGAAAGTATATTTTTATTGAAAAAAACACCGTAAACTGTTTACAGTGGTTTACAGTATTTTTTCAATAAAAAATATACTTTTCTTTTACAGTTTTTTGTTCAAACTTGTTCTATTATTTTTTATTAATTATTCTCATAATTGTGATAAAAAAAAGGTGGACCGGACGGTACCGGTCAATAGGTGCACCGGACCGCCCCCAACCCTAATATTTATGTGATGGTTACTTATAAAAGATGGAGTATATTCAATCTGTTATAAAACTTTAGCAAAGTATAGAAATATACTCTTATAATTGCTGCATAAATATAGAGAGAATAAGTAAGAGAGAAATCTTGCAGAGAAGTTCTTATGTATATTTTTCTTCAGATCATCTCTTTATATAGGAGAAGGAGAGTCACGGGTGGGGAGGAAGGAAATCACGGGAGAAGGAAAAAGGAGAAAAACAGAGCAACAGAGCAGGTTCCCTCCTTAGGAGGGAATCACATGTCTAACACTTCCTCTGATTCCCTACGATAAAGATTATGTCTCATTAAAAACCTTGTTAAGAAAACCCAGTGGAAAAAACTTAACGAAGGAAAAAAGAATACATATCTTTTACATAAATATCTTTTAATTGTCTGCCTCGTTAAAACCTTGTCAGAAAAAACCCATTAGGATAAAAACTGTGACTAAAGAAAAAGAGTACATTCTTCCCCCTTAAAAGGAATTCATTACTTCTTAATGAAATGTTGTCCTAAGTCTTTCAGTCGACACATTTCGATCTGTTTCCGAAGTTTTGCAAACGTTGCATTTGGTAGCGACTTTATGAATAAGTCAGCTAGATTATCACATGATCGAATTTGATGCACATCTATATCACCCTTCTTTTGTAGCTCATGTGTGAAGAAGAATTTAGGTGAAATGTGCTTTGTTCTATCTCCCTTGATGTACCCTCCTTTAAGTTGAGCAATGCATGCAGCGTTATCCTCATACAGAATTGTAGGAATGTCTTTGATTGTTGGTAATCCACATGACTTTTGAATATGCTGAATAATTGATCTCAACCAAACACACTCTCTGCTTGCTTCATGTATAGTGAGAATCTCTGAGTGATTTGAAGATGTAGCTGTCATGGTTTTCTTTGTGGATTTCCAGGATATAGCCGTGTCACAATATGTAAATACATAACCTGTTTGTGATCTTCCATTATGTGGATCTGATAAATATCCTGCATCAGCATATCCAACCAATTGCGACACTGAATTTCTTGGATAAAATAACCCAAGATCTATACTTCCACGGAGGTATCTCAAAATGTGTTTGATCTCATCCCAATGTCTCTTAGTCGGAGAAGAACTGTATCTTGCTAATAAGTTGACAGCAAAAGTAATATCAGGTCGTGTACAGTTTGCAAGATATATAAGAGCACCTATTGCACTTAGGTATGGAACTTCAGGTCCAAGAACTTCTTCTCCATTTTCTAGAGGCCGAAATGGATCTTTATCAACTTCTAAAGATCGAACAACCATTGGGGTAGTCAAAGGATGAGCTTTATCCATATGAAAACGACTGAGAATCTTTTCAGCATATGTGGATTGATGAACAAAAATTCCAGATGCTAAATGCTCCACTTGTATTCCCAAACAGAATTTTATCTTTCCAAGATCTTTCATTTCAAATTCATCCTTTAAATAAGTAGCAGTTCTTGTGAGTTCTTCAGAAGTACCTACAAGATTCAAATCATCCACATATACAGCAATGATGGAAAATCCACTTTTTTGATTTCTTAATAAAAACACATAGGACATACTTGATCATTTATATATCCATCTTTTATTAAATAATCACTAAGTCGATTATACCATATACGACCAGACTGTTTCAACCCATACAATGAGCGTTGTAATTTGATTGAATATATGTGACGGGGCCTTTGTGATTCAGCCATTTTTAATCCTTCAGGGATTCTCATGTAAATATCATTGTCAAGTGAGCCATATAGGTATGTTGTTACAACATCCATGAGACGTGTTTCCAAACCTTCCATGGTTGCCATACCTATCAAAAAACGAAAAGTGACTCCATCCATTACTGGAGAGTATGTATCCTGATAATCAATACCAGGTTTTTGTGAAAACCCTTGAGCTACAAGTCGGGATTTGTATCTCACAATTTCATTTTTCTCATTTCGCTTTCGTACAAATACCCATTTATTTCTAACCAGGAATTACACCCAGCGATGTTTGGACTACTAGTCCAAATACTTCTCTTTTCAATAGAGATTGTAGCTCAGTCTGAATAGTATCTTTCCTATTTTGGCCAATCTTTTCTTTTCCGACATTCTTCCACATTTTGTGGTTCAGGATCCGTGTCAGGAATCAAAGTAATATCTGATGCTATAGAGAAAGCAAATATATCATCAATCATGACTTTGCTTCGATCCATATTTTCTCATCATGTACATAATTTATTGAGATCTCTTGGTGTTCATCTTTTATCCCTTCACTGAGATTTTGAACCTCTCCTCGGGCTATTCCCACTCTTGGAATATGTGCTGCTTCTGGAGCGGTTTGTACCTCTTCTGGGGCTATTCCCACTCTTGGAATATGTGATACTCCTGGAGCGGATATTCCTTCTGGAATTCCCTTATTTGCTTTTAATTTTCGTGCTACAGTGTCTTTTGCACCAACCGGTCTTTCACACTTCTGGCGTGGTTTAGATTCTTCTATTACCTTATTCGTCAATTCTCCAGGAATTGATTTTTAATAGGTATTTCTATCCTTGCTGGAGTATTCACTGCAGGTGTATGTGACTTTATCACTTTTCTAGCATCATTAAATGCATCTGGCATTTGATTTGCAATATTTTGTAAATGAATAATTCTTTGAACTTCAATTTCACATTGTCCTGTTCAAGGATCAAGTGAATTTAAATCTGATTCATTCCATGATATTTCAGAGGGTTTTTTATTTAAAACTTTATCTCCTCCTAATGGAGGAAATACAGTTTCATCAAAATGACAATCTACATAACGTGCAGTAAAAACATCTCCAGTTAAAGGCTCAAGATATTTGATAATAGAAGGAGAATCAAAACCAACATAAATACCTATTCTTCGCTGGGCTCCCAGTTTAGTTCTTTGTGGAGGTGCAATTGGAACATATACTGCACTTCCAAAAACTCGAAAGTGTGATATGTTGGTAATCTGTCCAAGAACTAACTGTAGAGGAGAGAATTTATGAAGAGCCGTTGGTCTTACCCGAATGATAGCTGCAGCATGAAGAATTGCATGCCCCCAAACTGAGGTAGGTAAGTTAGCCCTTAACATTAATGGTCGTGCAATTAGTTGAAGTCTTTTATTAAAGATTCAGCTAAACCATTTTGTGTATGGATATGAGGAACAGAATGCTCAATAGAGATTTTAATAGTCATACAAAAATCATTAAAAGTCATTGATGAAAATTTAGTTGCGTTATCAAGTCGAATTGACTTGATTGGATGATCTGAGAACTTAGCCCGTAACTTGATTATTTGAGCAAGAAGTTTTGAGAAGGCAAAATTTCGAGAAGATAGAAGACAAACATGAGACCATCTAATTGAAGCATCTATTAAAACCATGAAATATCGAAATGGGCCAGACAATGGGTGAATAGGTCCAGAAATGTCTCCTTGAATTCTATCTAGGAATTTTGGGGCTTCTTTATAAACTTTTACTGGTGATGGTCGAACAATTAATTTTCCTCGAGAACACGTACCACAAGGAAATTCACTACTAAGAAAAACCTTTTTATCTTTGAGAGGATGACCAGTAGAATTTTCAATAATACGACGCATCATAGAAGTACCTGGATGACCGAGTCTTTCATGCTAAATCATAAAGGATTTGGGATCTATGATTTTTGGAATCATAACATTATGAGACTCAATTGCTCTAATTTTCATAGTATATAATCCAGAAGAATTTGAATGAAATTTTTCTAGGATATTCTTTTTTCCAAAAAAAGTAGAAGTGATGAGAAGATATTCATTATCATTTTCATTAGTTGTTTCAATGTGAAAATCATTCAGTCGAATATCTTTAAAACTAAGCAAATTTCTTCTTGATTTACTAGAATATAGAGCATCTTTGATAAAAACTTGTGTCTCAGTTGGTAGCAAGAAACTAGCTTTTCCAAATTCCTCGATTAAATTTGATGTGCTAGAGATAGTTCCTACATTTCCCTTAGCTCTGATCAGTTGTGAAAAATATTTATCATTTCGAAGTATTGTATGAGTTGTTGCACTGTCTGCTAAACATATATCCTCCATATTCATTAAAAATGGTCTGATACATATAAAAACATAAATAAGAAAAGTTACATTTCATATATAATTTTATTCATGATAAACACATACCACGTATAGAACGAAAACTAATAATATTATACATACAGGATGTTTAATTAAAACAAGAAATTAAACGATATCCCAAAAGATACTTTCAGAAGGTTCAGTAATATCAACAACTTTTTCCTTATTGTCGGTCATTGGTGGATCATCAACAATATTCAATTGATGATTAACAAAGTTTGTTTCTGCCTCAGTTACTTTGTTCTTTTGAGACTTCTGGAATAAATTAGCAAGATGCCTCGGCGTACGACAGGTACGCGACCAATGCCCTTTCATCCCACACCTAAAACAAACATCTGGTTTGTTCTTTATCCGTGTTGCATTTTCTTTATTTTAACCCGACCTAGACACTTGCAACTTCTGGTGGCCTGAATTGTCGCGGTTCTGGAATTTGTTATTATGATGGCCTCGTTTATTCTTTCGTCCCCAAGGCTTCTTATTATATGACCATCTATTGTCACATTTATTCTTCTAGAATGACGTGTTGTTAATATCTGGCAATGGGATAGCACCCGTTGGCCGTATTTGATGGTTTTTCAACAATAATTCATTATTCTTTTCTGCAACCAAGAGGATAAACAATAAGTCACTGAATTTTGTGAACTTACTCTGTCTATATTGTTGCGACAGAATCATGTTGGTGGGATAAAAAGTTGAGAGCGTTTTCTTTAACATTTGGGTTTCAGAAACTGGATCTCCGCACAAAGACAAAGTAGAGGTTATTCTATAAATATTGGAACTATATTCCGTAATTGATTTGTAATCTTGTAGCCTTAAATTAAGCCACTCAAATTTGGCATTAGGAAGAACAACCAATTTTTGGTGGTCAAATCTTTCCTTCAATTGTGTCCATAAAGACAAAGGATCTTTGAATGTTAAATACTCAGTCTTTAATCCTTCATCAATATGGTGAAGAAGAAAAATTATGGCTTTTGCATTTTGTGCCGAAGTTGCTGTATTTCCTGATTCAATGGTCTTTTCTAACTCATTTGCACTAAGGTGCAATTCTGCATCAAGTGCCCAAGCCAAATAGTTGTCTTCAGAGATTTTCAAAATAGAAAAATCTATTTTTGCCAAGTTTGCCATCTATTCTGGGTTAAAACACAATTTTATTATTTATTAAAACAATAAATAATTGCATGTATGATATAGAGAAAATAAACTAAGTCACGACCTCAAGTGGTGATAAAATGCAAATATAAAATGGATCTTCACCCGGCATGCGGTAGATCGCATAGACAAGTTATTCCAACAGAATAATACAGAATGGAATAACAGAAGAATTTCACCATGTATAGGGTAGTCCGCGTATACAGGTTATTCCAACAATTTAATAAGAAATGAATACAAAGGATTACTCACCAGGTATATGATATTTCACATATACAAGTTATTCCTATAATTTAACAAGCGGTAAAAAGGTTCCCACCAAGTCTTGTAAGATCAACAAGGATAGATGGTACAATTGTAAATAACAGAATTTAAATGCAATTATAAGAATAAAATTATATTATTGGTGGCATAGACCAACCGATAGTATAATAATAAATTACAAGAATTTAATTTTACCGTCTCAGTTGGTTAGAGCTTCGTGCTGATAACGTGTTATAAAACTTTAGAAAAGTATAGAAATATACTCTTATAATTGCTGAATAAATATAGAGAAAATAAGTAAGAGAGAAATCTTGCTGAGAAGTTCTTATGTATATTTTTCTTCAGATCATCTCCTTATATAGGAGAAGGAGAGACACGGGTGGGGAGGAAGGAAATCACAGGAGAAGGAAAAAGGAGAAAAGCAGAGCAGCAGAGCAGGTTCCCTCCTTAGGAGACAAATTATTTGAAAGACTTAAATTTTGAGATTACGTCAGCATTAATTGAAAGGTGGATTTCATAAAACATAAGAAAAGTAATTAGGACAGCTACTTCACAAGAAGAAATCTGATGATGTTTATTGAAAATTTTGAGACTTTCTGAAAAGCATTAATTAAAAGTTGGATTTCATCTAAAACATAAGAAAAGTAGTTAGGACTTGGGACAACTATTTCACGTGAAGAAATATGATGATGTTGATTGATAATTAATAAGGTGGAGATTGTGGACAAGAAGTTGCTTATTTCATTTCTCTTTATTTAACATTTTAGGTGAAAATACAAAAATTATAAAAATTTATTTTTTGATTAATTGATCAAATAAGATATAAAATAATAATATTATGTTTTTAAATTCATTGAAAAAATGAAAGAGAAACAAACTAATTAGTATTTAATTTAAGGATAATTAAAAAAACCTAAGTAATTAGTCTTCTAAATTTATAAACAAATTTCACTAATTAGAGTTCATGGATCCGGGTTGAGTTGGGAGAGTTTTGGACTAAAGACTTCAATATCATAAAATTTAAAGGGTTAAATATAAATTATTATTCTAAACTATTATTTTTTTTACTTTGGTGGTCGATCTTTCAATTTTTTTTAATAATGTCATTAAACTATCAAATTTTTCTACTTTCGTTCAATTAGACATGCCACGACATAAATTGATGGTGTGACTTTGCTGACTAGGCTAATCAATGCTTATGTGTAATTAAAATTTATTATTTCAAATGAATTTTTACATTTATTAAATGCCGAAGGATAAAAAGGTCAAATCATTATAATAACCTTAGAGCATCTCCAGCAAGGTGAACTATACTATGGACTATATTTAGTCCATATGACATCAATATATGGGATAGTCTTTCAATCCTTCCAACTGATGGACTATCCATAGACTATAATATTAAAAAATTATATTATATTTAATGAATTATAGTTTACCAATCATTCTTCCACACTCCCATTAAAATATATTTAAAATTATACTTCACCAATATTTAGTTTCTTCATATAGTCTGTAAGACCCCAATTTTTATGAATAAAGATTTAATTTTCTCTAATTATTATTTTTGAATAATAAGGTGTGGATTTGATATAATATTATAGTTGTGGTTAATATTTATAAATTTTGCAAAGTAAGCAAGTTGTCATAAAATATTCGATTGGTCGGGGAATATTCGTGCGACGATACAATCATTGGTGGACTCCACAACCAAATTATTGTCAGAGTTAGAAAATGAAAGAAATAACTTTTTATAAAAATAACGACAAAAGTTTTACCATTAACAGTTGAAATACCTGGTGGTAAAAGTAGAGTAATATGCGTGGCTGCATATATAGTAGTAGCACACGGTGAGACGCCCCAAAAATAGGTATATATCATCCATTCCGAGTCGCCAAATACATGGTACAGAAACAAATACAACTTCAGTAATACAATTGTCGTGCAAAATACGACAACATATATACTGTGAGTTTGTATATAAATATTGTATACAAACTCAAAAGGAGTCCTCATTACAATTATTGATACACTATTTTACAAAATAGTGAGGACTACTAAAATAACTATCTTGAACCATCACTCAATACCTCGGCTAGTTCCAGCTATGTTCTCACCTTCTAAGAAGAAAAATAGAATAAAAAGGAAAAGAGTGAGCTCAACTAGCCCAGTAAAGAATATTATGACTAAGATAATATACAATAATTTATCATTAGTCTTCAACAGGGAAAATTTTGATAGAATATAATAGACAACAAGTTTTAGATCAACAATTGCAGCGGAAAACAACAATCCATTAGAAGAGTCAAGTAGAGAATGAATTCTACTATCTTCTAAAATTTAAAAGTCCATCATCAATATTTTATCCCTGTAACATCAATCAATACACATCTTGAATCAAATATTCATCTTTGCACTACAGGCCAAAGATATTCATTTGTATCACCAGTTGGTCATGTTCATCTCAACACCTGTTCATCTTTGCACTACGGGCCAAAGATATTCATCAGTTAATCGTTCATCTTTGCACTACAGGCCAAAGATATTCAGTACTATCATCATTTAGGACTGGGGATGATGAAAAATATCTTAAGAAAACGAATCCAGTGAGATAAAAGATCAAAGATTAGGAATTCGTACTTTAGTTTATCCAAGTTCAAAAATACCTTATAATAATCGATTGTGGAGTAAAAATCAAGAATGAAGATCAAAACATGGATACAATCAAAGATAGTAACCATATAGACAACTTGGACAAAGAAAAGATAATTTCATTTTTTTTGTGAATAGTGCCGTATTCGTGAATAGTGCTGTATATTTATAGTGCCGTATACGTGAATAGTAACCCCGACATGAAAAAGGTAGAAATTCTATAATAAAATCTATATTAATATTTTGGTATAATGATATTAAAAGAATAACATCATTATGAAGAAAATAATATCTCTTACCTCAAAAGAACAATACTTCCGACTGAAATATCAGGTATAAGGCTGAAGGAAACTTGCACTGAATAGCAACTCACAAAGTATCTAAATACTCACAAAATACGCTCGATAATATATATAGAGAGAGAAAACTTTTTTCTGGTGTGATTTTCAATTCTAACTAAGCACCCTATTTATAGGAAAATGCTTAGAATGCCATAGCAGACTAACCTACTACCTGATGGCTTTACCTGCTACTATTCACACCCATCACTTTTGAAAATAAATTCCAGCACATTTCTCACTAACCAAAAGTGGGGCCTATCCAT
This sequence comes from Panax japonicus, assembly GCA_020205505.1. Taxonomy (NCBI): domain Eukaryota; kingdom Viridiplantae; phylum Streptophyta; class Magnoliopsida; order Apiales; family Araliaceae; genus Panax; species Panax japonicus. The sequence goes on from CM035100.1 coordinate 50,581,397, forward strand.
GTTTTTAATAAAAAAATATTTATTTCTGAAACTTCAATAATTCATAATAAATAGCCATTTTATCAGAAAAATACTAATTTTATGTTCATTCAATAGGAAATTAAATTCTCTACAACTTTGCAGAATAAAGTTTTTCCAAATTCCAAACAGAAAATGCCTGAAATTCATATACGAACGATTTTTAATACATTCATTCTGACAAAATACTGATAAAATATCTCAACAATAATTCTATTATTTATAACCACAATAAATATATCCATCATTTATATCCACATAAAATAAATATTTTCGTATCATATAAATCAATAATTAATTATTCATTAATAATATTACAGAATCACAATAATGACAACCAGATCGTTCCCAGAAAAGAGGAGGCTTTCTGATAAGGATTTCTCCTTATCGACGCGCAATTAGGTGACCAAATCCTTTCTTAGACAGAACTTTGTTAGACATTGCCAATAATGTTATCTAACAATATTATTCAAATAATATGAATTATTGATCTGATAATCGAGATACTGTGCAGTGACAATTATTGGAACAACAATAATATAAAATATCAATGTAGTAATTATTGAATCAATAAAATAAAATATTGAACAGTAATTACTGTAACAATTATTGGGTAGTGTCCTTCTTACGTAAGAATCAATAATTCAAAAATACTGTGCAATACCATGTGCTACTGTGCAACCATGCGTATTACTATATTTTAACTACCGGGTATTCTAACAGTGTTAATGGTAACCATTACGTCGTTATTTATAAAAACCCAACTTGTCAGTTTTCTTCATCCGACCGTTTTCCATTATGGGGCTCACAAATGGCTGCGCCATCGTACAAATATTTCCCGATAGCAAGAATATTCCACGACCAAACGAATATTCCCCGACAACAATGAATATTTATAACCACTTGCTTATTTTGCAAAATTTGCACATTTCACCCATAACCAAAGCATTATATCAAATTAACACCTTATTATTCACAATAATAATTAGAGAAAATTTGATTTTATTTATAAAAAGTTGGGGTCTTACAACCTCCCCTCCTTATGAAATTTCATCCTCGAAATTGACGTACGTACCTGGTGTTTCGAAAAGGTGGGGATACCTCATTTTCATTTCTGATTCTAACTCCAAATTCATTTCTTCAATATCATGGTTCCTCCACAAAACCTTAACTTGTGGTATAACTTTAGTGCGTTAGGACATGCTCTTTCATATCCAAGATATTAACAGGTACCTCCTCATACGTTAAATCTTCAGCTATCTCGTCCTGGTTCTAAATCAATAATGTGGTTTGGGTCTTTCACATATTTACGAAGCACAGATATGTGAAAAACATTATGAACACGAGACATGCTTGGAGGTAATGCGAGTCTATAGGCCACATTTCCTATTCGATCAAGAATTTCAAATGGACCAACAAATCGTGGATTAGCTTTCCTCTCTTCCTAAATCTTGTAACTCCTTTCCATTGTACAACATGTAACAATACATGATCCCCAATATTAAATTCCACGTCCTTTCGATGAAGATCCGCATAACTCTTTTGTCGATCCTATGCCGTTTGTATACGTTGTCGGATCATTTGGATCTTCTATGTAGTCATTTGTACCAACTCTGGTCCCAACAACGTTGCTTCTCCCACCTCATCCCAGCATACTGGAGAGCGACACTTTCGTCCATACAATGCTTCAAATGGAGCCACACCTATACTTGCCTGATAACTATTGTTGTAGGAGAATTCCACCAATGGTAGGTACTTATCCCAACTCCCTTTGAAATCTAGGACACAGAGTCTTAATAGATCTTCAAGAGTTTGAATAGTCCTTTCTGATTACCTGTCCGTTTGAGGATGGTATGCCGAACTGAATCGTAAGTCGGTGCCCATAGCTTTCTGCAAACTAACCCAAAATCATGAAGTGAATCTTGGGTCACGATTCGAAACTATGGATACTGACATGCCATGCAATCTCACAATATCACAATCTCATTCACGTACATACGAGCAAGACATTCAAGGGAATAAGTCTCCCGTATAGGCAAGAAATGAGCAGACTTAGTTAATCTATCAACAATAACCTAAATCACATCTATGCCTTGAGAAACCTTGGGAAGACCAGTAACGAAATCCATGGTAATGTGTTCCCACTTCCATTTTGGAATCTCAAGGGGTTGTAATAGACCCTTTGGCACTTGATGCTTCGCTTTTACACGTTGACAAGTTAAACACCTCGAGATAAACTCTGCGATCTCTCTCTTCATATTGCTCCACCAAAATGTATGTTGAAGATAATGATACATTTTGGTACTCCCAGGATGGATTGCAAACGGTGTGTTGTGTGCTTCCATCATGATTCTATGCTTCAAGTCAGAATCGTTAGGAATACAAAGTCTGGAGTTGACTCGAAGTATTCCTTCTTCATCGATTCTTGCTTCTGGAATAACACCTTCTTGCCCTTTCTTCTTCATACGCATCAGCTCTAGGTCCGTAGCTTGAGCAGCTTTAACTTTATCGATTAAAGTCGGTTCTACTCGTATGCTTGATATCATCACGTGGGTACTTGGAGCCTTTACCTCTATCTCCATCCTTTGCAAGTCATACAAAATGGGCCTTTGTGTTAACAACATTTCACTCGTACCCGCATATGATCTTCTACTCAACGCGTCAGCTACCAAGTTTGCTTTTTCAGGATGATATTGGATGGTATGATTGTAATCTTTCAATAGCTCGAGCCAACGTCGTTGCCGCATGTTGAGTTCCTTTTGGGTGAAAAAATATTTGAGGCTTTTATGATTCGTATAAATCTCCACTTTCTCCCCATACAATTAGTGTCTCCATATCTTCAACGCGAAAATGACTGCTGCCAACTCCAAATCATGAGTGGGATAATTCCTCTCATATTCTTTGAGTTGTCGCTAGGAATAGGCTATGACTTTCCCATGTTGTATGAGAGCACATCATAACTGTGACGCCCCCAAAATAGGTATACATCATCTATTCTGAGTCTCTAAATACATGGTACAGAATACAAATACAACCTTAAATATACAACATGAGCTGTGAGTTTTAATATAAATATTGTCTTCTAGACATTATTCAAACTCAAAATAAGTCCTCAATTCATTTATTATCACACTATTTCATAGAATAGCGAGGACTACTAATGCTATCATCTGGACCGTCACTCCGTTCTCCGACTAGTCCCTATTACGTTCACATTTCCTGAAGAAAAAAATGAAAGCAAAAGGGTGAGCTTAACTAGCCCAGTAAGAAATATTATGACTAAGATAATGCAGAATAAATTATCATTAGCCTTCAACAGTGTTAAACTGATAAAATATAACAAACATTAAGTTTAATTGCAGCGGAACAAGCAATCCATTAGAAGAGTCAAGTAAAGAATAAAATCTACTATCTTCTATGATTTAAAAGGTTTTTCATTACTTTTATCGCTGAGACTTAGCTTAATAAATAATCCAAATCATCTCTGCACTACGGCCAAGGATATTCATTAGTATCACGACCACAAATTATGTATGCACTACGGGCCAAGGATATTCATATATTCATCAATGGTCATGATCATGCCAACAACTGTCCATCAATGCACTATGGGCAATGATGATTTTTACCAAATCATTTGTAACATTATGGTCATGATTATACCGAATAATCCATGGTCATAATCATACCAAGTCCATCTATGCACTACATGCCACATATGACTTTCAACATATTATAAACATGAGGACGATGACAATGATATAAGAATTCAATAAAACAAGTTCAAGGATAAATTTTTAAAGATTTATAATTTAATTTATCCAGAAATCAATAACGTCCAAATTGTCAACATGATATTATTTTGTGGAGTAAAATTCAAGATTGCTCAGAAGAATATTTACATGAAAAGATACTGGATGAAGCGCAAATATCAAGGATATTCCACTAATTTCATGGAGTATAGAAGCCAAAACTTTAACCAACTAAGTATAATAGAATATATGAAACCGCAAATAGATTTTTGCCGCCATGAGGTAATCCACGTAGACAGATTATTTCAACAGAATAATAAAGAACGTAATAACAGAAGAATTCACCATGCGTGCGTAATTCGCATAGACAAGTTATTCCAACAGAATAATAAAGAATGGAACCAGGTCATGCGTAACCCACACAAACAGGATATTCCAACAGAATAATAAAGAATGGAATAACAACAAAATTCACCAGGCATACGATAGACCGTACAGACAGGTTATTCCAACAGAATAATAAAGAATGGAATAACAACCCTTACGAGTATTAAAAGAAAATAACTCTTTTCTTGAATACGAAAGAATAATATCCTTTACCTTAAAAAGAAGAGTATTTCGACGAGTAGGGCGGGGATATACTTGAACAAAACTTGCACTATTTTTTACGCTCAAAGCTTTTTTAAACTCTAAAGAAATACACTCAAGATTATAGAAGAAGAATTCTCTGAATTTCTGGTGTGATTTTTAATTCTAACTAAGCATCCTATTTATAGGAGAATGGAAAAGATACTATGCTGCACTATGCAATAAAATATAATATATTTATTTATAATCAAATAAAACAAAACTTTATAAAAAGTATTCTATTTTATATAAAAAGTTTTTACTATACAAACACTATGCATAATAAAATATAATATATTCTATTTATAATTAAATAAAACAAAACTTTATAAAAAGTATTCTGTTTTATATAAAAAGTTTTCTGTTTTATTATATTTATAATAATAATAAAATTAAACAACATTTATCACCATTATTATAATTCACAATATTAATCGATCAGGTCGTTCCCAGGAAAGAGGGGGCTTTCCAATAAGAATTTCTCTTTATTGGCGAGCAATTAGATGACCAAACTGTTGGGAGAATGCATATTATGATTTGATGTTTTAATGTATATGCTCATGACTATTTGTAAAGTCCTTCTAGTAAGATATGTACGAGGACTTAGTGATAGATCAAATTTGTTAGGTTGATCTAAGCTCTTAATGTAAGACCCCAACTTATTATTAATGAAATTTAATTTTCTATATTTATTATTTTGAAATAGTAAGAGTTGATTTGATTAATGTGGATAGTTATGGGTAAAATACGCAAATATTTCAAAATAAGCAAGTGGTTATAAAATATTCATTGTTGTCGGGGAATATTCGTTTGGTCGTGGAATATTCGTACTGTCGGGGAATATTCGTACTGACGATCGCAACCATATGTGGGCCCCATAACGAAAAGTGATTGGATGAAGAAAACGACAAATATAAGTTGTTTAAAAATAACGGCGTAGTTGTTACCGTTAATACTGTTAAAATACTCAGTGGTTAAAACACAGTAGCACACGGTATTGCACCAATTATTGATTCTTACGTAAGAAGACACATCTCAATAATTGTTACAGTAGTTACTGTTTAGTATTTTATTTTATGCAATAATTGCTGTGTTGATATTTTATATTGCTGTTGTTTCAATAATTGTCATTACACAGTATTTTTCATTATCGAAGCAATAATTCATATTATCTGAATAATATTGTTAGATAACATTATTGGTAATGTCTAGAAAGTTCTGTCTAAGGAGAGGTTTGGTCAACTAATTGCGCGCCAGTAAGGAGAAATTTTTATTGGAAAGCCCCCTCTTTCATGGAAACTGCCTGGTTGTCAATATTGTGATTCTGTAATATTATTTGTGAATAATTAATTATTGATTCATATGATGAGGAAAATATTGATTTTATGTGGATATAGATGGAGAAAATTTTTAATGTGACAATTGTTGAAAATTGAAATTTTATCTTTTTATGATAAAATAATTCATTTAAATATATTATTATATTTTAATAATATAATAATGATGATATTTTTACGATGAATGTGGGATATATGAGTATATGTGGAAGAGGAGTATTTTTGTTACCAAAAATATTTAAAGAATGTTTTATGTGTCGGTGGACCCCATTTCTTGACTGAAATTTGATTATAGCGTGTAAAATCGCCCGTTTGTGGATTTCGGTCAATTTCTGTTTGAAATTTGGAAAAACTTTCTTCTAAAAAGTTGTATAGAATTGAATTTCCTATAAAAACTCGCGAGATTCGAATTTTCTTACAAAAGGGCTATTTATTGTGAATTATTGAAGTTCCGAAGTTCCGAAATAATTGATTTTTGAAAGTTTTAATTATTTTTATTTATAAAAACGTGATTTTCATTTTGATTCCCTCATTTAACATGTGATAGGGGCTGAGTTCAGATGGTAAAAGCATGCGTATGAAGTTTTGGAAAAAATATAATAATATTTAATAAATTTTCTACTTTGGTGTTCTAAGCATTTTCCTATAAATAGGGTGCTTAGGTTAGAATTGAAAATCACACCAGAAACTGAAGTTTTCCCTCTCTATATTAATGAGCGTATTCTTGTGAGTATTTTGAGTATTGCTATACGGTGCAAGTTCAAGTCATAGCCTATATCCGGTGTTTCAACTAGAAGTACTGATCTTTCGAGGTAAGGGATATTAATTTTTTTAAATGATATTATTTCTTCTAATATCATTATGCCGAAGTATTGATCTGAACTTTTAATCAAATTTGGAACTTTTTGTGTCGGAGTTACTATTCACGTATACGGCACTATTCACATATACGACACTATTCACGAATACGACACTATTCATCAAAAAATGAAAATTTTCTTTTTCGTCTAAAATATCTAATGTGGATACTAGCTTTGATTGTATCCATGTTTTGATCATTCTTGAATTTTACACCACTATGATTATTTTTGAGGTATTTTTGGACATGGTCAAAACAACGTACGAATCCTTAATCCATAATCCTTGTCATTTTGTTTAACTGGATTCGTTTCTTTAAAAATATTTTTCATCATCCTTAGTCTTTGTTGACGCCAAGTTTCGCCGGCGCGTCCAATCACAGAATCCACGCGCTAGAACCTGCACAGTAACAGATCACACAGAAGCTTGACGGCTTGTGCCACCGGGGGATAACTCCGGTGTGAGAATGAGTACAGGCCGTTACAAGGGTAAACAATGGAGGGTAAGTGTTTAGTGCTCAAAAGTAAGTATTACCTCATAATGATAACCTAGGCCTTGTATTTATAGTACTCACCACCTTAGAATCCTTCTCCCAGTCGGATTAGGACTCCTAGTGTATGGTAGTTACCATAACTTGGGTCCAACACAATCTCCTTAAAAGGTGAAAGTAGAATCCAATCCTCCCACTACCTTTGGAGTTACCTTATTTAATTATGATTAGGAACGCGAACCCTGCACGCAGGAGAGCCCACTGTGCAGGCCCAACCGGTCCCACAACCTGGTCTGGGCTTCGGTCCAAAGGACTCGAAGACCCGACCCCGAACACCACAAGAATTAGTTCGGCTTCGGCCCAAGATGGCTCAAATGCCGACCCGAACACCTCAAACTTCTCCATGGGCTTCGACCCAGTGGTCTCATAAAGCCCTTCTGATGTCAAGCCTTTAGCCCATATGGAGATCGGCAAAACGACTCCGTGCCGTACATCCTATAAAAATCCCACTTCCCCTTCATTAGCACCTTTATTGATTCCTCTTTCTCAAATCCTCTAACTTCAAATTTTCCGACAAGGCGATTTCCGGCAAGATACTGCTCCTCCGTATTCACCATTTTTCTCTACTCATTTAGCCTTTGAGTGCCATTTTTGCTCATTCCTTCTCCTAAACCTCTCGTTTTCATCATACTCCTTTTTAAAATGGCTGATTCCAACGCTATTCCGGCCACTGATCCTATCATTGTCTCCTCCACCGTCACCACCGGCGACCTCTTAGAGGTCATAATGCCGGATGCCCCTATTGACGCCACTCCTAATGCCTTGCCTACTCCAGTAGACGCCGAGGCTAGGGTTCAAAAAGCCTACCACTCCTTAGAGGAGTTTTCTCATCTCCACACTCCTTCTACTATCACCACCTCCTAGATCTCCGATATCCGGACTCTTTTCAAAATTCCTAAAGAATACAAACGGAGGATCCCTCGTCCTGATGAAAAGATGTTCTGAAGGTCCGAGGGTGAGTGGGTGGCCGTGCCCCTGTATGTTCTGAAGTACGGGGTTCGGTTCCCACTTCACGATTTCATTTCCTCCTTCTTGAACTTCGTGGGAGTCGGGTTCGCGCAGCTTGTGCCGAACGCGTACATCCACCTAGTCTCATTCATAGCCATCTGCCAAGAGGTGGGCCTCACTCCTGGGCTCGATCTATTCTTCGCCATGTTCACCCTCGGTGGGTCGAAAGAGCCAGGTCTTCGGAAACTCAACAGACGCCCAAACCGCACCGTTCCGATCAAGACCCCTTCCAGTAACAAGGGGTGGCACGAACAGTGGTTTTTTGCCAAGGGAACCGACCTCCAACTCCTTCCCTCCTGGGCCCAACCAGCCGACCAGGCGGCCAAGATTTCCAAGTTCCCGAAGGGCCGGTCTGATGCATTCAAAACATTTTACACGCAATGGAAAAAGACCCAATAGAATCTGGGAATCCTGATGGACGAAGCCTGGTTGTACAAACACGGCTGTGAGTATCTTCTGTTTGCTTCTTATATATATTTTTTCTCTTTTTCTGTCCATTGGTTCATACTTTAACCCCCTCGTCTCCGTGCAGTGACCATTTTCAAGCCAGAGGGCGTGGTCGACGCCTTCGTCCCTACCACCGTCACTTCGGGGTTCATCCGACCTCCCATGACCGACGAAGCTCAAGAGGAGGATATGATACCAATTACGGAGCTGTCGTTGGGATCCACGTCGGGACCTATGCCCCCGACCACGCAAAAAGGGGCTTTGAAGATGAGTCGGGCAGAGAAGGCTGCTTTATTCAAGAAGACCAAGAAGCCTTCTTCCAAGCCGGCTCTCCCCACACGTCCATCAAAGCCGACACCCACACCGCTCCCTCCTAAATCCGAGGTGGTGGAGGAGTCGGAGGACGCCGAAGAGGTTCTTCCCAAACCCCCACTCAAAAAACCTTGTCTGACAGAGGGTTCGGATCCTCTACCTGAAGTCCGAGAGGATCAACAGGTGGTTGCTGCCGATCAGGTGCCTGCCTCCACTCTTTCTCCTGGTCCGAGCTCTTCCCAGGGGTCGCCGACCACTTGTTGGCCTAAGACTGCTTCAGAGGCCTTTTCTTTCACCCTCTTCTACCACTTCAAACTTTTCGGTGATGATGAGCGGTTCAAAGGTTATTCCTCTGATCAGTTCCTGGTGGAATATATCCGAGCCCAGACTCAAGTAAGTCCGTTTGCCAATCTGATCGTTGCTATTAAGTTCAACTTTTACTTTTTATACTGATGTGTTTGTTCACTGCAGGCCAACGCTATACTAGCCCGAGCCATCCCTTCCCTCGCTCGAGCCACAAAGAAAGAAGTTCAGCTAAGGACGGAAATAGAGGTGCTCGAGGCTGATGTTCGGGGTCTGCGGTCGGACTTGAAGAAGGAGCAGGATTCTCTCGTTGAGACCCAAATCAGGGCCGTCCAGGCCGAAGACCGGATCGAAGAGCTGGAGCATCAACAGAACATTCTTCTGGCCGAGAAAGATCAACTACTTCAGAAGGTCAAGGATCGGGAGAATGCTATTGACAGTATTACATACAAATACTCCGAGATGAACAACAAGATGATGTTCCTGATCAAGGAGAACAACACCTTGACTGCTACCGTCAATGCATTTCCCGAGAAGGTCGTCGAGGCCCGACAGCAGGCCATTGCCGAATACGAAGAATCTGAAGCTCTGAACGATAAGGTCCTAGCCCAATTTGGGGAAGGGTATGAGACTTATCGAGAGAAGGCTAAGGCAAAGCTGATGGCTTCCGGGCTCGATGCCTCCATCCTTGATTCTTCTGATGACGAGTCTAGAGCCGAAGATGATCCCCCTTCAGAGTAGATACTTACGATTTTTGTATTATTATTATTATTTTTTTTTGTACTTTGCCCAAATCGTAGGCGATTGGGTTTGTAAAGAATTTTTTAAAGTATAAATGAGATATATTCCTCCCACGAATGTTTTGTTGTTAGTTTTACTCATGACTAATCTCGATTGGTTGTATCTACCCGAACCTATTGATCAGATTGTCCTTAGAGTTTATCTGATCTCGAAGGATCCAACAGTTATACCCGAGACTTATCTCGATCAGTGGTTTCTTTCTAAACCTCTTGATCGGATAGTACCCGAAATCTGTAATTTAAGAATGTACTAAACTCTTGGTCAGTTATACCCGGGACTTATCTCGATCAGTGGTGTCTTTCCGAACCTCTTGATCGGATAGTGCCCGAGGCATGTCTGTTCGAGTGGTAATGAAATACACGAATATAGATGAAGTCAGACATTGACAGAAATAAGAACTTTCATTTATATCATTTAAATGGGATCGGTTACATAGATAAAAGTAAGAATAACATAACTATTACTGGTAAAATTTTCTAAGTCTTCCAGCATGCCATGTATTCTTTACCTCGGATCCGTGCATTGCTCGAAGCCGGTATGTTCCTGGCTTCGACAATCCTACCACTTCGTACGGCCCCTCCCAGTTAGACATTAACTTGCCGGTGTTCTGGGGGGTTGAAGCCTCTGACTCCCGGAGGACTAAATCTCCCACTACAAACCTCCTGGGCTTCACCTTTTGATTATAGTGTCTGGCTGTCCGTTGCTGATAAACAATTAGCCTTATTATAGCCGAATCCCTGACTTCATCTAGCAGATCCAGATTTGTTCTTAAGCCTTCAACATTGTATAACTCTTTGTACTGGCTGACTCGGAGGGTGGGGGATCCGATTTCTACAGGAATGAGAGCGTCGGTCCCAAAGGTCAGTCTGAATGGAGAGTCCCCAGTTGTAGTTCGTGGAGTAGTTCGGTACGCCCACAAAATAGATAACAGTTCTTCGGGCCACCGACCCTTTAATTCATCTAATCTACGCTTTATCCCATTGAGCAGGGTTCGATTGGTTACTTCCACTTGTCCATTCGATTGAGGATGGGCGACCGAAGTCTTTCGGTGTTGGATCCCTAACTCCTTTAGAAAGCCCTCAAATTTCGACCCCACGAATTTTCTGCCATTGTCTGAGACTATTGCCATCGGGATACCGAACCGGTAGACTATTCCTTCTTTAACAAACTTCAAACACTCCTGCTCGGTTATCTTCTACAGTGGTTTGGCCTCGACCCACTTCATCATGTAATCAATGGCCACGATCATAAAGCTAACCTGTCCCTTAGCTTTTGGTAGAGGGCCTAGGATGTCAATTCCCCATACAGCAAAGGGAATTGGAGATAGAACCGAGTACAGCTCTTCTGGAGGTTGATGTGGGATGTTGTTGTTCAGCTGGCACTTGGGGCACCTCCTGACAAATTCCTTTGCTTCAGCGTAGATAGTCGGCCATTAATACCCCTGCCTCAGGATTTTATGTGCCAGTGACTTTTCTCCCATGTGATCCCCACAGATCCCCTCATGCACCTCTCGAAGTGTGTAGTCTGCCTCTGAAGGAGTCAAGCATTTGAGCAGTGGAGAGCTAAAAGCCCTTCGGTATAGGTCTCCATCTATGAGGATGAAGTTCGAGCTTCGATGTTTGACTTGCCTGGATAGGATTCGGTCCGAAGGGAGGGTCCCATCGGCCAAATATGAGATATAAGGAGTGAGCCAACAATTGAGTCGGTCCAGAGCTAGAACTTCTGACTTTGGGATACTAGGTTTTTCCAAAACCTCTAAGTACACCGATCCATCGAACGAGCTCACCTCGGTAGTTGCCAATCGTGCAGGGCGTCTGCTATGGTATTGTCTGATCGATCCACCCCCAAACAACTGTGCGATGCGAAGTATGTGAGCTTATCTTTTAACTCGGCCAGATATTTGGTCATCCTTGCCCCCCGAGCTTCGTACTTACCCGATAACTGCTTGACCACCAGTTGTGAGTCACTGTAGATGATCAATCTTTGTACCTCTAGACTTCGGGCTAATCGTATCCCTGCTAAGATGGCCTCATACTCTGCTTCGTTGTTCGTGGCTTTGAAGCCGAACCGAATGGCTTGTTGGACCTTGAACCTTTCGAGGCTTGTCAGAATGACCCCTGCTCCGCTGACATCTGAAGTTGACGACCCATCCACGTATAAAGTCCACGAGGTCTGACCCGGTTGTGCTTCGGCCACTATATTCATCTCCGGCTCTATGAAAGAGCACTCTACCACAAAAGGGCTTGTTCCGTATCTCCTCCAGTATCTTGTCCCCGATCCGTAGTGAGTGCAGTGTACACTTTGTTGACATTTTTGTTTGGGAAGGGTGGCCTTCCATTACCCAACCCCCCTCCGTTATAGTTCCTTTTACTGTAACTGTCCGACCTGCCCTTGGGTATCTGCCTTCTGATAACTCTATTTGTCCCGATCTCTGGACTTGTCATGTGAGTGGGACTGTGGTTTGAAATTCCCCATCGCTTCCTCAATTATTATGTGACCCTCGGCCCTGTGGAACGCTTCTGTTAACTCGACCGGAGGGTTGATCACCAGGTCCTTCATCAGCTTCTTTGATTTTCCGACGTCTAAACCGGTTGTGAAGAACCCCAAGGCTTGTGGGGAGTTCAACTCTGCCACCGACCCCACAGCCTCTCGAAACCTCTTAACGTACTGACCCAGGCTCTCGTCTGACCTCTGCCTAACCTGCATGAGGGATGCTGTGATCTTTCCCCGTCTCTTATTACTCCCAAATCGCGCATGAAACTTTTCCCGAAGGTCCTTCCACGAGCTTATTGACCCTGACGCCAGGGTTCCCATCCATTCTCGGGCACTCTTCTTCAGGGTGGTGGCGAACATGTGACACTTGGTAGCATCAGAATGGCCGTAGTACGTCATCAACCTCTCATACCCATCAGAATGGTCATAAGGATCTCCCAGCCCGTCGTAAGTCTCCATTGGGGGCATCTTCCTTTTGGGGTCGGCTGTCTCCCGAGTGATTTCCACAGAAAAGGGGGACCCTATACAGGCCGAGGGCTCCCCCATTGGGATTTTGTCCAATAAAAGCTTTTCCAACTCAGCTACCCTTTGGGCGAGGGGGTCGGACTCTCCTTCATGAGGGGACGATCGGGGTCTGTCCCTCTCACGTTCGGGAATCTCGTCTCCCCTCCCCCTTCCAGACTTGCCTGGGTGTTCTGATCGGCGGCCTGCTGAACGGCTCCTCCTCCGGCTCCGGCCATCCCTCGAACGACTCCGGTATCTGCTCCTCTCCCTATCAGCCTCTCGCCTTCGGGGAGACCGAGACCGGCTATGGTGCCTACGCCTCTTGGAGGATGCCTCCTGTTCCCCGACCATGTTAGCCATCTGCAATTCGAGCTCCTCCTGTTGAAGACGTAGGGCAATCATGGCGTCTTTGTTTTGCTGAATCTTTTTCTGCAGGATGAATTCTCTCTGATCTCGACTACCTTGTGTACGACTCTTTTCATGTATCTCCAACACTCGTGGGTTAGCTTCGTACATCCGACTAGCTTGGTTGGGGGTACGTTGGCTTTCATGAAAGAGCCGCCTCCGGGGGAGCCAGCCGGCTACCTCTGATCGTCCTGGATCCTGGAACCCAGTCTGTCCTACACCGACCCTCTCACCTGAGTGGTCTGGGGCGATTTGGCCTTTTCCCGGTCGGAAACTGTATATTCCACACTCGCCATCAGTTTCTCGCCGGAAAAGAATCTGATTGTGATTGTTTAAGCACTAAAAGCCCTCCTTCTAGCGCCAATGTTGACGCCAAGTTTCGCCGGCTCGTCCAACCACAGAATCCACGCGCTAGAACCTGCACAGTAACAGATCTCACAGAAGCTTGACGGCTTGTGCCTCCAGGGGATAGCTCCAGTGTGAGAATGAGTACAGGCCGTTACAAGGGTAAACAATGGAGGCTAAGTGTTTAGTGCTCAAAATTAGGTATTACCTCATAATGATAACCTAGGCCTTGTATTTATAGTACTCACCACCTTAGAATCCTTCTCCCAGTCGGATTAGGACTCCTAGTGTATGGTAGTTACCTATAACTTGGGTCCAACACAATCTCCTTAAAAGGTGCAAGTAGAATCCAATCCTCCCACTACCTTTGGAGTTACCTTATTTAATTCTGATTAGGAACGCGAACCTTGCACGCAGGAGAGCCCACTGTGCAGGCCCAACCGGTCCCACAACCTGGTCTGGGCTTCGGTCTAAAGGACTCGAAGACCCGACCCCGAACACCACAAGAATTAGTTCGGCTTCGGCCCTAGATGGCTCAAATGCCGACCCGAACACCTCAAACTTCTGCCATGGGCTTCGGCTCAGTGGTCTCATAAAGCCCTTCTGATGTCAAGCCTTTAGCCCATATAGAGATCGGTAAAATGCTCCCGAACAAGATTAAATGATGATATTATTGAATATCTTTGGCCTGTAGTGCAAAGATGAATGATTTTTGATGAATATCTTTGGCCCGTAGTGCAAAGATGAACAGGTGTTTAGATGAACATGACAAACTGATGAATATCTTTGGCCTGTAGTGCAAAGATGAATATTTAATTCCAGATATATATTGATTGATGTTACAGGGATAAAAGATAGACGATGAACTTTTAAATTCATACATAGAAGATAGTAGTTTGCATTTTCTACTTAACTCTTCTAATGAATTATTATTTCCGCTGCAAATATTGATTTAAAACTTGTTGTCTATTGTATTCTATTAGATTTTTTCCCTGTTGAAGACTAATGATAATTTGTTGTATATTATCTTAGTAATAATATTCTTTACTGGGCTAAGTAGAGCTCACCCTTTTCCTTTTTGTTCTATTTTTCTTCTCAGGTGGCGAGAATATAGCGAGTACGAGTCGGGGTATGGAATGAAGGTTCTAGAGAGAGTTGTTTAGTAGTACTCACCATTTTTTTAAAATAATGTATCAATAAATGTGATGAGGATTTATTGAGTATAGATATTGTCTAGAAGATAATATTTGTATTCAAACTCAAAGTTTTACTGTTGTAATATTAAAGTTATAGTTGTTTCTGTACCATGTATTGACAACTCAGAATGGGTGATGTATACCTATTTTGGGGGCGTCACACTTAACGTGTATCATTCTGTAATAGAATGTATAGATAGAAAGATCAAAGCTATTAGGTTGATCTTGAGATGTAATAGATAGGCTTCGAGGAAATCGTAGTGTATCATCTGATCAACATTGCAGAAGTTAAGGCAGAAACGTAGAGCTTCAAAGATCGTAGTGTGCCTGCCTTGAAGGGACTCTTCGAAAATCGTAGAGTGGTCCCAACGTTTGCCGAGCCATCTCAACGATCGTAGTGTGCTGAAGGAAACATGGAGTTTACAAGTCAACGATTGTAGTGTGCTCCTGGAAATGTAGAGTAACAACACGAGCAAGTGAAGATCGTAGTGTGCAAGGGTTTAAGAGTAATCGTAGTGCTTCTCAGCTGATAGCATCAGATCGAGCACCAAGGCGACAAGTCACTACGATCTGAATCGTAGAGCGTCTGTCTTATGTCAGAAAACGTCGATCCCAATGTTATGTGTAAAGACAAATTCCAATATATGAGGAATAGATTCTAGACGTTGCAGTACTCATCAGTCCCATGGTAATATGAAATATCCTTAGTATACAACAAAGAAGCATATTGAAGAAGCTAAAGAAGTACCATAGGTAAAAGGGCAAAACACCTTTTCAGGTGTTAGGTGAGAAAGCAGTCTGCTGTGTCAGTGGGCTAGAATGCAGTTTCAGAAGATGTGCAGAAATGTCTCCATCAAAGATCAGTAAAGTCAAATGCATTTAATGTCTCAACGGATGGATCCAACGGATAGTTTTCAAGATCACATATATGCAGATCAGACAGATGAGAGAGAACCAAGCAAGCATTGAACAAACAACGTGAACATCTCTCTCAAGCTCAACTCTATGATCTGAGATATTACAAAACTTGCTCAGCTACTCAGTTCTTTAGAACAAGTGCTTACACAGCAACTGAGTAGCAACCATCAAGAACTCAACATCTATCAATCAACTGAAGAAGAGTAACAAGTCTGCTGGACTTGAAGAGTTCAAGAGTGAATTAAGAAGTTCCTAGACTGCTGGTCTAGAAGGAATCTATGTGATTCAGAAGTTGTAAAAGATATCCTTAGTGGATATCCTACTCGTTGAGTAGAAGAGTGGACTAGGAGCTTTAAGTGCTCTGAACCACTTAAAAACGACTGTGTCTTTTACATTCATATTAACTGCTATATCTGCTATAACTGCTATAACTGCCTCACTCTCATAACTCCATTGCTTGGTAAAGAAGATTAAGACAAACATTTATTCCGCTAAGTTTTAATCATTATCAAAGAATAAGTTTAAAACGAAAAGATTTTTAAATATTATTCAACCCCCCTTCTAGATAACTATTGTGCCAACTAGGAACTAACAATTGGTATCAAAGCTGGTTCTATTTTACATCTTACAAGCTTTAGTAGATCCAATGGCACTCGTACCAAGCAAATCTAGGACCGGGGGAGGCAGCAAGCCACCAATGTGCAACAAGGATAAATTTGCTAACTGGAAAGTCAGGATGCAAGCGTAAATGGACTCAATAAATGAAGATCTATTTGAGTCTGTTCAAAATGGGCTCTATATTCCAACAAAGCTTGCACCAACCACTGACGATCCAAACCGAATGCAAATCAAGGTTGAAGAAGAATGGACAGACAACGAGAAGAGAGCTGTCTAACTTGACAAAAAGGCCAAGAACATCCTGTTCCAGTCCTTAGAAAACGATTTGTTTGAAAACGTTGTCAACGGCAAAATAGCTAAGGAAGTTTGGGAAGCACTGCTGATCATGCACGAAGGAACTGAAGAAGTTAGAGAGAACAAACAATCTCTTCTGACACAACAGTATGAAATGTTTGCTCATGTCCATGGAGAAAAAGTAACTTCCACCTATGAAAGATTCAACATTCTGCTCAACTCTCTACGAGAATATGTAAAGGTCTATCCTAACAAAGATCTGACCATAAAGTTCATGAGAGCCCTACCAAGCAAGTGGGATGCCAAGACCACTGCAATAAGAGAGTCAAAGAATCTCAATGAGATGACAGTTCAACAGCTATATGGCAATCTCCTGACTTACGAACTAGAGCTAACCCAACGTGCTGAAACCTTATCAGAAGGAAGAAGGAAGGATAAGGGTGTTGCTCTCAAGGCAAATGAAGCAAATGAAGGTGCATCAAAGGTCAACACTGAGATTGACTCTGATTATGATGAAGACGATGATGAAGACCTTGATATACTGGTAAAAAGACTGAGAAGATTCATGCGTCAAGGCAAAACCAGCAAGCCAAAGAAGGTCAGCAACTACAGCAGCCAGGAGCAAATAAATGATCTATACTACAACTGCAAGATGCCTGGCCACTTCATTGCCAACTGTAACAAACCTCTAAGAGAAGAACTAAAGAAGAAACAACATGCAAAGAAGGAATTCAAAGGAAACAAAAGGCCTCAGAAGAGAGACAAATGCCTGGTAGTTGGAGGATCATGGAGTGATTCAGATAATGACTCAAATGCTGACTCCGGAGATGAAGAAGAACCACAAATTGCCAATCTGTGCCTAATGGCCAAACATGCAAAGGACAAACAAAACCTCAACATACATGATGTAAGTCTCGATGAGCTATTTGACTTCAACTCACCTGATGTAGATATAAATGACTTAAGAACTGCACTGCATGGCATAACCACTGATCTACATCAATATATGAAGTGGTTCAGAGTTTAGTCTAAGGATCATTCACTTCTTTAAGAGGAGAAGAAGAAAGTACAAGAAGAGCTTAAAACAGTCCTTCTAAGTACTAATCTTCTCTCCAAGCTTGAGGCTGAGAATAAGACCTTAAGACAGACAAAAACACTTAATGCATAAAGATAGTCTAACCTCTAAAATTGAGGATCTAGAAAAGACTATCTCTACATGGAACAAATCCTCATCATCCATGGACTGCCTGCTCTCTAGTCAGAGAAGCACATTCGACAAGACATGCCTAGGCTTTGGGGAATCCATCTCAGAGCCTTGTGTGGAAAAGACAAAGGAAACTAGCACTAGTAATGCCTCAAGTTTCAGTAGAAGCATTACCTTTGTGAAATCCTTACAGAAGGAAGAACAAGTTCAACCTTGTCCTACTGTCTCCATTCTTACTCTTAGGAGTAAAGGATCTCATGCTGGTCTGGGATTCATAAAAGAGAAGAGTAACCTAACCTCTATTCACCAACCTCGAAGAATCGTAGAGTCAAGCAAGATCAACTCTACGAATCAACCGGGAAGGTACAGTAGATGTAAGGCACACTCATCACTATTTATGAAATCCAAGGACACGTGAAAAAATGAGAATCAGTTTAACAGAAGGATAATTAAAGAACCACACAAGTCCAAATGGAGGGTGAATCATCATGCACACAATGGCATGCATCATACTAGGTGTTTTATACGCAATAAATATGGTCACAAGGCTGCCAAGTGTTATTATAATTCCATGCATATGAGACCCAAGATTAAACAGATTTGGGTCCCCAAAGGCACTAACAAAGAAGGACTCATGCAAATATGGGAACCAAAATGAAGGTTCAATATTTTGATAGGAAAAGAGCTCCACGATCACTACCTGGTATCTGGACAGTGGATGCTCAAGGCACATGACCGGGAACAAAGCCCTCTTATCTAACTACATAGAAAAGGAGGGTCCCTCAGTCATCTTTGGAGACAACGGCTCGGGTAAGACAAGAGGATATGGCTCTGCTGGCAATGATGCAGTATCTTTCAGCAAGGTAGCATATGTAGAAGGTCTGCAACACAACCTTCTAAGCATCAGTCAACTCTGTGACAAGGGTCATCAAGTGACATTTCTTAACAATTAATGTCAAGTTAGAGATTTGAAGACATCTGCTGTAAAGCTAACCAGGACAAGAGAAGGAAATGTCTACACAGTGGATCTTGGTCAACTAAGCTCAGATGAGACAATATGTTTTCTGACAAAAGTATCTGAAGAAATGAGCTGGCTATGGCATAGACGGCTGTCTAACTTAAACTTCAAGAGCATGTCCAAACTGGCATCAAAAGATCTCGTAGTTGGCCTACCAAAGTTCAACTTCGTAAAAGAAAGTCCATGCAATGCCTGTCAGCTTGGAAAGCAAACCAGAAACTCATTCAAAAGAAAAACCGCCAACTCTATCGACAAGCCCCTGCAGTTACTTCACATGGATCTATTTGGGCCAATTCCAACAACTAGTCTTGGAGGAAAAAGATACTCTCTAGTTATAGTTGACGACTACACCAGATTCACATGGGTATTCTTCCTAACTTCAAATGATGAAACGAGCTCTCAATTAATCAAGATGTTCAGACTGGTGATGAACGAGAAATGAGAGAAAATCAAGGCTATAAGGAGTGATCACGGTAGAGAATTTGACTTCTCAGAAATGGACCAGTTCTGCACAGACAATGGGATCAGTCATAACTTCTTAGCTCTATGAACTCCTCAAAAAAATGGAGAAGCTGAAAGAAAGAACAGAACTTTGATAGAGGCTGGAAGAACTCTACTTGCAGCAGCACATCTGCCTGAATATTTCTGGGCAGAAGCTGTCAACACTGCATGCTATACGCAGAATAGATCATTAATTCACTCTACGATCAAGAAGACGCCCTACGAACTGTGGAAAGGAAGAAAGCCAAGTGTCAGCTACTTCCATGTCTTTGGCTGTGCATGCTACATTCTCAACAATGGAAAGCAATATTTGACAAAATTTCAGCCCAAATCAGACGAATGGATCTTTCTTGGGTATGCCACAGACAGCAAAGCTTATAGAGTGTTCAACAAGAAGACACTGAATGTTGAAGTCTCGATACACATCATCTTTGATGAAACTGACTTAGACAAATCAGTGCCTCCAGACACTACGACCGATAGTGCAGACATTACGAATGAAGTCATCGAGTTCAACACTACAATCGTAGTGCCAGTCAGTGAAATCATAGAGCATGAAAATGTGATCGTAGAGAGGTCAATGCAAGATAGTGAGCCTCCACTCCAAGAAGAAGAGATAAACCTTGAAGACTTAAGACAGGAAGGCATCAGGACAGATGTCCCAACCGGTAACAGATGGGCAAGAGATCACACTCAGGATCTAATCATTGGAGATTCGAGTGCTAGAGTTAAAACAAGAGCTGCTACTCAGAATGAATGCTTTTATCTAAGCTTCATGTCACAAATAGAGCCAAAGAAGATAGAGGATGCAATGGAAGACTCCAGTTAGATAGAAGCCATGCAGGAAGAACTCAACCAATTTGAACGAAGCAAAGTATGGAGATTGGTACCAAGACTAAAGAGTCATCCTGTGATAGGAAGTAAGTGGGCAAAATGGATGAAGATGGGGTCATAACCAGAAACAAGGCAAGATTAGTGGCAAAGGGCTATTCTCAAGAAGAAGGTATTGACTACGATGACATATTTGCACCTGTTGCCAAACTAGAAGCCATCAGAATCTTTCTTGCCTTTGCTGCCCACATGAAGTTCAAAGTCTTTCAGATGGATGTCAAGAGTGCATTTGTAAATGAGAACTCCAAGAAGAAGTCTATGTAGAGCAACCTCCAGGTTTCATCAATCCATCTCTTTCCAATTATGTCTATAGATTAGATAAAGCTTTATATGGTCTTAAACAAGCACCTAGAGCATGGTATGAAACACTGAATAACTTCTTAATTGAAAATGGGTTCACTAGAGGTAGAGTAGATACCACACTGTTTCTTAGAAAGCATAAAGACAAGGTCTTATTAGTTCAAAATTATGTTGATGATATTATTTTTGGTTCTACTGACGAAAAGTAATGCAAGAGATTCTCTAAGCTGATGCAGAGGAAGTTTGAAATGAGCATGATGGGTGAGCTGAATTTCTTCCTTGGACTGCAAGTAAAGTAGACTGATGAAGGAATTTTTATAAACCAAGCCAAGTACATTAAAGACTTATTCAAGAAGTATGGCATGGAATCAGCCTCTCCCATGAAAACACCAATTGCTCCTGCAACCAAGCTTGACAAAGATGAAAAGTGTAAAAGTATTAATATAACTCAATACAGAGGTATGATAGGTTCACTTTTATACCTAACTGCTAGTAGACCAGACATAATATTTGCAACATGCATATGTGCTAAATTTCAGGCTAACCCTAAAGAGTCACATCTATCTGCTGTAAAGAGGATCTTCAGGTATCTCAAGGGTACACCTTACTTGGGGCTTTGTTACCCCAATGAATCCTCATTTGAACTAACAGGATACACATATGCTAATTTTGCAGGATGCAAAATAGATAGAAAGAGTACCAGTGGCACCTGTCAATTGCTAGGAAACAGACTTGTGTCCTGGTTTAGCAAAAAGTAAAACTCCGTGTCTACTTCAACTGCAGAAGCTGAATACATTGCTGCTGGAAGCTGCTGTGCTCAAATCCTATGGATGAAAAATTAGCTAGCTGACTATGGGTTTGACTTCAAATCTATTCCCATTCACTGTGATAACACAAGTGCCATAGCAATAACTCATAATCTTGTTATGCATTCTAGAACTAAGCATATAGAAATAAGGTATCACTTCATTAGGGATCATGTGTAAAATGGAACTATATCTTTACAATACATCCCTACTGAAAATCAACTTGCTGATGTTTTTACAAAATCACTAGATGAATCCAGATTTAATAAGTTAATAAGTGAGCTAGGCATGCTAAATCTACAACCATGAGATATATGCTCTAGATTGTGTTAACCATGACAGATACAAAGGCTGAACTCCAAAAATCGTAGACATGATCAAGGAAAGTTCAGAATCGTAGAGCTGAAAAGACAACTACCTCAACGATCGTAGCAAAGACTCAACCATCGTAGTGCAGACTCAATGATGACACAAGCCCCATCAACAAAGCAAAAATTGCACCCTGTGATGACAAACTTCATAAATAAGGCAATCTCTCTAAGAGGTGCCTCAGGAACAAACCTAACCCTTGAATCTCTCCAAGAGGTTGGCCCTTCTTGAGCTGCCTTAAAAGAATGCTTTATCAAAAACTCATCACAAGGATTCGTACAGACTCGACGATTGCAGGACAGACTCAACGAATGATTGATCAGACTCGACGATCATAGGACAGACTCAACGAATGCTGGACAGACTCGACAATCGTAGGACAGACTCAACGAACATAAGACTACCTCAATGATCGTAGTCTTCCTAAGGACACCTCAGTTCTGAAGAAGCCAAGGGCAAATCAGTACATACCTGAACAATTAAAATTGTAGAGCCAAGCAAAAGTCGACACCTGTCCCACTAAACGAAAAAGAAGAGAGGGAAGTTACAAGTACAAGTTGAAATCGTATTTTTGAAATCTAAAGTTCAAAAGATTATCTCTCTCTCTCTCAAAGCAAAAGCCCTAACTCAGAGGAAAGCTCAGTCGAATCTCACTTCCAGTTAGAAAATCAATGGCGTCATTCAATGTTATCTCAGGCTACAGACTCTACTTTGACGAGTTTAAGACTGCTCCACCAAAATTTCACAAGACCCTGGAGCTACTGAAGATGGCGGGTCTCGAAGAGGCTCTGGACGAAGACACGCTGATATATCCCAAGTTAGTGCAGGAATTCTACAAGAATGGTATGTTTGAGAACAACACCATCACTACAAAAGTAAGGGGAGTAGAAATCAGACTGAAGGCAGAAGACTTCAATCTTGCCCTAGGTCTCAAGAATGAAGGGCATCCACACTTAGATTTCGCAGACTTCCAAGATGGACTAAGAAAAATGCATCACATGAAAACCCCTCTGTGAAAGGGTACAAGAAGAAGGAGTTCCCGCAGAGGTACGAATTTTTAGCTGATATTATTGGGAAATGTATATGCTGTAAGAGCTCAGGTCATGACTCGGTGAATGAAGCTCAACTTAAGCTCATGATTGCCATGTATTATGGTAGCTATATTGATCGAATGGATTAGTAAGTGGATAGTAAACTCGAAGAAATCAAAAGCCCTCAGAAGATGCTATATGGGCGTTTCTTGAGTATTATTCTGCAATCTGCACTGGGTGATAAAATTGGGGATGAAGAGGGAGAAGCCATCAACCCAAATCGAAGAATGACCCAGCAGTTGTTTGAAAACTGGAAAAGGAACCCTGCTGAGTATGTACGAATGATGACTAAATCCAGTGGAAGAACTGGGGATCTGAAGAACTCAGGCTTTCCAGGAAATATGTCTGTGGTTAGGGAGATCGAAGAAGAAGAAATCAACAAAGAAGAACCCATGTCCTTACCAGAAAAAGCAAGGGCAAGAGAAAGCTAAGGGCTAGACAGGTGGAAGAGCCTCAAGGATCCACTACTGATATACCTGTAGAGTCCTCTGATATAGAGACTCTGAGAATACTAAAAAGAAAGCAGTAGCAGGATGAAGCAGATGAGGATCACGCTACCATATCCCAGATCCTGAAGAAAAAAAAAGTTGGTCATAAGTCCAAAAGGCCATCAGTCACCTCAATCGTAGAGTCTCTACTGTTCGTGGAGTCCAGACCAAGCATGGCAGACAAGGAGGTAGCTGCTTTAAGCATAGTGGCTGTTGAACAGAACAAAGCTGAGATTCAAGAGAGTCCTGAAGTTGTGGCTAAACCCAGCAAAGCAAGGAGAAAGATGGTCAAGAAGTACATTCTTGAAAATGAAAAGGTGCTGAAGAAGGAAGGAAAGAGCATGGCTGCTAAGAAGGAACTATCCAGAGCAAGTCAAGAAGACAGTGCTCCAGATGAGGGGGAGATCCCTGAAATTCTAATGATAGAAAATACACCAACTTAGGAGGAGATGGATGAAGCTCAAGAAAATGCTCAAATTGAGGGGGAGCCTCAAGATATATCCATGGCAGAAGAGGATGTCCCTGCCAGAAATGAAAAGGATCCAGTGCTAGATCATCAAGAGCCCATTGAGATAATGGTGTCCTCCAGTGAAGACTAGAGAAGAGGAAGATGATGATGATGACCTTCAGATCACTGGTGTGGGCAGAGATGGGTATAGAAGCTACCTATACAATCAGATGTTCTCATACCTACCCATGATGCCATACCATCAAGCCCAAATCAACAACTCTTGGGATCACATATTCTGGAGTTTCAAAGAATATCCGGCCATCTCAGTGCTAGCTCATGGATTCCCAGGGAGATTCCACTTTGCAAAGAAGTTGATTACAAACACCTCTTCCTCAAAAGATAAACTTGAGGTACTGTCTATCCCCGCCCAATTCAGAACTAATCACCTACCATCATCCTCATTTAGTCAATTCTATGAATTCCCTTGATGGTTGGAAGTGATTCTCAATCCAGTAAATCAATTTCTAGTTACAGAATCCCAGAATTCTATAACTGAAGAACCAAATACAGCCAACTACATTTTGCTCCCACAAACCATTATCTCTACGATTCCTGACTCTAGCCCAGTCGTAGAGTCCCAAATAGAAATCGTAGAGCCCCATAGTCCAAACATTAACACTCAGGCCCCTCCATCAGACATACCATCCTTCTCCTCAAATGACTATTTTAGTCTTGATCTTGCTCTCTACTCCATACAAGATCAGTCTCAGAAAGAATCCCCTCCATTCAACAATCTTCAAACCAATGATACTCAACCAAATCTGCCCACAAAGGATGACTTGAAGGAAGAAACCAAGGACATGGTCAAGAACATAGAAGAAAGCCTGGAATCTCACTCCGGCCTCATTCATATCCGGCTGAATCAAATGATCACAGCTGCAAATAATTTTCTTGGCACTATGAATGCTGAGCTTACAAAGAAGCTGAGGGAAATTATCCAAGAAATTCTTAAGAGCATGAAGGACAGAGATGAGATTCACTTCCAGGTAGCCGCCAAGCAAAGAGAGGCTGTTCTTGAAATGCAGAAAAATCAAGAAGTTCAAAATAAACTTATGCTAGGAGAACATCATCAATTTGAAAGCCTCAATCCAAGAATTCCAGAAATCTTATGTCAATCAGGAACGACAGAATGATATTGTTCTCACTGCCCTCCGAAATAAAGAAGCTAGATCTGAAAAACAGATCAGAGAAAGTCGAGAGGACATTGCTCAGACACAAAGCCAACTGAACGAGCTTGTCCAAGGAGTGAATCGACTTTTTGCAGACATTCGAACCCCTAATGCTGACATAAAGGGGGAGAATAAAGGGAAAGGAGTTCAAGGAGCACAGGGAGATCAGGGCAGAGGTAGAGGAATCCAAGAAGGGGAAGAGGACAATTTTCACGAAGCCCTCCTGCAAGACAATTCCACCAACAGACTGCACGATCAAGCAATTAGACTCAACGATCTGATCAACAAGAAGTCTTGATGGCTCAGCCTTTAGGAAATTAAGGGCCAACTATTAGCTCACCAAATGTGACCACTACAGGCCTAAGAATGCCAATTGGAGATCTAGCATTCATGAATAGGCATGATCACAACCCGATAGTAAGTCCAAGTGAGCTGGAAGAGTTAGCTAGAAGAGATGAAGCTAGCAGGAAAAGATGGGCTGAGGAGTTTGCCAATCCTCCAAGGAAAAGGTCAAAGAAATAGAGATAAGTTGAAACTTTAAATTCTTATTGATGTAAAGCTAAAATGCAATATTTCTTGAACATCAATAAATTTATGCTTATTCTCTAGAAATTTCAGCTGCTCACTGAAATACTAAGTCATGTTTAAATTTCCTGCAAATGTATCTAGACACTAATAATCATGACAACAAACCTCCTTGGTTATGTCAACATCAAATAGGGGAGATTGTTGGGAGAATTCATATTATAATTTGATGTTTTAATGTATATGCTCATGACTATTTGTAAAGTCCTAGTAAGATATGTACGAGGACTTAGTGATAGATCAAATTTGTTAGGTTGATCTAAGCTCTTAACGTGTATCATTCTGTAATAGAATGTATAGATAGAAAGATCAAAGCTGTTAGGATTGATCTTGAGATGTAATAGATAGGCTTCGAGGAAATCGTAGTGTATCATCTGATCAACATTGCAGAAGTCAAGGCAGAAATGTAGAGCTTCAAAGATCGTAGTGTGCCTGCCTTGAAGGGACTCTTTGGAAATTGTAGAGTGGTCCCAACGTTTGCCCAGCCATCTCAATGATCGTAGTGTGCTAAAGGAAACATGGAGTTTACAAGTCAACGATCGTAGTGTGCTTCTGGAAACATAGAGTAACAACACGAGCAAGTGAAGATCATAGTGTGCAAGGGTTTAAGAGAAATCGTAGTGCTCTCAGCTGATAGCATCAGATCGAGCACCAAGGCGACAAGTCACTACGATCTGAATCGTAGAGCGTCTGTCTTATGTCAGAAAACGTTGAGCCTAATGTTATGTGTAAAGACAGATTCCAATATATGAGGAATAAATTCTAGACGTTGCAGTACTCATCAGTCCCAAGGTAATATGAAATATCCTTAGTATGCAACAAAGAAGCGTATTAAAGAAAAGAAGAAAGCACCATAGGTAAGGGGGCAAAACACCTTTTCAGGTGTTAGGTGAGAAAGCAGTCTGCTGTGTCAGTGGGCCAGAATGCAGTTTAAGAAGATGTGCAAAAATGTCTCCATCAAAGATCAGAAAAGTCAAATGCATTTAATGTCTCAACGGATGGATCCAACGGATAGTTTTCAAGATCACATATATGCAGATCAGACAGATGAGAGGGAACCAAGCAAGCATTGAACAAACAACGTGAACATCTCTCTCAAGCTCAACTCTATGATCTGAGATATTGCAAAACTTGCTCAGCTACTCAGTTCTTTAGAACAAATGCTTACACAACAACTGAGTAGAAACCATCAAGAACTCAACATCTATCAATCAACTAAAGAAGAGTACCAAGTCTGCTGGACTTTAAGAGTTCGTAGTGAACTGTAAGAAAGCAAAGTCTGCTGGACATGAAGAGTTCAAGAGTGAACTAAGAAGTTCATAGACTGCTGGTCTAGAAGGAATCTGTGTGATTCAGAAGTTGTAAAAAGCATCCTTATTGGATATCTTACTCGTTGAGTAGAAGAGTGAACTAGGAGCTTTAAGTGCTCTGAACCACTTAAAAACGATTGTGTCTTCTACATTCATATTAACTGCTATATCTGCTATAACTGTTATAATTGCCTCACTCTCATAACTCCATTGCTTGGTAAAGAAGATTAAAACAAACATTTATTCCGCTAAGTTTTAATCATTATCAAAGAACAAGTTTAAAACGAAATTTTTTTTAAATATCTATTCAACCCCCCCTTCTAGATAACTATTGTGCCAACTAGGAACTAACACAAACCTCTCCTTGACAGAATTTCTAGACATCGTCAATATTGTAAATAATAATATTAATAATTTTGTCTTCACAATTATTGATTTAATAATATATAAAATATTGACAATAATTGAATCAAATAACGTGAGATACTATGCAGCAATTACTATTATGAGACCATGAATTTTTCGAAATAAAAGCATTCAATTTTTTTCTATTTTGGTAAATAGTTAAATTGAAAAAAGTTTAAAGTTAAGGGTAATATGTGATTTTTTTTTTTGCAAAGTAAGCAAGTTGATATAAAATATTCGTTGTGTCGGGGAATATTCGATTAGTTGGGGAATATTCTTTTTGTCAGAGAATATCCGTACGATGGTACAATCATTGGTGGACCCCACAACGGAATTATTATCAGATTGAGAAAATGACAAAAATATTTTTATGAAAATAACGGCGGAAGTTTTACCGTTAACTGTTGAAACACCCGGTGTTAAAAGTACAGTAATACGTGTGGTTGCATAGTAGCACATGATATTAATTATTGATGCTTATGTGAGAAGTCACTCAGTTTTGTTTTATTAGTATTATTAATGTAATAAAACAGAAAAGCTTTTTATATAAAACAGAATACTTTTATAAAGTTATTCGTTTTATTAGACTATAAATAGAATATATAATATTCAATTATGCATAGTGTTTTGCATAGTAATATCTTTTTATATAAAACAGAATACTTTTATAAAGTTATTTATTTTATTAGACAATAATTAGAATATATTATATTTTATTATGCACAGTGTCTGCATAGTGTTTTGTATAGTAAAATCTTTTTATATAAAACAGAATACTTTTATAAAGTTATTCGTTTTATTAGATTATAAATAGAATATATTATATTTTATTTAAAAGATTTTGCTTTAAATATGGACCATCCGATTAAAAGTAAATCAATCTGGACCGTTCATGAATTAGTTACTATGCAGTCAATTCTTCTATAAATAGAAGCTCATTCCTTCATTATTACTTACGAATTCACTGAAACTCTAGAGAGAGAAACTATAAAGAGAGTTCTTCTTCTATAATCTTGAGCGTATTTCTTTAGAGTTTAAGAAAACTTTGAGCATAGTGCAAGTTTTCTTCGAGTAAATCCTCGCCCTACCAGTCGGAATACTCTTCTTCTACGGTAAGGGATATTATTTGTTATACTCGAAAGGGGTATTCTTTCTTTCTTATTCATGAAGAGAACTTCTATTATTCTATTCTTTATTATTCTATTGGAATAACCTGTATACGCGGGCTACCCTATACTTGGTGAAATTCTTCTGTTATTCCATTATTTATTATTATGTTAGAATATCATGTCTGTGTATTTTATGTCGGACCTGGTTCCGTCTTTATTATTATGTTGTAATATCTTGTTTGTGCGTTTTACGTCGGACCTGGTTCCGTCTTTATTATTCTGTTGGAATATCCTGTTGGAGCGTATTACGCCTGACCTGGTTCCATTATTTATTATTCTGATGGGAATAACCTGTCTGTGCAGTCTGTCACACGCATGGTGAATCCTCTTGTTATTCCATTCTTTATTATTCTGTTGGAATAACCTGTCTATATGGATTACCACATGCATGGTGAATGATCCCTTGTATTCATTCTTTATTAAATTATGGAAATGATCTGTCTAACTGGATTACCACATGACAGCTGAAAATCCATTTGCAGTTTCATATATTATATTATACTCAGTTGGTTAAAGTTTTGGCTTCTATACTCCATGAAATTAGTGGAATATCCTTGATATTTGCGCTTCATCCAGTATCTTTTCATGGAAATATTCTTCTGAGCATTCTTGAATTTTACTCTACAAAGAAGTATCATGTTGACAATTTGGACGTTATTGGTTCCTGGATAAATTAATTCTTGAACTTGTTTTATTGAATTATTATGTCATTGTCATAATCCTCATGTTTATATTATGTTGAAAGTCATCTGCGGCCTGTAGTACATAGATGGACTTGGTATGATTATGACCAGGAATTATTCGGTATAATCATGACCGTAATGTTACAAATGATGTGGAAAAAAGTCCTCATTAGGCCCGTAGTGCATTGATGGAAAGTTTTTGGTATGATTATGGTTATGGATTCTCTTCAGCCAAGGGTGCAGAGATGAATTGTTTTATGGCATGATCAGGATCGTTGATGAAAGCACGATTATCTTTGGCCCATAGTGCATGGATAATTCATGGATGTGATAATAATGAATATCCTTGGCCTGTAGTGCAGGGATGATTCGATGATGTGAATTAATTATTGAGCTGAGTCCCAGCGATGAAATATTAATTCATAGATGTGATAATAATGAATATTCTTGGCCTGTAGTGCAGGGATGATTCGATGATGTGAATTAATTATTGAGCTAAGTCTCAGCGATGAAATACTAATTCATGGATGTGATAATAATGAATATCTTTAGCCGTAGTGCATGGATAATTCATGGATGTGATACTAACGAATATCCTTGGCCGTAGTGCATGGATAATTCGTTGATGTGGATTATTTATTAAGCTGAGTCTCAACGATAAAATATTGGTTATACACTTTTAATTTGTAGAAGATAGTAGATATCATGCTCTACTTGACTCTTCTAAAATACAGTTGTATGTCTTTGGCTTGTAGTGCAAAGATGAATTGTTAATGAATATCTTTGGTCGTACTGTAAAGATGAATTTATTAGTATGATTATGAACAAGAATTGTGATTTAGTATAACCATGATTTTTGATGTTTCAGGTGAAAGATAGGTGATGAAAATTATCTTCGTCCTGGGTGCGAAGAGGAATTTAGAATCACAATTATGATTATAAGTTATTCATATGATTGTGGACAGAAATTGTTGATTGATGTTACAGGGATAAAACATTATTAGTGGACTTGTAACATGGAGAAGATAATAGACCTGATGGTCTATTTGACTCTTCTAATGGATTGCTAGTTCCGCTGCAACTATGGTTGAAAACTTTTATCATCTACCATATGTTCTAAATCTCTGATTTATTAATGATGAAGGCTATTGATAGTGTAAATTAGCTTTAGTCATGATATTCTTTACTGGGCTAGTTGTGCTCACCCTTTCTGCTTCACAATTCCTTTCAGGTAATAAGAGTGTTGCCGGGTCGGGGAATAGAACGGCGGTCTCTAGCTGTGGAGGTTATCCCTAAACAGTATAGAAAAGTGTGTTATATTCTATACATCATTTAGTAGTTATATTTGGTGAATTAAATAAGGTGAGGCGAACCCAATTTTGGAAGGGTGTTTTGTCACTATCATACAAGATGTCTAATGACATACAAACTCGTGTTCTCATAAGACATGGTTGTGCATATCCACTTGCTGATTATATCTACGAGCACTACCTGTATGATCTTGGAGTTTATTTGAAATATAATTTTCACTTGGAGACAACGGAGATATTTATATGTCAAGAGAAGACTCACCATTGGAAAGAAGATGATAATAATCTTCTTGTTTTTATTTGGGGACTTTTGGGTCAACCAAGGATAATTCTGTGGACATATGATATCTATCATAACCTAGACGCATGGCCTCCCATGTATGAAGGTTTCCTTGAGCACTTCCCAAAGATTTTAATTTTTAAAATAATTTTTGACTATACTTTTATGTAAAGTATCATTGTAAGATTGTGGTCGAGGTACCATGAGAGTTACATACATTTGTATTAAAACTCACAGTTAACTATGGTCGTATTCTATACGACAGTTCAACAGTTGTATAAATGAAGTTGTATTTGAATTTTGTACCATGTATCTGACGACTTAGAATGGGTGATGTATACCTAATTTTTGGGGCGTAAAAACTGTAGCAATAATTGAACAAAACTGAGTGACTTCTCATATAAGCATCAATAATCAATACCGTGTGCTACTATGCAACCACGCATATTATTTTACTTTTAACACCGGGTGTTTCAACAGTTAACGTTAAAACTTCCGCCATTATTTTCATAAAATATTTTTGTCATTTTCTCAATCCGACAATAATTCCGTTATGGGGTCCACCAATGATTGTGCCGTTGTATGAATATTTTCTGTTAAAATGAATATTCCTCGACCAATCAAATATTATATAACAACTTGCGTACTTTGCAAAATTTATAAATATTACCCACAACTATAACATTATATCAAATTCATTTCATAATATTCAAAAATTATATTTATAGAAAAATCATCTTTATTCATAAAATTTGGGGTCTAACAATAACTCTTTGCCTAAAGCATCGCTGTAGATAACAAATCCATCCGAACCAGATGGTATTGTCAGAACTGATGCCGAAATGAGTCTCCTCTTGAGTTCTTGAAAACTCTTCTCACAATCCTCGCTCCAACCAAATTTTGTATCTTTACGAGTCCGCTGAGTTAACGGAGTAGCGATTCGAGAAAATTCTTCCACGAATCTCCGATAGTAACCAGCTAAGCCCAGAAAGTTACGTACTTCGGTCACTGACTTTGGTTGCTCTCAACTTTGTATTGCTTCAATCTTTATCGGGTCAACAAATACTCCATGTTTTGACACCAAGTGCCCAAGGAATGCAACTTCCTCAAGCCAGAACTCACATTTCTTTAGCTTGGCATATAGCTTGTTGTCACAAAGCATTTGAAGTACCAGCTTCAAATGGTGCTCATGATCTTCACGGCTTTCGGAATAGATGTAGATGTCATCAATAAAGACAACAACGAACTGATCTAAATATTCTTTGAACACACGGTTCATCATATCCATGAAAGCAGCAGGAGCATTAGTCAATCCAAAAGACATGACTAAGAATTCATAATGCCCGTATCGAGTTCTGAAGGCAGTCTTTGAAATATCCTCAGTTTTAGTCTTCAGCTGATGATATCCAGAATGAAGATCGATCATTAAAAAGAATTGTGATCTTTAAAACTAGTCAAACAAGTCATCTATGTGAGGTAGTGGATACCTATTCTTGATGGTGACATGGTTCAATTCTCGGTAGTCAATACAAAGTCGCATACTCCCGTCTTTCTTCTTTACAAATAAAACAGGAGCACCCCAAGGAGATGTACTAGGACGAATGAAACCGATGTCTAACAACTCCTGAAGTTGGACCTTTAACTCCTGAAGTTCAATTGGAGCCATTTGATATGAAGTTTTAGAAATGGGCTTTGTACCAGGTTCAAGGTCAATAAAGAATTCAACTTCACGTTTTGGGGGTAGACCCGAAAGTTCTTCAGGAAATACGTCAGGAAATTCACTAACAACAGAAATATTATTCAAATCTGACGTGTTTTTGTTCAAGTCTATGACATGGGCTAAGAAAGTTTGACATTCGTTTTTCAATAAACGAATGGCTTTATGGCTTAATATGACAGTGATTGACTTTAGAGGTTTGGTTGCTTGAATTCGTATAATAGGTTGGTTAGGAATATGAAAACTAACAACCTTACAAAAATAATCAATTTTAGCATGATGAGTGGTTAACCTAATCAATCCCTAAAATCACATCAAATGCAAATATTTTCAATGAAATAAGATCGGCAGGTAATGTGATGGTTCTAACTTGAATCAAAGCAAGATTTATAAATAGTAGATGTAATGAAAGTTTCTCCTAACAGAGTCTCAACAGATAAGTCAAGGTCTAATTTCTCCGGAGTCAAGTTCAAACGTTGAGAACAAACATGAGAGATAAAAGAATGGGTAGAACTGGTATCTAATAAGGTATAAAATTCACAAGAGTTTATGATTAGCTTAACCGTGATCACCTCATTTGGGTTCCTCGCAGTTTTGGGCAGTCACGACAAACGCCCTTCCAGGAACCACCGACTTTGACTTGTCCGGGACAGAATTTGGAGACACCATCCCCGTTGAACTTGGTTTTGCAACAAGACAATCTCCAACTATATGACCTTCCTTTCCACAATTATAACACACCTTGGATTGTTATGGGCAGTTTGGGTTGATGTGTCCATATTTTCCGTATTTATAACAAACGATCAGTGCTCGTTCTCCTCCCCTAGAAACATCTGATGTTTGTGCTGACGTCTTCACGTTGTCATTGTTGTACCTTCTCTTCTTGAAATCTCCTCCCGACTCGCTTCTTCTATTTTCATGGCTACAATTACCATCAGAGTGGTTACCGATTTTATCTGAATGTTTTCCTCCCCGCTGGTTGTCATTGCTCCGATGACCGCTGCCACCAGTATGACCTTGGTTGTGGTCCCTTGGTTGAACATACTCATTATCTCGGTCTAATAATTGAGCCCTATTTACAACATCTGAATATAAAGAAAATTTATGAGAGATAAGATATTGCCGAATCTCGGGTTTTAGACCTCTCAGAAATATCAGTGTCATTCGTTCCTCATTCTCTACCAAATGAGGTGCAAACCTGGATAACTCTGCAAACTTCACTTCGTACTGGGACACCTTCATGTTATTTTGTTCCAGTCTAATAAACTCTACCTCATTCATATGACGAATACTTTCAGGAAAGTACTTGTCATTAAACAGTTTCTGAAATGTTTCCCAAGACATGTTGAGTGCGGCAGCCTGGGAACGCTTCACAGATTCCCACCAGTAATCTGTCTCACCACGGAACATAAAGGTGGCGAATGGAACCTTCTGTTCCTCCGTGCCAACCCAAAACATCAAATATCTTGGTAATTTGTTTAACCGAAACTTTCGTCTTGATCAGATCCGGCTTTCACGCAAATTCTGGTGGTCCCAACTCTTTGAACTACTTTGCTGTGACAAGCCACGCATTGCTATCATTTCCACACGTATTTTGTACACGAGTCTCCCTCGTCTGATTTTGCATGAATTGCAAAAAGCTTCTAAACATCTCATCATTCATCATTTGTTCGGAAGTATTGTTTACAGTAGGAATATTGCCTTCTTGTTGCACGTTCCCCTAGGTGGTGATTAAAAGTGTCTCCACAGTCTCATTCACTCCATTGTTAATATTTTCAGCTGCCATTCTCAAATACTGCCACAAAATAAGGGTTAATTAACAAATTAACATATCACATATTAACCATATGCTTCGACTGACCAACCAAATAAGCTTAGGTATGACACACTAGCGAAGGATTACTCGTCTATCCCCTCCTAGTTCTATTCCCCGATCTCCGTTAGAGACTATATCCTAAGCTCTGATACCAACTGTGACGCCCCCAAAATAGGTATACATCACCCATTATGAGTCTCCAAATACATGGTACAGAAATAAATACAACTTCAATAATATAATTGTCATGCAAAATACAACAACATATATACTGTGAGTTTGAATACAAATATTGTCTGATAGACAGTATACAAACTCAAAAGGAGTCCTCATTACAATTATTGATACACTATTTTACAAAAAAAAGTGAGGAATACTAAAACAACTATCCTGAACCATCACTCCATATCTCGGCTAGTTCCTGTTATGTTCTCACCTCCTGAGAGGAAAATGGTGAGCTCAACTAGCCCAATAAAGAATATCATGACTAAGATAATATACAACAATTTATCATTAGTCTTCAACAGGAAAAAAATCTGATAGAATATAATAGACAACAAGTTTTAGATCAACAACTGCAGCGGAAACAACAATCCATTAGAAGAGTCAAGTAGAAAATGAATTTTACTATCTTCTAAGATTTAAAAGTCCATCATTATTTTATCCCTATAACATCAATCAATATACATCTTGAATCAAATATTCATCTTTGCACTACAGGCCAAAGATATTCATTTGTATCACCAGTTGGTCATGTTCATCTCAACACCTGTTCATCTTTGCACTACGGGCCAAAGATATTCATCGGTTAATCATTCATCTTTGCACTACAAGCCAAAGATATTCAGTACTATCATCATTTAGGACTGAGGATGATGAAAAATATCTTAAAGAAAATGAAATCCAGTGAGATAAAAGATTAAAGATTAGAGATTCGTACTTTAGTTTATCCAAGTTCAAAAATACCTTATAATAATCAATTGTGAAGCAAAATTCAAGAATGCAGATCAAAACATGGATACAATCAAAGATAGTAACCATAATAGACAACTTGGACAAAGAAAAAAAAATTTCTTTTTTTCTGTGAATAGTGCCGTATTCGTGAATACTGTTGTATACGTGAATAGTAACCCCGACATGAAAAAGGTAAAAATTCCATAATAAAATCTACACCAATATTTCGGTATAATGATATTGAAAGAATAACATTATTATGAAGAAAATAACATCCCTTACCTCAAAAGAGCAGTACTTTCGGCAAAAATATCATGTATAAGACTGAAGGAAACTTGCACTGAATAGCAACTCACAAAGTATCTAAATACTCACAAAATACGCTCGATAATATATATATATATATAAAGAAAACTTGTTTCTAGTGTGATTTTTAATTCTAACTAAGCACCCAATTTATAAGAAAATACTTAGAATATCATAGCAGACTAACCTGCTACCTGATGGCTTTACCTGCTACTATTTACGCCCACCACTTTTGAAAATAAATTTCAGCACATTTCTCACCAACCAAAATTGGGGCTCACCCATGTATTTAATAAAAAAACATTTATTTCCAAAACTTCAATAATTCATAATAAATTACCCTTTTATCAGAAAAATACGAAATTTATGTCCATTCCATAGGAAATTAAATTCTCTACAACTTTGTAGAAGAACATTTTTCTGAATTCCAAACAAAAATGTTTGAAATCCATATACGAACGATTTTTAATACCTTCATTCCGACAAAATACTGATAAAATACCTCAACATTAATTTCATCATTTATAACCACAATAAATATATCCATCATTTATATCCACATAAAATAAATATTTTTTATCATATAAATCAATAATTAATTATTCACAAATAATATTACAGAATCACAATAATGACAATCCGGTCGTTCCCAGGAAAGAGGAGGCTTTCCGATAAGGATTTCTCCTTTTTGGCGCGCAATTAGGTGACCAAACCCCTTTCCTAGACAGAACTTTCTTAGACATTGCCAATAATGTTATCTAACAATATTATTCAAATAATATGAATTATTGATCTGATAATAGAGATACTGTGCAATGACAATTATTGGAATAACAATAATATAAAATATCAACGTAGCAATTATTGAATCAATAAAATAAAATATTGAATAGTAATTACTGTAATAATTATTGAGTAGTCCCTTCTTATGTAATAATCAATAATTCAAAAATACTGTGCAACCACGCGTATTACTGTATTTTAACCACCGGGTATTCCAACAGTGTTAACGGTAACCATTACGCCGTTATTTATAAAACCCAACTTTTCATTTTCTTCATCCGACTGTTTTCCGTTATGGGGCCCACAAATGGCTGTGACATCGTACGAATATTTCCTGACAGCAAGAATATTCCACGACCAAACGAATATTCCTGACAACAATGAATATTTTATAAGCACTTGGTTATTTTGCAAAATTTGCACATTTCACCCATAACCAAAGTATTATATCAACTTAACACCTTATTATTCACAATAATTCTGACTCCCCCAAAATCGGTATACATCACCCATCTTGAGTCGCCAAATACATGGTACAGAATACAAATACAACTTTAAATATCCAACATGAGCTGTGAGTTTTAATACAATTATTGTCTTCAAGACAGTATTCAAACTCAAAATAAGTCCTCAATACATTTATTATCACACTATTTCATAGAATAGTGAGGACTACTAATGCTATCATCTGGACCGTCACTCCATTCCCCGACTAGTCCCTGCTACGTTCTCATTTCCTGAAGAGAACAATGAAATCAAAAGGGTGAACTGAACTAGCCCAGTAAGAAATATTATGACTAAGATAATGCAGAATAAATTATCATTAGTCTTCAACAGTGTTAAACTGATAAAATAGAACAAACATCAAGTTTAACTGCAACGGAACAAGCAATCCATTAGAATAGTCAAATAGAGAATAAAATCTACTATCTTCTATGATTTAAAAGGTTTTTCATGACTTTTATCGCTGAAACTCAGCTTAATAAATAATTCACATCATCCCTGCACTACGGCCAAGGATATTCATTAGTATCACAACCACAAATTATCCATGCACTACAGCCAAGGATATTCGTGTATTCATCAATGGTCATGATCATGTCAACAACTGTCCATCAATGCACTACGGGCCAATGAAGACTTTTACCACATCATTTGTAACATTACGGTCATGATTACACCTAATAACCCCTGGTCATAATCATACCAAGTCCATCTATGCACTACAGGCCTCATATGACTTTCAACAAAATATATATAAACATGAGGATGATAACAATGATATGAGAATTCAATAAAACAAGTTCAAGAATTAATTTATCCAGGAACTAATAACGTCCAAATTGTCAACACGATACTTCTTTGTAGAGTAAAATTCAAGAATGCTCAGAAGAATATTTTCATGAAAAGATACTGGATGGAGCGCAAATATCAAGGATATTCCACTAATTTCATGGAGTATAGAAGTCAAAGTTTTAACCAACTAAGTATAATAAAGAATGAAATAATAAAAGAAATCACCAAGCATGCGATAGATCGCACATACAGGTTATTCCAACAGAATAATAAATAACGGAACCAGGTCCGGCGTAAAACGCACAGACATGATATTCCAATAGAATAATAAAGAATGGAACCAGGTCCGGCGTAAAACGCACAGACAGGATATTCCAACAGAATAATAAAGACTAGAACCAGGTCCAGCGTAAAACGCACAGACATGATATTCCAACAGAATAATAAAGAATGAAATAACAGAAGTTCTCTTCATGAATACAAAAGAAATAATACCCCTCACCGTAAAAGAAACTGGATATAAGAGTAGGGAAGTAGCAGAATACTTTTCTATAGTTTCTCTATAATTTCTCTTTCTAGAGTTTCAGTGAATTCGTAAAAAATAATGAAGGAATGAGCTTCTATTTATAGAAGAATGGACTGAATAGTAACTAATTCATAAACGGTCCAGATTGATTTACTTTTAATCGGACGATCCATATTTAAAGTAAAATCTTTTAAATAAAATATAATATATACATATATATAACATGTGCAGAGAAAAAGAAATCACGGGTGAAAACCCCGTGAACTCATCTCATCCTCCCTGCCAATTTTTCAAACTTAACTTAAATATATACATATATATATAATACATGTCGTACGTTCCACCAAAATCCAAAATCAACCTATATATATATATATATATATATATATATATATATAGCCACATGTTGGTTAAAAACTTAAACCACCCGAACATGCATTCAAATTTCCTCTACAAATTTCAAACATGTGCCCCACCTATTATTTATCCACTTTTCTAGATTATATATATATATATATATATATATATATATGTGTGTGTGTGTGTGTGTGTGTGTGTGTGTGTGTATATATATATATATATATATATATTCACACACTCCACCACCCACATTCACCAACACACATAATATCCCTCCACCACACGCCACTAACAATAAATATATATATATATATATATATATATATATATATATATATATAATCACGTGCCTGCAATACATATATAAAAAAATTGAGATTACTTTCTCCCGACGATTTTGAAAAATGAGCAAGTAGGGGTTCAAGTAATAGGCAAAATACATCATAAAAATTTTCTCAATATTTTTAACAACACTTATCATCATTATTATAATTCACAATATTAATCGACTAGGTCGTTCCCAGGAAAGAGGGGGCTTTCCAATAAGGATTTCTCCCTATTGACGCGTAATTAGGTGACCAAACCTCTCCTTGACAGAACTTCTAGACATCGTTAATATTGCAAATAATAATATTAATAACTTTGTCGTCTCAATTGTTAATTTAATAATATATAAAATATTGACAATAATTGAATCAAATAACGTGAGATACTATGCAGCAATTACTGTAGCAATAATTGAACAAAACAAAGTGACTTCTCACGTAAGCATCAATAATCAATACCGTGTGCTACTGTGCAACTACGCATATTACTGTACTTTTAACACCAGGTGTTTCAACAGTTAACGGTAAAACTTCTGTCGTTACTTTCAAAAAGTATTTTTTGTCATTTTCTTAATCCGACAATAATTCCGTTGTGGGGTCCACCAATGATTGTGTCGTTGTACGAATATTCCCTGTTAAAATGAATATTCCCTGACCAATCGAATATTATAAAACAACTTGCATATTTTGCAAAATTTATAATTATTACCCACAACTATCACATTATATCAAATTCATTCCATAATATTTAAAAATGATATTTACAGAAAAATCATCTTTATTAAAAAGTTGGGGTCTTACAATAATAATTAGAGGAAATTTGATTTTATTTATAAAAATTTGGGGTCTTACACACGATATTATACAATATCTTTGATTATTGATACTTATGTGAGAAGTCACTCAGTTTTATTCAATTATTGCCACAATAATTGTTGCATAGTATCTCACATTATTGATTCAATTATTGTCATAATATTTTATATTATTAAATTAATAATTGAGATGACAAAGTTATTCATATTATTATTTCCATTATTGACAATGTCTAAAAAGTTCTGTCGAGAAAAGGGGTTTGGTCACCTAATTGCGCGCCAATAAGGAAAAAACTTTATCGGAAAGCCCTCTTTTTCTTGGGAATAATCTGGTTGTTAATATTGTGAATTATAATATTAATGATGAATAATTATTGATCAAAAAGGTGTTTAGTGAAGCCAAGTGAATTGAGATAAATAGAGGGGTTTTTTTATGAAGTATTTGTTATAAATTTAGTTTATTGCATGGACCTCCACTTATCCATTTTTTTAAAATTATCGATAGGAAGTTATCTCAGTTTTATTTTATATATATATATATATATATATATATATATATATATATATATTATAAGTTTTGTTTTTTTTATATAAAATAGAATATATTTTATTTTATTTTGCATCGTACTGCATAGTGTGTGCATAGTACTGCATAGTGCAGCATAGTAAAATCATTTTTTTTAAGTTTCAGTCAAACATCGCCCGTGAATTCTTCCTACTGTGCGTCCGTGATTTTATAAATTCAAATAGTATCATGTCATTATCCGATAAATAAGATATTTAGTTTAGAAAAAAAAATGATCACACGTGAATCAGAGAATTCTTCTTCGATAATATTGAGCATATTTCTTTTAAATTTAAGGAAGCTTTGAGTGTAGAAAACTGTACAAGTTTTTTACAAGAATATTTCTGGTATACCAGTCAGAAGTACTCTCCTTTTAAGGTAAGGGATATTATTTTATTTAATATTCGTAAGAAATAATATTTTCTTCCATACTCTGTAGTATGTAAGTAATCTTATTTCGTTTAATATTCTTAAATCTACACTCATTTTGATAAGTATTGCTTCTATACTCCTTGAAATTAGTAGAATATCCTAGAAATTTGCGCTTCATCGAGTATCTTTTCACATGAATATTTTTCTGAACATTCTTGTTAAATTTTGATCTTTTCATGCCGGGGTACTATTCACGAAGTACTATTCACGGATTACTACTCACTTGGGTACTATTCACCCGGGATACTATTCATGACAAAAATTAATTTCTTTTATGTCCAAATTATTTTTGATACAATATTATTCTTGAATTTTACTCCACAAAACAGTTATCATGTTGATAATTTAGACATTTTTAAACTCTGGATAAATTAAAAATCTTTAATATTTATCCTTAATTTCGTTTGATTGATGCTTATATCATTGTTATAATCCTCATGCTTATATTGTGATGAAAGTCATCTTTGGCCCGTAGTGCATAAATGGACTGTTGATTGGTATGATTATGATTAGGAATTATGTATCAGTATAATTATGACCTGTAATGTTACAAATGATGTGGTAAAAGTCCTCATTGGCCCGTAGTGCATTGATGGACAGTTGTTGGCATGATCATGATCATTGGTGATATTAACAAATATCATTGGCCCGTAGTGCATGGATAATTCGTGGATGTGATAATAATGAATATCATTGGCCCGTAGTGTATGGATAATTCATCGATGTGATACTAACGAATATCATTGACCCATAGTGCATGGATAATTCGGTGATGTGGATTATTTATTGAGATGTGTTACAATGATAAAATATTGATGATGAACTTTTAAATCATAGAAGATAGTATATATCACGCTCTACTTGACTCTTCTAATGGATTGTTTGTTCCGTTGCAATTAAACTTGTTGTTTATTTTATTCTATCAGTTTAACACTATTGAAGGCTAACGATAATTTATTCTACATTATCTTAGTTATAATATTCTTTACTGGGCAAGTTAAGCTCACCCTTTGCTTTCATTGTTTTCTTCAGAAAATGAGAGTATAGCTGGGACTAGTCGGGGAACGGAGTGATGGTCCAAGATGGTGGCTATTATAGTCCTCACTATTTTATAAAATAATGTGATAATAATTATAATGAGAACTCCATTTGAGTTTGGATATTGTCTACGAGACAATATTCGTGTTAAAACTCTCAGCTTACGTTTGTCGTATTGTATTAATGAAGTTTGTATTTGAATTTTGTACCATGTATTTGGCGACTCAGAATGGGTTGTGTATACCTATTTTGGGGGCGTCACAGTTGGTATCAAAGCTTAGGGATATGATCCCTAGCTGAGATTTGAGGCAAGAATTAGGAGGGGAGAGACGGGTAAATCCTTCGCTAGTATGACCTACCTAAGCTTATTTGTTATTTAATTGGTCGGTCAGAATATATGGATAATATGTGGCATGTCAATTAACCCTTGTTTTGTGGCAGTGTTTGAAAATGACATATGAAAATGTTGAGATAAGCAATGGAGCACATGAGACCGTTGAGTCGCCGATGATCAATAATCAGGATAATGTGCATCAGGAAGGCAATAATCCTCAAGTAAACAATAATATCGACCAAATGATGAACGACGGAATGTTTAGGAGCTTTCTGCAATTCGTGTAACATCAGGCGAGAGAGACTCCTATTTAAAATGCAGGTGGAAACACTGACAACTAACGGATGGTCACTGCTAAGCAATTTAAGGAGTTGAGACCACCGGAGTTTTTGGGAAAGCCAGAGCCACTTAAGATAGAGACGTGGATTAAGCAGATCACCAAGATATTTGATGTCATGGGATACTCCGAGGAGCAAAAGGTTCCCTTTGCCACCTTCATGTTGCGAGGAGAGGCAGATCATTGGTAGGAATCTGTAAAACGTACTCAGCTTTCCGCACTGAAGATGTCTTGGGAGAAGTTCCAAGAATTGTTCAACGACAACTACTTTCCCGAAAGTATTCGTCACATGAAGGAGGTAGAATTCATCAAGCTGGAGCAAAATAATATGATCTTATCACAATACGAGGCTAAATTTACGGAGTTATCCCGGTTTACATCCCATTTGGTAGATAATGAGGAACGAATGACGTGAATGTTTCTAAGAGGTTTGAAACCTGAAATACGTCAATACCTCATTTCTCACAAACTTTGCTTGTATTCAGATGTTGTAAATAGGGCTCAGTTATTGGAGCGCAATAATGAGTCAACCCAACCAAAAGATAGCGGCCGACAAAACGATAATACTAGTGGTAGCAGTCATCGAAGCGGTGACAACAAACGTGGAGGAAATCAAAATGCCAGAAATGGTAACCACTTCGGTGGTAATCATGGCCAAGATAATAAAAGTGGAAATTTCAAGAATCTCGGTTCAACAATGATGGAAAGACGGCAGTATCATCACCCGTTTTCAAGGAAGGAGAACGACCACCAGTCGTATGTTACAAATGGAGAGGGGAAGGACACATTAATCCAAACTGTACGCAGCAACCCAAAGTGTGTCATAATTGCGAAAGAGAAGGTCACCTAGCCCGATTTTGTCGTGTAGTGAAGTCAAGTCCAGCTAGGATGGAGACATCAAGGGCCGTCCCAGACAAGTCAAAGTCGGTAGTTCAAGGGAGAGCGTTTTTCGTGACCTCCCAAAAAGCGAAGAACCCGAACGAAGTTATCACGGGTAAACTAATCATAAATTCTTGCGAAGTCTATACCTTATTTGATACTGGTTCTACCCATTCTTTTATTTCTCTTACTTGCGCTCAACGTTTAAATTTAACTTCGGAGAAATTAGACTTTGACTTATCTGTTGGGAGAAATCTTCATTACATCCACTGTTTATAAGTCTTGTTTGATTCAAATCGGCACCTTTACATTACCTGTCTATCTTATCTCTTTGAAAATACTTGTATTTAATGTGATTTTAGGGATTGATTGGTTAACTACTCATCATGCTAAAATTGATTGTTTTCGTAAGGTTGTTAGCTTTCATATTCCTAACCAACCTATTATACGAATTCAAGCAACCAAACCACTAAAGTCAATCACTGTTGTAAGACCCCAACTTTTTATAAATAAAATTGAATTTTTTCTAATTATTATTTTGAATAATAAGGTGTTAATTTGATATAATGCTTTGATTATAGGTGAAA
This sequence comes from Panax japonicus, assembly GCA_020205505.1. Classification (NCBI taxonomy): domain Eukaryota; kingdom Viridiplantae; phylum Streptophyta; class Magnoliopsida; order Apiales; family Araliaceae; genus Panax; species Panax japonicus. The sequence goes on from CM035100.1 coordinate 50,625,344, forward strand.
TGTGCAAATTTTGCAAAATAAGCAAGTGGTTATAAAATATTCATTGTTGTCGGAGAATATTCGTTTGGTCGTGGAATATTCTTGCTGTCGGGGAATATTCGTACGATGATGTAGCCATTTGTGGGCCCTGTAACAGAAAACGGTCGGATAAAGAAAACGATAAGTTTGAGTTTTTATAAATAACGGCGTAATTGTTACCGTTAACACTGTTGAAATACCCGACGGTTAAAATACAGTAATACGCGTGGTTGCACAGTAGCATACGGTATTGCACAGTATTTTTGAATTATTGATTATTACGTAAGAAGGCACTACTCTATAATTGCTACAGTATTTATTGTTCAATATTTTATTTTATTGATTCAAAATTGCTACGTTGATATTTTATATTATTGTTAATTCAATAATTGTCACTGCACAATATTTTCCATTATCAGATCAATAATTCATAGTATTTGAATAATATTATTAGATAACATTATTGGCAATGTCTAAGGAAGTTCTGTCTAGAAAATGGGTTTGGTCACCTAATTGCGCACCAGTAAAGAGAAATTCTTATCGAAAAGCCCCCTTCTTTCCTGGGAACGACCTGGTTATCAGTATTGTGATTCTGTAATATTATTTATGAATAATTAATTATTATCTAGATTCAAATAAGGAATACAAATGAAATAAGGATAAATATACAACATTATATATGGAGAGATAGGATGGGTCTAAAGCAAACTTAAATATCAATCTTTTATTAAAATTACGTCATTTTGAATATTCTTTTAAAAAACAAGTCGGGCCGCGGCTGATATTTTTATAAATAAAAGGAAAGCAAATAGAACCACTATATTTTAATATTATTTTATATTTTAAAAGAATCTCCAAAACGACATAATTTTATAAAATACTCAAAATTGATAGGAATTTAGTCGCAAATATTGGGGCCTAATTGTAATTTTTTTTTTTTGTATATTTTGGTCATATTTCTATGCATGCATTTAATAATACAATTAAAATGTGCTGATTTTAAAATTGCCTTATTTAATCTAAAAGCGAAATGAAACCTTTTTTATGAGATAGAGGGAGATTAATAATTAGAAACTAATTAAATACTACTACTACTTATTTTATTTGTTAGTTTTTTTAACCCATTTGTGAGTTTACAAATTACACAAGTTGACATAAAGAATCAAAATATATCTTTAATTTTGAAAAAGAGATTTATTTTCTAGTGGGGTCAGGTCAGGGATTTGGGATTGTGATTTTTCGGGTTTTACTTTCACTTGTCAATAGAGGTTACAAATAGTAATAATAATAATAATAATTAAATAATATCTTACCTCCTGTTTCTTTATACAAGTCGTTTTAGATAAATATTTTTGTTCATTAATACTCCATCCGTTCCTAAAAGATTGTCGTTTTAGAAGAAAAAATTATTCCAAAATATTTGTCGTTTACAACTTTCGAGGAGAATAAATTATTTACTTTCCTATATTACCTACCTTCTCTCATTGTCCCAAAAAATTCTCTTCCTTGTATTAATAGTTTTCAACTTCCCATAAAAGGGTAGTGATGAAATTTCAAACAAAATTTACTTGATAAATGATACTTTCTTAATTCATATGTCAAAACCTTAAACGACAATCTTTTAAGAACGGAGGTAGTACAAGTCGTTTGAGAATTTCAAGTAAATATTAATTGCTTAGTTTTCAATATTACCCCAAATATTAAATGTAACTTTGGTTCTCTCACTATTTTATGTCTAATAAATAACAATCTCTTCTTTCAATACAAACAATATAGACAATTGATATACTTAATGTTATACAATTATTACCTTAATACTTGTGCACAACTCTAAAACGACCTATATTAAAGAACAGAGGGAGTAATAACAATAATAAAGAAAAAAATATAAAAAAGTAAAACTAAATTTCCAACCACATTAATTTCTTATTCTAAATTGGGTAATGTTAGGTTCTCAAGTTTGTTTTTCAAATGTGTATCATTTAATGATGCATCATTATTACGAGTTAATCAGATTACACAATGAATGTATGAAGAGCTTAGGGAAAAAAATAATACTCCTTCCATTCTTAATATAGGCCGTTTTAGACATGTGCACAAGAATTAAGGAAATGATTGAAAAGCATTAACAATATTATCAATGATCTATAATACCCTTCACCTCACTTATCTCACAAATATGGATCAAAAAATTAGGTGGAGTAATAAAGGGCAATTTGGGAAAAATAGTAATCAATTCTCCTAGATAACCACAAACGACAAATAATTAGGAATATAAAAAAAAAAGTCTAAAACGACCTATATATATATATAGAAATGGAGGGAGTACAAATCAATTTTAACTTTTTAACACCTCAAAATCACAAGCTTGGTTCACAGCTCATAACTTGCAAATGCTTGATGAAGCTGCTAGTGTTCAATAAAGTCCAGGTTTCTTAAGCTAAAGAAGGTGACAATTAATTCAGGCTGGAGCAGGGTTTTGCATTCTTTTAGCACTAGACACTTGGCAAGAGCATCAATTCCCGCAAACGATTACAAAACTGTCAGTGATACAGCAGCTGAACGAAGCTTCACACCGTCATGATCCCATTTATACTGGGGGGCAGCTGCCCCGGCAATAAACACCTACAATATATAACAACATGATTTACCTCATGAATATTGCTCGGATTGAGTGTGAGAATCATATTCATGAAGAAATTGGCATTCTGAGTTTCGAATTGTAATTTCCACTTGGGATTTTAGTAGAAATCCCTTTGCTTATTAATCAACGGGCCTATCAATGATTTACGCTACATTGAAAGCATGCAGTGGAAAATAGAAGGATTTCCATTATATTTTAGTATTATGGAGATTTAATTTATTTTATGTATCCTCATTTATTATTTTGGGAAATCCAGTAGTTTAATTATATTATTCCCATTTGTATTTTGGCCTTGGTTTTATTTATTTATTATTATTTATTGATTTTAGGATTTTAATTATTTTGTTTATCCAAATAGGCGTAGAAAAGTTGTTTATGTAGCGGAATTAAACGATCCATCTTACATCAATTTATTACCAACGCAACGCACACCTCCTTACCGAAAAAGTTAATCTATTGGGTTGATGTTCCATTATATTTATCAACACATCTACACTCTTGAATTTATCCAATGTGAGATTCATGTAAAATATCTCAACAATCTCCTCCTTTCACTTGAATACTCATCACAAGCATCATACTAGAGCAATCACCATTGAACACACCTTCTTTGAGTCCATCATGCTAGAGTAGTCATCATTAAGCAAAATCCTTCAAAAGCCCTATTGAGCACACCTTTAAGTCCATCATACTAGAGTAGTTTCCATTGAGCACACCTTCTTTGAGTCCTTCAAAAGTTCTGTTATTACTCCACCATACCAGAGACAAACGTGGGAGTACAACCTCCTTCAAGAGTCCTGCTCGACTCTAATACTACTCCACTACGTCAGAAATAAACATGAGAGTACAACCTTACTCTTTGTGAACCAATGGGAATACAACCTTGCTCCTTGTAAACCCTTCACTCTGAGCAGCTTCCCAGAGCCTTGAGTCCACTCCATTCGACTCAAATCATACTTCACCACGTAGTGGCAAATGCGGGAGTGATTCCATTGTGCTCCACCTGACTCAACTCTCTCCACCGCGCGGACTTGGTAACACGAGTCCTGCGAATGTGTTCCACCCTGAAGTACCAATCTGATATTTGGGGTCATCAAACCATGGACTTTGATACCACATTGTAACGGAATTAAATGATCCATCTCACATCAATTCATTACCAACGTAAGGCACTCTGCATATTGGTGCAATAAGCATATTGGATCACCTCCTTACCCAAAAAGTTAACCTATTAGGTTGAGGTTCCATCATACTTATTAACCTATCTACACTATTAAATTTATCCGATCATGTGAAATATCCCAACAATTTAGTATTATAAATATATTCTTTTAGGGTGTTTTTGCCATATCAAATCTTTGATAATTATTATTTATTTCTCTTTGCGAGTTTTTATCTTCTTGTAGATTCAAGGTATTATCTCGTATTAGTACGATTACTAACGTTTCGTGTTAAAGCATTACAATCTAATCACATTTTGTTACCTGAAAAAGGTGTAGAAAAATTCATGTTGCAATTATTAACAAAGTAAGATTTCCAACATTAGCACTGTCTAACATAAGTACCTTTCCCCTGTTAACAGCAGTTACCACCGCAAAATGCTCTTCCTCTCTACCAAACTCGTAAAAGTAATAAGGCCTGCAATAATTATGAGAGGCAAAAGCATAGATTAGGAATCATCATAAATGAGCTAAACCAAATATTGTAAGTGATTTCTAATCCCAAAGTAGCAAACAACAATCAAGTTTAGCTGCTATCAAGACCAAAATTCTAGCTGTAGATGGGGTAGAATTGCTACTTGAATGTAGGAGAAAGATCAGGTTGTAATTAACTGCCTCTTTGTGTGTTCTTATGGAAGAAAAAGAATTAGTCTTTGAGATATTCTTTTCTCCTCGACGAAATGGTAATATTAAAAGAATGTCACGAATATTGGAACTTGAAAGTATCATGTTATCAATATGATCTAATAGATGGTTTTAACTTGAAGGTGAAGTTACCTGAAACCTTCATCTTCCTTAACTTTTATTTTCCGAGCAGAGTATAGAGTTGCCCCACCTACCAAAATTGTGTTAGGAAATCTACGGTGATAGCACAAGGTAGAACAATATATACAGTTGTGGCCAAATTATTGTTTGTGTAATAGTGAAATTGTGTTGTTATACGAGGACAATGGACTTTTCTCATCAATAAAAAGAGGACTCTTTTGGTGGAACAATTGTTTTTTCTTTTTCTTTTTTTTTTTTTGCAATTGGAAATGGGTACTTTTTAAGAACATCATAATATCTGCCAATTGGGGATGTCATAGTTTTTCATCTCCTAGCTTCACATGCCAGAAGGAAAATTTTCAATCCTAAAAGGTTTTGCCAAGAGAACATACAAAGAGGATCTAAAGAAATGGAATATAAATACCTGGAACAAATAGCTTTGCTGCCTCCTTTAATGAACCTATATCAGTAATATCTTTGGCCTGTTCACATTTGGAAAATATATCCATACTACTTAGTTATCTTACAAATATCCAAACAGTAGTAATAAGTTTCTAAGAGAATAACCATGCACATCCTCAAGGAAGCAAGGACAAAACTAATCTATTCCATCATAATCTATTTATATATTTATTTATTAATTAATTTTATTTGTTTATTTTGTGATAAGTAACCATCATAATTCCCGGTGTAATCTGCCACATGGCCTCTAATAATGTAAATTAATTCCCCCATTGTAAGCTATGCATCTGTCGCAACAAAATAGGACGGAACCTTTGAAGGGCACATACTTTATGTAACATATAGAATCACTATTATATTTTTAGACATCATATAAGTTGGGATTAAGTCTGGGGTTAGGGCTACTGGTTACTTCTGAGAATTTTACCAATCATATTGACATAGAATGACATAAACCACTAAAAATCTATGCCGATACTAATATCAAATTTAAAAAGCTGGATCACCAAAAAATAGAGGTATACTTCTGGAAATCACAACATTGGGATATTCTTTAAATATGTTTGACGCTAAGTATGGAGTCAGAGAGTGTTGAATAAGAGAAAATTTAGTATTGGAAACCTTTTAATTCCCTAGAACCTGGTTGGGACACTCATGTGACTTGTCAAAGCATAGAGGCAGTAAAAATCTCAGTCGTTTCTAATATCAAATTTGAAAAGCTGGATCACCGAAGCATAGAGGTATACTTCTGGAAATTACAACATTGGGACACACACACCCCGAAGCATAGAGGCATACTTCTAGAAATTACAACATTGGGGGAGACACGCACACACACGAAGCATAGAGGTATACTTCTGGAAATTACAACATTGGGACACACACACCGAATCATAGAGGTATACTTTTGGAAATTACAACATTGGGGGACACACACACCGAAGCATAGAGGTATACTTCTGGAAATTACAACATTGGGACACACACACATACATAGCTAACGTTGTCAAATTAAGGTTATCCTTACAACAGATCTTGAGCGTCCATCCGAATATCGAACAATTGATATAGTCCCCAGTTTAGTTATTCTGTAGTTTAATACTGCGGATGGAACAAATGTCCAAAATACTCTTCTTGTAAAGTCTCTCATCCGCAGTTTAAAACTGTGGACTTTAGGTATGGCTGAGCAATTAGGAAACGACGTCGGTTTTAAATAAATGTCGTCCGCAGTATAATTCTGCAGACGCTAAGATTTGGCTGGCCAATTTAGAAATAACCTCGTATTTAGAAATAACCTCGTATTGGCCAAATTCAATTTTTCCAGTTTTCTAGGTTCTGTAGTATTAATACTTGTGAAAGTGCTAACAAGTACACAATGGCTATTCTTCAAAGGTTGTTGCTTCTTTAAAAACACCATATTCAATCCTATCCTTAACCACCAAAACCCTCTGGTGGCCACCACCCAGGGCGAGGAAAAATTATGTCCCGTTCCGTAGCAGTTTCAAGGAAATTTGTATCTTTAGAATCATCAACTATCCCCCAACATCAAAAAGATCTTGAAAGGTTTTTTATTAGGTAAAGAAACGTGAGAAACCACAACCCTTCATTCTTCTCCGGCTCCTTAAAAGAATGTGGTAATTCACGCCTCCCTCCATTCCACATTTATCAATTCCTCCACAAGGCACATATTTAAATTTATCAAGATCTTCAATATTCTTGCTAGCCGAATGCAATCCACCATTTGCTCTCATTATCACTATTACCACCCCCACAACCTACTTCGGTTTCTTTCACCCTTTTATGCACATTAACAGTGTTTTCAGTCAACAATTCTTTTCAAAATCTAAATCAATAACTTCGGTTACCCCAATTTCAATACTTTCAGTTTCAATCACAATTGGCTCGGTGTCACCTAAATTAACATTTGCGCTCTCATAATGCAAATTTCTGCAGGAACTCTAATTTTTTGAGACAGTAAAAATTGTTACCTACATATTCCTTCACACTAGAGTATCAGAATCCTCACCTAAATCAACAGTCCTCCCGATGTCCTTACAAGCCAATATCTACGTCCAGCATCTCAACATTAACTCCACAGTCCTTTTTATTGACTACTTGAGGATTTACGACTCCAGCCCCTTGATCGTCGGAGTTGGACAGAGAGCGAGGGTGCTCGGGAGGGGTATGAAGGCTTCTTCTTCCTCTTCTTCTAATTCTCCTTGAGGGTCCTTAAAGCTTTCCGACGGAGAGACCATGACAATTCTGGTGGGTTGCACCAAACACTACGAAATTTCTCCCATCTCTATTATTTGGCATTTGTAGTTTAATACTGTGGAGCATAGAGAACTAAAAAAAATTGAATTTGGTTAATACAACATCGTTTTTAAATTGGTCAGCGTCCGCAGTTTAATATTGCGAACGACACTTATTTAAAAACGATGTTGTTTCCTAATTGGACAGCCATACCTAGCGTCCGCAGTTTAATACTGCGGATGAGGAACTTTTAAAAGGAGGGTTTTTTGGACATTTATTCCGTCCGCATTATTAAATTGCGGAATATTGAAAACTAAACTGCGGGCGATGGCAATATTAATTGTTCGATATTTGGACGGACGTTCAAGATATGTTATAAGGATAACCTTAATTTGATAATCTTAACTATGGATCAATATTCCACAATTTAATACTGCAGACGGGATAAATATCCAAAATACCCTTCTTTTAAAAGTTCTCCATCTGCAATATTAAACTGCGGACACTAGGTATTACGGAATAGTGAAAACTAAATTGCAGACGAGGGCTATATAAATCGTTCGATATTCGGATAGATGCTCAAGATCCATAGCAAACGTTATCAAATTAAGGTTATCCTTACAACAGATTTTGAGCGCCCATCCGAATATTGAACGATTAATATAGCCCTCGTCTGCAGTTTAGTTTCCAATAATCCGCAGTTTAATACTACAGACGAGACAAATGTCCAAAATACCCTCCTTTTAAAAGTCCCTCGTCCGCAGTATTAAACTGCGGATGCTAGGCATAGATGGCCAATTGGGAAACGTCGTTTTCAAATAAGTGTCGTCCGCAGTATTAAACTACGAACGTTGGCCAATTGCAAAACGACGTCGTATTGGCCAAATTCAATTTTTTTAGGTTTCTAGGCTCCACAGTTTTAAACTGCGGATGCCAAATAATAGAGATGGGAGAAATTTCGCAGTGTTTGGTGCAACCCACCGGAATTTTCATGGTCTCTCCCCCGGAAAGCTTTAAGGACCCTCGAGGAGAATGAAGAAGAGGAAGAAGAAGCCTTGCATACCCCTCCCGAGCACCCTCGCTCTCAGTCCATCTCCAACTCCGACGATCAAGGGGCTGGAATCGTAAATCCTCAAGCAGTCAATAAAAAAGACTGTGGAGCTAATGTTGAGATGCTGGACATAGATATTGGTTGTAAGGACACCAGGAGGACTGTTGATTTAGGTGAGGATTCTGATACTCTAATGTTTTTAGAACCAAACTTGGTGAAGGGATATGGTAGTGGTAACGGTTTTACTGTTTCAAAAAAAAAATAAAGTTTCTGCGAAAAGTTTACATTCTAAGAGCCCAAATGTTAATTTAGGTGACACTGAGCCAATTGTGATTGAAACTGAAAGTATTGAAATTGGGGCAACCGAAGTTATTGATTTAGATTTTGAAGAGAATTGTGAAGAATTGTTGACTGAAACACTGTTAATATGCATAAAAGGGTGAAAGAAACTAAAGTATGCTGTGAGGGTGGTAATAGTGATAATGTAGAAGCAAATGGTGGAGTGCATTCGACTAACAAGAATATTGAAGATCTTGATAAATTTAAATATGTGCCTTGTGGAGGAGCTGATAAATGTGGAATGGAGGGAGGTGTTTCAGGGAGGCATGAATTAACGCGTTCTTTTAAGGAGCCAGAGAAGAATAAGGGTTGTGGGTTTCTCACGTTTCTTCACCTAATAAAAACCTTTCAAGGATATTTTTGATGTTGGGGATAGTTGTTAATGATTCTAAAGATACAAATTTCCTTGAAACTGTCAAGGAACGGGGCATAATTTTTCCTCGCTCTAGGTGGTGGCCACCAGAGGGTTTTGGTGGTCAAGGCTTGGGTTGAATATAGTGTTTTAAAAGAAGCGCAGTCATTGAAGAATTGCAATTGTGTACAGGTCAACACTTTCACAAGTATTAATACTATGGAACCTAGAAAACTAAAAAAAAATTAATTTGGCCAATACGACATTGTTTCTAAATTGGCCACCAAATCTTAACGTTCGCAGTTTAATACTACGTACGACACTTAATTAAAAATGACGTCGTTTTCCTATTGGCCAATCATACCTAGCGTCCACAGTTTAATATTGTTGAAGGGGACTTTTAGAAGAAGGATATTTTGGGCATTTGTTTTGTTCGCAGTATTAAACTGCGGACAAGAGCTATATCAATCGAACGATATTTGACAACGTTAGCTATAGATCAGTCCTCTATATATATATATATAGTCAATTGAATGATGATCAAGGGCCTTGAGCCGTAAATCCTCAAGCGGTCAACAAAAATGATTGTGGAGCTAATGTTGAGATGTTGGATGTGGATATTGGTTGTAATGACATTGAGAAGACTGTTGATTTAGGTGAGAATTATGATACTAGTGTTTTCAGAACCAAACTTGGTGAAGGAATACGGTAGTGATGACGTTTTTACTGTTTCAAAAAAATAAAGTTTTTGCAGAAAGTTTACATTTTGAGAGCCCAAATGTTAATTTAGGTGACACTGCAAATGATTGAAACTGAAAGTATTGAAATTGGGGCAACCGAAGTTATTGATTTAGATTTTGAAGAGAATTATGAAGAACTGTTGATTGAAACATTGTTAATGTGCATAAAATGGTGAAAGAAACCGAAGTAGGTCGTGGGGGTGGTAATAGTGATAATGTAGGAGCAAATGGTGGAGTGCATTCGACTAACAAGAATATTGAAAATCTTGAAAAGTTAAATGTGTCTTGTGGAGGAGCTGATAAATGTGGAATGGACGGAGGTGTTTCAGGGAGGCGTGAATTACTGCGTTCTTTTAAGGAAGCCAGAGAAGAATGAAGGGTTGTGGGTTTCTCGCGTTTCTTCACCTAATAAAAACCTTTCAAGGATCTTTTGATGTTGGGAGGATAGTTGTTGATGATTCTAAAGATACAAATTTCCTTGAAACTGCTAAGGAACGGGGCATAATTTTTCCTCGCTCTAGGTGGTGGCCACCAGAGGGTTTTGGTGGTCAAGGCTTGGATTGAATATGGTGTTTTAAAAGAAGCACAACCGTTGAAGAATAGCCATTGTGTACAGGTCAACACTTTCACAATTATTAATACTACGGAACCTAAAAATTTTAAAAAAAATTGAATTTGGCCAATACGACGTCGTTTCCAAATTGGCCAGTCAAATCTTAGCGTCCACAGTTTAATACTGCGGACGACACTTAATTAAAAACATCATTTTCCAATTGGCCCGTCATACCTAGCGTCCGCAGTTTAATACTATTGAAAGGGGACTTTTAGAAGAAGGATATTTTGGGCATTTGTTTCGTTCGCAATATTAAACTGCGGATGGGAGCTCTATCAATCATTCGATATTTGATATTTGACAACATTAGCTATGGATCAATCCCCTATATATATAGTTAATTGAATGACGATCAAGGGCCTTGAGCCATAAATCCTCAAGCGGTCAATAAAAATGATTGTGAAGCTGATGTTGAGATGTTGGACGTGGATATTTGTTGTTATGACACCGAGAGGACTGTTGATTTAGGTGAGAATTCTAATACTCTAGTATTTTCAGAACCAAACTTGGTGAAGGAATACGGTAGTGGTGACGATTTTACTGTTTCAAAAAAAATAAAGTTTCTGCGGAAAGTTTACATTCTGAGAGCCCAAATGTTAATTTAAGTGACACTAAGCCATTTGTGATTGAAACTGAAAGTATTAAAATTGGGGCAACCGAAGTTATTGATTTAGATTTTGAAGAGAATTGTGAAGAATTGTTGACTGAAACACTGTTAATGTGCATAAAAGGGTGAAAGAAACCGAAGTAGGCTGTGGGGGTGGTAATAGTGATAATGTAGGAGCAAATGGTGGAGTGCATTCGACTAACAAGAATATTGAAGATCTTGATAAATTTAAATATGTGCCTTGTGGAGGAGCTGATAAATGTGGAATGGAGGGAGGCGTGAATTACCACGTTCTTTTAAGGAGCCAGAGAAGAATGAAGGCTTGTGGGTTTCTTGCGTTTCTTCACCTAATAAAAACCTTTCAAGGATCTTTTTGATGTTGGGATTAGTTGTTGATGATTCTAAAGATACAAATTTCCTTGAAACTACTAAGGAACGGGGCATAATTTTTCCTCACTCTAGGTGGTGGCCACGAGAGGGTTTTGCTTGTCAAGGCTTGGATTGAATATTGTGTTTTAAAAGAAGCAACAACCGTTGAAGAATAGCCATTGTGTACAGGTCAACACCTTCACAAGTATTAATACTACGGAACCTAGAAAACTAAAAAAAAAAATTAAATTTGCCCAATACGACGTCGTTTCCAAATTTGTCAGCCAAATCTTAGCGTCCGCAGTTTAATACTACAGACGACACTTAATTAAAAACGACATCGATTTCCAATTGGAAAACCATACCTAGCGTCCGCAATTTAATACGGTTGAAGGGAGACTTTTAGAAGAAGGATATTTTGGACATTGTTTTGCAGTATTAAACTGCGAACGGGAGCTATATCAATCGTTCGATATTCAATATTTGATATTTGACAACGTTAACTATGGTCCCTATATATATATAGTCAATTGAATGACTATAGTTTCCCTCCCTCCCTCCCTCCCTCCCTCCCTCTTTCTTTGACAACTTATAGGAAATGCATTAAAATATTATAATAACCACAATAATTGTCAGTACACACCTCTAAGAATGTGATCTTGAGTGAATTTGATGAACGGATGACAACACTTAGTACTTCAGATCTGCACAAGACTCGAACACATAAGAATGGATTATAATATTGCAATTCATACCAACTAGTGTAAGAGCAGAATAAAATCTGTCAATCTAGAAGAAAAATTTGAACAGGAAATTATGGTTTATAATATGTTCATCTTCTTTGTTTTCTTCGATAAAAGAAGTCAAAATTTGAAAATGCATAATGAGCAACCAGGAAATGGTCAGAGGAAGGATTAAAAAGCTAGTCGAGAGATAACAGAATAAAATAAAAAAACAAGAAGAAAAAAAAATATGAAATGCATAAGCAAATTGATGTCACAACAAAAGAAGCGAAGCCAATTGATTTCACAACATTTTATGTTAAGGATAGATCTTCCCTCCCACAATCATGCCCCTTAGCTTGCAGGCCAACTGACAAGCTACCTCTCTACCTCCTAAAATAAATCTTCTACCATACAATGTTTCTCAAATTTTAGCTCTCAACAAGAAAAGTGTGTTTATATATTTAAATGCATTTCTGTTGGAAGAACAGATTTATTCTCCATTGAAATGTCTACATATTTAAATGTCAAATGGAAAATGTACATTATTGTTTTGAATACAGCTTTACTCTATTGAATGATTATTACAAGCTTAGAATACTTTAACTTGGTCATTTTCATGCACAAATATGAAAGAAAGGATATAAGAGTGCACTAAAAAATGCAGAGGGACAAACATGTTGGAAAAAGTACGCCTAAAATAATCTCTATCCCAGGAATTACTTTTCCGTCTTTGTACAATTAAATATGAAATCAACAAAACCAATTATGAGAACGAAAATAACAAATAACCATCCACAAACAAGACACCAAATTTACGTGGAAAACCCTCTAAAACTAAGAGGAAAAAATCACGGGTCAAACTCCGAATCTCCACTATATCACTAATAATGGGCTTACAATAATCCTCTCAAGTTTTATGCCCTAAAACTTGAGGTTACACAATAAATTAGGAGAGTACAAATTTACCTTTAGATAGGTTGAGAAACCTGATTAACTTCACTATCCAAAAACACCCCAAGCAATAAAGTCTTCAATCTTTCAATTGAATGGAGATGGCAGCGGAAACCCACGAGCAACAAACTATAATTTTCTCAATTTATTCTTTTAGTACCTCTTGCTACCAAGCTTCTCTCATGTGTCAAATAAGACTCCCTCATAGCTTTATTTATAATACTCTTCCTAATCCATTCCTATTATATATTAGAAACAATTTATTCTCCTAATCAAATTAAGAATCACGTCTCTTTGTCTTGGTCACCAACCAATCTAACAAGTAAATCCTTTTTCAACTTGGACTCCAATAGCACTTTTACTAATTCGTAAGCTCCCCTTAATTTAATTCCAACTTGGATTCCTTTCATGGGTGAGAACCTATACCCAACAATCTCCCCCTCCGAACCCATGAGAGGAGGGATCACCAACCACAACTCCTTACTCGAAGTTAATTCCAACAAAATCTTGACTCAACTCAAGCTTCTTGGAATTTTCAACTATCTTCATGTCCGACTTTGTCTCATCGCCTTGGTTCTTCTCAATGGGAGGATCTAACTCAAACTTGACATATTTTTGTTTGCCAAATTCATTCACAACTGCTTTGTACCCTAACTGTGATCTATTACTTTCCTTCTTCACTTTTGGTACCCATTTAAAGCGAAGAGCTTTCCTCTCGAAGTTCTCATGCAAGGCTTTTTTCTCATCTTGCACGGCTTTGTACCACACCTTTTTCCGCCTAACTCTCCCATCTTCAACACCTCTCACATGCGCCCACATCGTGTAAAGTGTATACCTTCTTACCTCTAGTCACCACTAGAGACCCTTTGGTGAGCTTCCACTGACCTTCACCAAAGTAACTTTTATAACCATTTTTATCATGCTTACCAGTAAAGATCAAATTAAGACGAATATCCGAAACATGTCCGACTTCTTTCAGCATCAACCTGCAACCACTGTTAGTCTCCAAACAAATATCTCCAATGCCAATAATCTTGGATGCACTTCTGTTTCCCATCCATACATAGCCAAAATCACCACTAGTGTAGGATGTGAAGATTTCACCACGAGAAGTAGCATGGAAGAAGCACCCAAATCAATAATCCAATCATTAACCTGGCACTTGAGTTTATCATCGCAAACAATGGCTACATCAACATCGAATAGATACACAATCGAATCTTTATCCTCATCTTTTTCCTTAGACTGCTCCTTCAAAAATATGCATTCTCGCCTTTTGTGACCTGGTTTCTGGCAGTGAAAACAAATTATTTCTTTTCTATCTCTTGACCTTCCCCTGGATTTGTCATCTTCAGGAGAGTTTCTCTCTCTGTTTCTGCCCCTATTCTGTACGACAAAAACTTGTGACTCAACACTAATCATCATGGTATCTCTTCGCCTCTGTTCCTATTAAACAAATTATCCTTAACTGTATCCATAGTCAGCTTGCCATTAGGAGCGAAGTTACTTAACGATACAACCAGCGTTTCCCAGCTATCAGGCAAAGAACTCAACAACAACAAAGCCTACATCTCATCGTCAATTATCATCTTTTTGTATTCAACTGATTTATCAAACTCTGAAAATCACTCAAGTGTTCTGCAACGGAGTTTCCAACCTGAATTTAGAATTCACAAGCTTCCTAATCAAAAAAATTTTATTTTGCGCCGTCTTCCTTTTATACACGGACTCCAATTTCTGCCAGAGAGCATAGGCTTTAGTTTCCGTGAAACACACTTCGATCAATCCACGATCTGATCAGACCAATAGTCTTCATGTTCATCTTGTTCCACTGTGTGTCACTCTTGTGTGTGGGCTTAACTCCTTCTCAAATGGCTCGTACAAATCCTTGCAATAAAGCAAATCCTCCATTCTTGGCTTCCAGATTGCATAATTTATAGCCTTAAGATTAATCATACAACCTGATGTCTAATCCTCCATTTAATTCGCACAAGAAAACCACAAAAATAACCAAGCATTGATACCACTATTGGGAAAAGTACGCCTAAAATAATCTCTATCCCAAGAATTATTATTTTTTCTTTGTGCAATTAAATATGAAATTAACAAAATATGAGAATGAAAATAACAAATAACCATCCACAAACAGACACCAAATTTACGTGGAAAACCTTCTAAAACTAAGAGGAAAAACCACAGGTCAAACTCCGAATCTCCACTATATCACTAATAATGGGCTTACAATAATCCTCTCAAGTTTTATGCCCTAAAACTTGATGTTACACAATAAATTAGGACAGTAAAAATTTACTTTTAATTAGGTTGAGAAATCTAATTAACTTCACCACCCAAAAACACCCCAAGCAATAAAGTCTTCAAGCTTTTAATTGAACGGAGATGTCGGCGGATAGCCACGAGCAACAAACTGTAATTTTCTCAATTTATTCTTTTGGGTACCTCATGCTACCAAGCTTCTCTCATGTGTCATTGTCAAATAAGACTCTCATAGCCTTATTTATAGTACTCTTCCTAATCCATTCCTATTATGGATTAGAAACAATTTATTCTCCTAATCAAATTAGGGATCACGTCTCCTTGTCTTGGTCACCAATCAATCTAACAAGTAAATCCTTTTTCAACTTAGATTTCAATAGCACTTTTACTAATTAGTAAGCTCCCCTTAATTTAATTCCAACCAGGATACTTTTCATGGGTGAGGACCTATACCCAACAAAACAAACAAGAACATATAAAAGAAGGGAAGTACTTGGAAACATTTAGATTCCAAAAACATGAACAAAATAAGGGACATATATGTAAATGAAACTCAACATGAGAGCTTTTTTACCCATCAGGAGATGCAAGCCTTGCTGCATAGGTCTTCGGCTTAGCCTTATCTCCATAAAGAGATAAACCCGCACTATAATCCTAAAAAATTAGGATGAAGATTCTTTAAAATTTTGCATGTCAAATATGAAATTAGTCAAAAGAAACTGAATTGCTCTTAAATAATGAATCAGCCCCCCAAAAAAGTATCTCTTAAGCCCCTAATATTTGAACTTATGAAGTCATACATGAAAATTTAAAGGATGATTAGTAGTAGTGAAAAAAACATGTGGAATCAAGTCGTTCAAATATAACAACCAGCTCTTTGCCTGAGTTGGTAGAGTGGTATCACCCACTAACCTTATTTCAAATCTGATACAGATTGGCATTTGCGCATATTGTAAATAAAAAAGTGGTTTTTGTGAGCACTAGGTGTAGGTGGCTAGGTGCCTAGACTTTATCCTGAAAATCAATTATTTAAACTAGGATTGGCAGGTGCATTACAAAGAAGGTAAACAGCTAAAGCTATTAGTAAGCACAATAGCTTCTAGTATCAGATGTGTCATGAGAAAGACGCTTCAATAGTTAGGTGAGGCAACTTTCCTGTGACAGACCTTTTAACTTGTCTCAACTTTATACAAACACAGATTTGCCAAGTGATGCCCATTATTTGGGATTAAACCAGTTTCTCTCTTCATATTTGTATTGCTCTAAGGTCTTAAGTAATAGTAGTTGAAGACAAAACACAAGCTTCGAAAGACATCACTTTATTAGACAGGAATAAAGAAAAGTAAAGGGTAACATTAAATGAACAAAGAGCTACTGTGCCCAAGTACATTATATTCATGTAAAAGGAAATGCATAAACAAAATGGTTGTCTCAAAATATTTGAAAGATATAACAAGAAATGGCACCATTAAATCTTAAGAGCGTAAGTGGTGCCTGGCGCTAGATATATCACAGTGCCAATGCAACTGAATAGGAGTTGATTTTGAGACATTAAAACTGAACAGTGATATGTATACCACCTGTTCAGGTGGTTTTACCCAGGAAATTTTCTACTAATCAGGTACCTAAACTGTTGTCTTTAACATTAACAGATTAAACAACTCGGTCAAAATTGGACAAAGAATGGCCGGATTCATGGTTTTGTTTTGGGACAAAACCACCATTCAGGATCAACATAAGACCATCTATCCTACGTCTAGGAGTGTCTCATGATTTTCTTGCATTGTAGAGCCTGAAAATTAAGTGATGTTACCTCTGTCCCACACCCATTTTGAAAAAATTAAGGTTTTCAAGAAAAAATGACTTTCTATGTAATCAACTGCCTAGATTAAAACTTATTGCCTGGATTTTCAAAGTTAACACTTATTTTCAAATTTTTAAGAGAAGAAAAAATATATATATTAACTTGGGACTAGGGGTAATATGTATAGCTACTTAGCTGGCCTCCACCTACTCTATATATACACATCAATTGACAAATTAAATCTCCCACGCTACAGAAAAGCATCTATATCTCTTCAATTATTTACAAAGACCAAAATTAAGAACAACAATATTACTGCCTCCGTTCAAAATTTGTTTGAAATTCTATCAGGAAGTTGAAAGAAACATAATTTATTGGGACAATGAGAGAAGATAGTGTAATATAGGAAATTAAATAATTTATTCATCCCAAAAGTTAAAGTTGTAAAGGACAAATTTTTTGAAACAAATTTTTTTGAAACAATAAACGGAGTGAGTATTATTCAAAAATAAAAAAAAATAATTAAAGAAATCTTGAAATTCTGGGGAAAAAACAAAGTATTGAAACAATTCATCAAAAATGAAAAAGCACAGACCTCGGGCTCTGTAAAATCCTGGAACTCTGGTGGGACCCTTATGGCAAACCCATCACCAAAGAACTGAAACCAAGACTTGGTGTTGGCAATGCCAGATAGGAATGGGTTTGAAGGGGTTGATGTTTCTGCAGAAGATATGGGAACCGATGATAAAGGGTTGAAGGTTAAAGGGAGGAAAGATATTGAAGAAACAGAGTTGAGGAACAAGTTTCTCCTGGACAAAGAATTGGGTTTGAAAATTGTGCTGATGGGTTTATTGTTATACTTCTGAGGAGGGGGTTTTGGTGGGTTTGAAGAGGATGAGAGAAGTGTTTCCATGGCCACGAAAGAGAAGAAACAGAGGTGGACATTCTGGTAATGGAAGTCTAGATAATGTGGGACAGATTGGTTATTAGAATTTAGAGCTCCCAAGCTTGCTCCTAGGGGTAGTTCAGTCATTTTGAGTTTCAAGGTAAAACCTCACTCTTTCAGTCTTTTGTAAGAAAAATAATGCTACTATAACATAGTAAAAAATAGTCACATAATATTTACATACACACATACATATTACAGGCCCCACATATCAGGCGGAGGCCCATAATATGCATGTGTGTATATATGCGTATTATATGACCATTTTTTATATAATAATAACATTGTTGTTTTAAGATTGCATTGGAGTTTTAGGATGATAATATCTTATTAATGAAATATTTATATTATATATTATTTTTTATTTTAATAATGTGTCATGATTCTAATATTATTCGTGTGTACGTCGTATACAATATCAGTGTATTAAATTTTTAACACATTTTCCAAGGTTTTAGTTTATTCTAGTTAAACTTTATCCAGAAAATTGTAAAAGGAAAAAAGAAAATCCACTTACTTAAATAACTTTATTTAAATTTATTATATTTTAGGACTTTAATTCACTTAATTAAGTTGCTTTATTTAATCTATTTTTATTTTTTATGACTTTAATTCATTTACTTAAATACCTTTATTTAGTTTTGTCATATTTTTGGGTCGTTGATATTATCATAGTAAAAAATAATAATTCCAAATTAAAAATACATTTAATAATTATTTTCATGTTTATTTTAACTGATATTTAATACTTTAAACTACAATTATCCTTGTTGTACTATTATTTTTACCTGACATTTAAAAGTACGATAAAGATAGAAGAAGAATACATGAAAAGATAAAGCATGGGTGGTAAATTTGTTATAATATTATATGATTTCCTAAATATCTCAAGTTAATAGGGCTATAACTAGACCATTGGTCTAATTCATAATTTATTGATCTTTGTTGAATTTGCATTTCACTTTATTATCTATAAAAGACAACTTATTAGATGAAAGAAACACCACATAGATGAAAGTAGTATGCATACAAGAATGATGATAAATCATATACTTTGTAAACAATCTTATTCATTTATTAATAAAAGTATTTATTTACTACAGACATTTAATTATCTACATGGTGTTGTTTTAATAATATGTGATAAACTCATAGTTGTAAGTAATACTTTTAGAATCATGATGAGATCATATTACTGAGATCTAAATTCTTAGAAAGCTTAAAAACTAAAATGTTCTCAATCGATGGATTACTAAAAAGGGGATTAGTGAATCCGGATAAATTGGTACATATGTTATTTGTTCATTAGATGAGGATGATTGATCTCATGAATAAAGCAAATATGTAGATACTTATTGGAGAATAAGTTCACTGAACGTGGCTAGCTAAGGAATATATAATGGAGTCTACTTGTCTGTCAATAGAAATTCCTGAAGTAATAATAGTACAAGTGATACTTAGACTTGATATCATCATAGTATCTTGTGCATGATAAGTTATTGTGAAGACCCCAAATTCGGGTTCTCTAACCTCGAGTTCGGTGCTCACGGTACATCAGCATCATAAGCATTCTATAAACTATTGCGGAATAATAAACGTATTGTTCATTACATTAAAGTCTTACAACAATATCCCAAGACCTATTAACCTTAACTTAAACATACATTACTTAAGTTACACTTAGTAACACAAAAAGTTTACAATACCAATGTACATAATGTAATATACTACATAAACATTCACATTAACTATTCCTGAATTTTTCTTTTGTCTTTGTCCTTCTTGGACGTCTCTGGCTTAGCTGAAATAAATGTCATGATATAGTAAGGGTAAGCAACTAATTTGCTTAGCAAATTTAAGTACAAAGGAGATATATCATGATTAGAAAAGAATTTTAGTTTCAATGTTCAACAAGAAGAAGTCGAGTGTGAAAGAACATGAATTAAGTCTCAATAATTGAATAATAGATGTTGAGTGGTCAAAATAATCATGAAAATATGTGAAGGTTGTCAGTATTTAAACTGGTCCTTTCAGTAAGTTTTGGTAAGCAAGAGGATCAACCTTCCCGGTGAATTATGCATAAACGCTTAATATACGAGCAACAATTGTTTCCTAATAATACTTTAATCAAATTGTTCTTTTTCTCAGTCAAGAATCCTTACCAAATCAATTGGTTAGGAACAAATTTCAAAACATATTTGGTTTAACAAATTTAAACATGCGTGATCTAACTGATACAACTAACATAGATCCATATCATAAACAGTTCATGAATGAAAAAACTTTAACAAATTCACAGTTCAATAATAATAGAACATGAATTCAATTGCGCACAAAGTACGAATATCAATAACCAGTATAGATGTGAATAATAATCAATGATTATTCACTAACATACTTTGAAAATAATAACTCAAGTTTGAGTTAGAGAACTTACCTCGATTGCGGTCTACTACTACACAATTTAGTGTAACTTCCATAGAAAAGACCTATAATTGATATTTCAATTAGTCATATCATATACTCTCTTATAATGTCATTACTCTACATTAAATTGTCTAACATTCATTTACATAGTTAATTATTAGACATTACGTTAAAGTCTTAGCATTCTTATCATCATTTGATATTATTTCAATCACATCATCGTTTAATCTTTCATTTTATAATTTTTTCTTTATAATTCAGTAAACTAAATACTAATATGGTAAAACTAGATGCTAACACTACAAAAAAATGGGCCTTTAGCAACGATTTTTCGGGAAACGACTTTATAAGTCGTTGCTAAAAGTATATGTTTAGCAACGAAATTTGTCCATCGTTGCAAATTGTGTTAGGCTTCCACTTTTTGCAACGAAATGGGGTTTTTAACAACGGAATTTTAATTATTCTGCAACAATACATTTTGTTGCTAAATGATCGATTTATCTATACGAAAGCCAAATTTCGTTGCAAAATGTATTACTTTTGGCAACGAAAAAAATATGTTCATTGCGGAACAATTAGCAACGCTCATTGCGCAACGAAAGACGCAACGACAGTAAAGTTGTTGCCAAAAATCTTTAGCAACAAAAATAGGTTGTTGCTGAAGCCCCATTTTTCTGTAGTGCCGGTAATCAAACACCAACAGGATAGCCCCCTGATGAAGGAATCACACAACATACAATCACATACAACGTGTCTTACCGTTAATGAAAATGATGACATGTGCGAAACACTAATATCACAAGCAGATATAGTGTAAAGCATTAAGCGCGGAAAAATATATGCATTCATACACATTCATCATAAATGTAAATGCAACAATTACACACAAGCATATAACAGTTTTGAAAAGATTGTAATAGCGATTTAAGTCCTCTTACTGGTTGTCCCCCCATCTGTCGACGTAGGGATTTTTATTTATCCCTATTCGTTACTTGTTCTTTGGTGTTCTCATGTTAGGTGAGATTTGTTTGACAAAACAAGTGAAAATGGTCCGACATGTATCATGTCGACGATGGACTGTTAAGAGTCACCAGTTTATTTTTTATATAGTTATATCAACACAACCGAGAAAAGAGGTTAAATGTTTTTTTAGTCACTGTACTATATGTCGACTTACAGATGGATAGATGAACTTTATTTTCTTACAGTTAACTCACTGTACTCGACTTTTATAACAAAAAGTTAAAAAAACCGTTAGAAACTTTGACTTTCAACGGAACGGTATACATCAGCTGCTGAGTTGTCCATTACAATGCTGACGTGGCGCCTTTGTGTGACGTGGTAGTGATTATGTGGATTTGTAGAAAATTTTTTATGAAAAAATGAAAAAAATATTTTAAATTATAATATAATTTATAAAAATTATAAAATTAAAAATATTTTAAAATTAAAATCTTTTCAAATTCGGACATTAAATTTATAATTGAGTCAAAAAATAAGAAAATAAATAAGAAAATATATTTAATTAATTTTGTAATTAATATCAAATAAAATTTTATTTATAATTAAGGTATTTATAAAATATAAAAACTAAAAGTTAGGTAATAGATTTAATTTTTTTAATAAAAATAATAATTATTTTTTATTAAAAAAATCTGCGTTTTTATTATTTTTATTTAAAAAATGTTTTTTTTGTTAATAAAAAATTATTAAAAAATGATTTTTTATTTTTATTAAAAAAATTTGCGTTTTATTTTTTTTTAATAAAATAAATTTTTTTATTAAAAAAAACTGCATTTTTTAATTAAAAAAATTATCAAAAAAACTACACTTTTTAAAATTTTATTTTAAAAAAGCTGCTTTTTAATTTTTTTTTTATTAAAAAAACTGCGCTTTATTTTTATTTAAAAAAACTTCATTTTATATTTTATTAAAAAAAATGTGTTTTTTTATTAAAATAAATTTATTTTAAAAAGTTTCATTTTATTTATTTTTTTAGAATTTTTTTTATTTTTATTAAAAAATGGCGTTTTTATATATTTTTTATTAAAAATAAAAAAATAATAATTATTTTTATTAAAAAAAATTAAATATATTAGCAAACTTTTAGTTTTATATTTTATAAATAGCTTAATTATAAATAAAATTTTATTTGATATTAATTACAAAATTAATTACATATATTTTTTTATTTATTTTCTTATTTTTTGACTCAATTATAAATTTAGTGTCAGAATTTGAAAAGATTTTAATTTTAAAATATTTTTAATTTTATAATTTATATTATAATAAAAAATGTTTTTTTCCATTTTTTTCATAAAAATTTCCCTACAAAATCCACATAATCACTGCCACGTCACACAAAAGTGCCATGTCAGCATTGTAACGTACAATTCAGCAGCTGATGTGTACCGTTCCGTTGAAAGTCAAAGTTTCTAACGATTTTTTTAACTTTTTGATAGAAAAGTCGAGTATAGTGAGTTGACTGTAAGAAAAAAAAGTTCAGTTATCCATATGTAAGTAGACTTATAGTACGGTGATTGAAAAAGTATTTAACCCCCGAGAAAAGGTTTTCACATTGACCCAGTGATATGACACTGCTAAACGGGTCGGTGAAACCGAGATTCATTAGGGTCCGAGGACTTGATTATGCAGAGGGAAGGTGTTAGGCACCCCCGACATCTATGTTACCACGGTGACCGCCTCTTTTCAAGAAACTGTTATATGAATGTGTGTGTGTGTATGGATCAATGTGCAATTATTTGGAAGTAGTGCGAGGCCTCGTTCTCACCTATATACACAGGGTTTGAATTTGTGTAAAAATTCAGTTTTTTAACAAGATATGGCAGTGATGTTTTATAAAAGAGGTTTTTTCAAACCCTTGTGCTCAATAGTAATTGAGACCTTTTACACTCCCATTTTTATTAAGTGTTCGACTTGATTGTTTTTAATTTTCGAGATGCGAAGCATCTTCAAGAAAATAATATACAAAATAGTGCCGAACTCCTCGTGGGTATGATAACCATCTGAGGAAATTCGAGCATCGTAAATAAATTTACAAGCTGCTTACAGCTGAAAATGTCCATCACGGGAACCGAATCTAGATCTAGTAAACTGAATCTGTGATCACATGATTCCTAGGCTCACATGACGCCGCAATTGATAATAAAGCGGTAAGCAGGTATATATATAAAAGTTGTACATATATATATACAGACATGATCAGCCACCACGAAGCACCTCTATGGGGGATCAGAAATGTAAATAAAGCTGTAAAAGCAATCAACCGCCACGGAGTAAACTCCAGGCGGGACTGAATGTAAATATATATATATATATATAAGTGGTAAACGCACCGGATGTAAAATTCAGGCTCATCGAACAGAGTTCGACACACAGTTCATATATATAAATATATATATTAAAGCAGTAAACGCTCCAGATGTAAAATCTAGGCTCATCGAACAAATTTTGACACACAGTTCAGATATATAAGTATATATATATATATACGAAAGCAAATAAACGCTCTAGACCGAAGTTTAGGCTCAATCGAGGCATAAATCGATAAGGTTAGTCCATATATATAATATATATGTAAGTATATATATGTACAAACTAAAATAAAATCACGGACTGAAGTTCGGGCAAACACACGCCACATGACTCTCAACGTGAAGCAAAAGTGTGTGCAAAGATGAAGAGAATTCTTTAAAGTGTGTGAGAAGGCTTACCGTGGGCTGCAAAATAAGACTTCTATATCTTTAAAGGGATTAACACTCGGCTCCCATCGGTAAAAAAAGTAGCTATATGTGAGCTCACAAGTGTTTAAAATGAGAAAACACTCAATGTAGGGAGAATACAGAGCAAATTGGACAGGGTTTCCTCACCTTTTTCTCTTACAAAATGGCCACCCCAAGCCCTCTATTTATAGAGGGGGGAGCCGCAGGTGTACCTGCGGCTGTCCGGGGTGCCCCGGGCTTCGCGGGTCACGTTGTCTTGAAGTACATGCATGCATGCACTGTAATATCCGCTTAAACTTTCAAAATTACAATGCGGGCATTCGACTGAGGTATGTAAGACCTATTTCGGACCGTCGTTGTCTAGAGTTACGCAATGACATGAGATTAGAGGTTGTACGAAGTCAAGAAGATGAGACCATTGTGACAACCCCAAAATAGGTCCAACCACCCAACCTATTTTGAGTCGCCAAATACATGGTACAGAAAATAACTACAACTTTATTACAACAATTTTCGTGCAAAATACAACAATACATATGTTGTGAGTTTGGATACAAATATATACCAACTGTAACTCTCATCCCAACCTTAGATAGCACGTCACAATGACACCTTAAATAAAGGTATAGTCAAAAACTGTTTTAGAAATTAGAATCTTTGGGAAGTGTTCAAGGAAATCTTCGTACATGGGAGGCCATGCTTTTAGGTTATAATAGATATCATATGGCCACAGAATTATCCTTGGTTGACCCAATAGACCCCAAAGAAAAACGAGAAGATTACTATCATATTTTTTCCAATGGAGAGTCTTCTCTTGACATATCATTATCTCCACTGTCTCTAATTGAGAATTATACTTCAAACAAACACCAAGATCATATAGGTAGTGCGCGTAGATATACTCAGTAAGTGGATATGCACAACTCTGTCTTATGATGACACGAGGTTGTATGTCTTTAGACATCTTATATGATAGTGGCAAAACACTCTTCCAACGTTGGGTTCGCCTCACCCTATTTGATTCACCAAATACAACTACTAAATGATGTATACAACACCTTTCTATACTGCTTAGGGAGAATCTCCACAGCTAGAGACCACAGTTCTATTTCCCCGTTACCCTCGCTCGACCCAGCTACACTCTTATTACCTGAAAAGAATTGTGAAGCAAAAGGGTGAACACAACTAGCTCAGTAAAGAATATCATGACTAAAGATAATTAAATTATCAATAGCCTTCATCAATAATAAATCAGAGATTTAGAACATATGGTAGATGATAAAAATTTCAACCATAGTTGCAGCGGAACGAGCAATCCATTAGAAGAGTCAAATAGACCATAAAGTCTATTATCTTCTCCACATTAAAAGTCCACCAACAATATTTTATCCCTGTAACATTAATCAACAGTTCCTTTCCACAATTATATGAAGAACTCATAATAATAATTATAATTCTAAATTCCTCTTCGCATCCAAGACGAAGATAATTTTCATCACATGTCTTTACCTGAAACATCAAAGATCATGGTTATACCAAATCACAGTTCCTGTTTATAATCATACTAACAATTTCATCTTTGCACTACGGCCAAAGATATTCATCAACAGGCCATCTTTGCACTACAGGCCAAAGATATTCAACAAGGTCATCTTTGCACTACGAGCCAAAGATATTCATCAATAATTCATCTTTGCACTACAGGCCAAAGATATTCCTCAACAGTTCATATTTGCACTACATGCCAAATATATTCATCAACAGTTCATATTTGCACTACATGCCAAATATATTCATCAACAGTTCATATTTGCACTACATGCCAAATATATTAATATCTCAAAGAAATATATAATCATTTCAGAATTTATATAAACAATAATTATAACCATGTTGATCATTTCACCTTTGCACTTAAGCTAAAGATATTCAATTATAAATTCAATGGTCATGATCATACCAGTCAATAATTCAACTTTGCACTACTGGCCAAAGGGAACCTATAGTCACGATCATACCAAAAATCTACCCATCTTTACACTCGAGTCAAAGAGAAATATCATCATTAGGGTTATAAAAATGTTATATATAATAGTAAAATCAATATAATCAAAACATCTAGATTTAATCTCAAGAGTAATATTCATAAATCAACTATAATTTGGTTAGAAAAAAAAACTAATTTTGTCATGAATAGTAACTCGTGAATAGTAACCCATGAATAGTAACTTCTTGAATGGTAACTCATGAATAGTAACCCGTGAATAGTAAATCGTGAATAGTACTCCGTATTCGTACATAGTATCGTATACGTAAAAATGTCATATACATGAATAGTGTCGTATACGTGAATAGTGCCGTATACGTGAATAGTAACCCTGAAACAAAAAGGTAGAACTTCCACAATAAAACCCATACTAATATTTCGGTATAATGATATTTAAAGAATAACATCATTACGAAAAAAACATCCCTTACAATCCCTTAAAATCCCTTACTATCCCTTACCTCAAAAGAGCAGCACTTCTGACTGGATATCGGATATGACACTGAAAGAAACTTGCACTGATGAATAACAACTCACCAAGTATCTAAATACTCACAAAATACACTCGATAATCTAGAGAGAAAAAGAGAGAAAACCTATGAATTCTGGTGTGATTTTCAATTCTAACTTAGCCCTCTATTTATAGGAAAATATTAGCACGCCGAAGCAGACTTGACCTGCTACCTGATGGCTTTACCTGCTACTATTCCACCCACCAAAAATTAGCCATCTTCCCCAACAACCAAAAGTGGGGCCCGCCCATTTCTAGAATTTTCCACAAAAATCATTTATAAACCTAATTTCTGAATCAGTCACCTCTTAAATTTCGTAACAAATTATACGTTCATTTTTAACGGTTCAAAATTTGTGAACATATACTCAACTTATATATGTATAACATATCCAAAAATCACAATGATCCAACGGTCAGATTAAAAATTATAACTCGCACAATAAAGCTGTAAGAACACTAATTTGATCTTTTGATACCTCCAATCCGATAAAATACCTCAACATTAATTCCTTCATTTATAACCACATAAATAAATCCATCATTTATATCAACTATCAAATAAATATTTCCTTATCATATAAATCAATAATTAATTATTCACAAATAATATTACAGAATCATAATTATGACAACCAGGCCGTTCCCAGGAAAAAGGGGGATTTCCAATAAGGATTTCTCCTTACTGGCGCGCAATTAGGTGACCAAACCTCTCCTTGACAGAACTTTCTAAACATTACCAATAATGTTATCTAATAATATTATTCAAATAATATGAATTATTGATCTGATAATGGAGATACTGTGCAGTGATAATTATTGAAACAACAATAATATAAAATATCAACGCATCAATTATTGAATCAATAAAATAAAATATTGAACAGTAATTACTGCAACAATTATTGAGTAATGCCTTCTCACGTAAGAATCAATAATTCAAAAATACTGTGCAAAACCGTGTGCTACTGTGCAACAACGCGTATTACTTTACTTTACCCATCGGGTATTCCAACAGTGTTAACGGTAACGATTACGCCGTTATTTATTAAAACTCAAATTTTTCGTTTTCTTCATCCGACAATTATTCTGTTATGGGCCCACAAATAGCTGCGCCGTCGTACAAATATTTCCTGACAGAAAGAATATTCCACAACTAAACGAATATTCCCCGACAACAATAAGTATTTTATAGCCACTTGCTTATTTTGAAAAAAAATAATTATATAGCACCCTTAACTTTACTTTTTATCAATTTAACCATTTAATGAATTGTAATTATAAGAAAAATTGAATACTTTTATTTCATAAAATTCGGGGTCTTACAACCATGCCCTCCAGTCTTCAAGCTTCAAATTCTATCCGTTATCCTGCGTAATAGTCACTCGGGATTGGACATCCTTGATTCTTGTGGGACATTGTTGTGTAGAAATGTATGTATGAGATGTTGAGACGACGCAATGTGGCGTCAATGTGGCAAGATGATGAATTTGCCCCTCACCAGGATTATCGCCGGTTTGGGCTGATAAAACAGACGTTGCTCAGGGTTATCTCTGAAATTGGACTGCTGCAAATGTTGAAGGTCCTCAGTGTCATCTCTGAGGTGTGCTTGTCTTTCCGGTGTTATCTCCGGGTCTTGTACAGAGTGCCTCGGTGTGAGTGCCGAGGTTGAAGTTGATCGCATGTATTTGAAATAAGCATTTCAGGGGTTATCTTCAGAACTGCATTCCTCGGGGTTATCTCCAAGATGGATCGGTCTTCTCTGGTGGAATTTTCGGTATTGGAACTGCATTCCTCGGGGTTATCTCTGAGGTTGGACCTGATACTCCCGGTGTGTGTTCCGGGGTTGAGTTTGAACTTCCGATAGTATCCGGATTGGACGTGAGCTGTCTTCCAGGGGAATCTATGAAAGATGAATCTGCCCTCTTGCAATGTCAGTAACAATTGTGTAGAAAATTTCGAGTGTCTACATGTGTTATATATGTTGAAAGTATGAAACGTTTGACTACGTTGATTGAGTAAAGAATGATGATAGAGTAAGGAACTCAATCTTTATACTTGTTATATTAACTGCAGCATGTATGTTATGTTAGTCCAATGATTATGAGATGTATGTTGAGCATGTTATTATGTGCTACGTGATGCATGAAAGCTATTAGATTTGTTGGGCTATCGAGCTCAACCTTGAAAATAACCACTCTTGTAGGTTAAGAATTCAAGGTAACGCTATGTGCTACTTGAAAGACATGAATCAGATGTAATATATGAAAATTTATATATTTTGGCTAAGTTGTTATTATTTGAACCATGTTTAAGGTTCCGGATGATGTACATGATAATGTATGATGTTTAATAGATGTTGAGTTATAAAGTTTAAATTTTGTCTGATGTATAAAGGGTATTGAACCTAGATTAAGTTTTATTTATTAACTCTGATAAAGTGAGTAATAAACTAAGTATGGTTCAAAGGTAGGTAAAGATAAAGGTTTTGAGAAATGTACTTGATAATTTATGATGTGAAACTTCATATTTAGTTGTAAAGTTTGAGCTACCCAATGTATAAGGGATATCGAGCTGAGATGTAAGATTTTATATAATAACTCTGGTAATGTGAATCATAAAATAAATTTGATTCAAATATGTGTAGCTGATAAAGGTTATGATTCAGGGAATCAAAGTAAGAAGACATAAAAGTTTTAATTATTCCGCATTTTATTAAGTTTAACATCAATTAATGATGTAATGTTAGAATAAAGATGTACTGATAATGACCAAGGTTGAGAGTTGAATTACATAAATTTTAGGGTCATTACAGTTGGTATTAGAGCCGATAGGTTTGAAACCTTAGGTAATAGTACCCTAGGCTATAACCTTAGAGAAAAAAAGGAAAAGATGATAAAGAATAAACTCAGGTAGAGTTTGAACAATAAGAAATAAATTTAAAAAATGTATAAAGAAGGGATTAAAATATATATAAGAATGTTTAAAGAGGAATCTTGAAGACTTATAAAAGATGAGAATCAGGAGTTACCTGACTCCGATAATAAGATGTTAAATGTTATTAAATGGACGATGTTTACAAGATGAAAATGATTAGAATAATAAGAAGGAACTCAAATAGAGTTTAATTGATGATAAATTCAGAGAATGCTTATGAAACAAGTTAAGATAATATGTGTGGGTTCAAAGAAGAACCTGAAGAGCTAAAATTGAGTTAAAAAAATTATAGGATAACTTAATTTAAGAGGAAGTAATGAGGATCATAATACCAAAACGATCATAAAATAAGAAAGGAATCATAAAGAAGATGATTGTAGAATAAGATCACGACGTGATCTGGTTAGTTGTAAAATGATAGATGATCTATAATGAATGAATAGTTATAGCTTGATGCTATAAGAGAATGTACTATGATATAGTACGAGGTAAACTCATTAGGAGTTATAGATGATAAAATATGGAAAATTCGTATCGAGTAAAGAAAAAGTTAAGAGCATGATAGAGTTACGTGAGATTTCAATTGAGGACTCATGTGATGGCTGAGTTATACAAATATTTGTATGGGCGAGGGTTTCGTGCTTGCACTCAGTTTATCACATTGATAATCATTGGAATATTGGTGTCGCGCTATCAATGTATGTGTGGTGAAAAGGTGATTCTTTTCTTATGTGTATATTTGATAGTTAGAGACTATTAAGATTAGTCAGATATCATTAGGATTAGGTGCAAGTTCTTAAAACTCATACTTATGGTAAGTTGATGACTCATAATCATATGTATGCATTTGAACCCCTAAGCATATGGACAGTCCCTGATGGGTTCTTGGACTACGTATGGCTAGGATAAGTTCCTAAACTCATATTTTTGTGGCAAGTTCCTGAACTTCCAAAGTGTCATAAGTTTGATGAACTGTATTGGGTATAGAAAAGTTATGAAGCAAGGATAAAGAATTTTTGGTATAGTAAGCATTGATGGCCCTAAAGATTAGTAGAATGATTAAGTAACGAAGCAGTGGAGTAAGAATTTAAGATGATGGGGGGAAATTGGATATTCTAAATCTTCTAGTTATGCTAGATTTTCAAAATATATTGATTACGTGCTGATGTTACACTTCTTTATTTTTGAAAAATGTTGGAACAGATGATTGAATCAATGGGGTTTTAAAACAATGCTATTTTTCTTGTGTCTATGCTAGTTGTTTCAGCTAGAAAAAAATGATTTAAAATTATCAAAACATGTTTTTGTGATCATATGCATCATTTAATATGGTGTGGAAATAATAACCGAGGGAGTCATCAATGCAATTGAACCTAGAGTTGGATGTGATCATAAGATCGTCAACCCACTATGGTACGATGTAGCATGACTGAATCCTTAACATGCCATTAAGACAGTACATTATCGTGATAAAATAATAATAATTTGGTTTTCTTTGACTTTAAGAAGATATACTAAAAAGATGTTTTAAAAAAAAGGATTTTTAGCTTTCTTTAAGCTAAGAAATGTACGTACATTGAGTTGGTTAAGAATTTATGTATATATATTTTGATTGATGTCCCAATTGTTGCTAGAAGTCTATGTTATTTGATTCAGTTAGACAAATATTGAAATTTATGAAATTCGAGCGTTCTTTGTCAAACTATGCCAAACCAAATTGTTTTGGTGCAGATTCATATGTTAAGAAGCTAAGGTGAATAACCCTATAAAAAGGGGCATGTTATCAGAGACAATGGTTCCGAAAGTAAAGTATATAGTCGTTACGATGTTAAGATGTAATATGATGCGCACGACGTAGGGGTACAATCAGCTGATCACCTAGTGTACTTGCAGAGAATGTTTTAGTCCGTGTGATTGCTAAACATTCTGTTAATGATGGTTTACAGTGGTGATGCACTAATAAACCTGGAGAAGAGTTCAAGGTCTTATGACCCCTCAACATGATTTAAAATCTTTTAAATGCCTAAGTTATCCATGTTAGTTCCTAGTTGGCACAATAGTTATCTAGAAGGGGGGGTTGAATAGATATTAAAAAATCTTTTCTTTTTAAACTAGTTCTTTGATAATGATTAAAACTTAGCGAAATTAATATTTTTTTTAATCTTCTTTACCAAGTAGTGGAGTTATGAGAGTGAGGCAGTTATGACAGATATAACAGATATGGCAGTTATGGCATGAACGTAAAAGACACAGACATTTTTAAGTGGTTCAAAGCACTTAAAGCTCCTAGTCCACTCTTCTACTCAACGAGTAGGATATCCACTAAGGATGTCTGTTACAACTTCTTAATTACACAGATTCCTTCTAGACCAGCAGTCTAGGAACTTCTTAGTTCACTCTTGAACTCTTCAAGTCCAGCAGACTTGGCTTTCTTACAGTTCACTATGAACTCTTCAAGTCCAACAGACTTGGTAATCTTCTTCAGTTGGTTGATAATGTTGAGTTCTTGATGGTTGCTACTCAGTTGCTGTGTAAGCACTTGTTCTAAAGAACTGAGTAGCTGAGCAAGTTTTGCAATATCTCAGATCGTAGAGTTGAGCTTGAGAGAGATGTTCACGTTGTTTGATCAATGCTTGCTTCTGTCTCTCATCTGTCTGATATGCATATATGTGATCTTAAAAACTATCCGTTGGATCCATCCGTTGAGGCATTGAATGCATTTGACTTTTTTAATCTTTGATGGAGACATTTCTGCACATCTTCTGAAACTGCATTCTGGCCCACTGACACAGCAGACTACTTTCTCACCTAACACCTGAAAAGGTGTTTTGCCCCCCTTACCAATGGTACTTTCCTTAGCTTCTTCAATACGCTTCTTTGTTGTATACTAAGGATATTTCATATTACTTTGGGACTGATGAGTATTGCAACGTCTAGAATCCATTCCTCATAAGTTGGAATCTATCTTCACTCAGATCATAAGGCTCGACGTTCTCTTACACAAGACAGATGCTCTACTATTCAGATCGTAGTGCCTTATCATCTTGGTGCCTTGTCTGATGCTATCAGCCAAGAGCACTATGATTCTTCTTAAACCTCTGCACACTACGATCTTCACTTGCTCGTGTTGTAGACTCTACGTTTTCGAGAACATACTACGATCCTTGACTTGTAAACTCCATGTTTCCTTCAGCACACTACGATCATTAAGATGGCTCGGCAAACGTTGGGACCACTCTACGATTTCCGAAGAGTCCCTTCAAAGCAGGCGCACTACGATCTTCGAAGCTCTACATTTCTACCTTGACTTCTGCAGTATTGATCAGATGATACACTACGATTTCTTTGAACCCTATCTATTACATCTCATGATCAACCTAATAGCTTTGATCTTTCTATCTATACATTCCATTACAGAATGATACACGTTTAGAGCTTAGATCAACTTAACAAATTTGATCTATCACCAAGTCCTTGTACATATATTACTTAGAAGGACTTTACAATTAATCATGAGCATATACATTAAAACATCAAATCATAATATGCATTCTCCCAACAATCTCCCCCTATTTGATGTTGACATAACCAAGGAGATTTGTTGTCATGATTATTAGTGACTAGATGCATTTGCAGGATATTTAAACATTACTTAGTATTTTAATGAGTAGCTGAAATTTCTAGAGCATAAACATGAATTTATTGATGATCAAGAGATATTACAGTTTAGCATTTACATCAATCAGAAATTTAAACTTATCTCTATTTCTTTGACCTCTTTCTTGCAGGTGGGTTGGCACTACTCCTCAACCCTTCTTTTTCTGCAAGCTTCCTTGTTTCTGGCTAACTCTTTCAGCTCGCTTGGACTTAGTCTTGGATTTTCTTCGTGCCTGTACATGAATGCAGGATCTCCCATTGGCATTCTTATGCGTACAGGTAGACACATCTTGTGAGTTGGGAATTGACTCCTGACGACTTAAAGGTATAGCCTTTAAATATTCCCTGCTGATCATATCGTTGAGTCTGATAGTGGAATTGTCTTGCAGGAGGGCTTCGTGATGCTTAAGCATGAAATTGTCCTCTTCCCTTTTCTTGAGTTCCATGACCTCCTCTGCCTTTACCTTAACATCCCTGAACTCCTTTCCCTTTGTTCTCCCCCTTTATGTCAGCATCAAGGGTTCGAATGTCTGCAGAAAGTCGATTCACTCCTTAGACAAGCTCGTTCAGTTGGCTTTATGTCTGAGCAATGTCCTCTCGACTTTCCTTGATCTGTTTTTCAGATCTAGCTTCTTTATTTCGGAGGGCAGTGAGAACAATATCATTCTGTCGTTCCTGATTGACATAAGATTTCTGGAATTCTTGGACTGAGGCTTTCAAGTTGATGATGTTCTCCAGCATAAGTTTATTTTGAACTTCTTTATTTTTCTGCATTTCAAGAACAACCTCTCTTTGCTTGGCGGCTATCTGGAAGTGAATCTCATCTCTGTCCTTCATGCTCTTAAGAATTTCTTGGATAATTTCCCTCAGCTTCTTTGTAAGCTCTGCATTCATAGTACCAGGAAAGTTATTTGCAGCAGTGATCAT
Source organism: Panax japonicus (assembly GCA_020205505.1). Taxonomy (NCBI): domain Eukaryota; kingdom Viridiplantae; phylum Streptophyta; class Magnoliopsida; order Apiales; family Araliaceae; genus Panax; species Panax japonicus. Next base: position 50,659,726 of record CM035100.1, read on the forward strand.
TTGATTCAGCCGGATAAGAACGAGTCTGGAGTGAGATTCTAGGCTTTCTTCTATATTCTTGACCAAGTCCTTGGTTGCTTCCTTCAAGTCATCCTTTGTGGGCAGATTTGGGAGAGTATCATTGGTTTGAGGATTGTTGAATGGAGGGGATTCTTTCTGAGACTGATCTTACATGGAGTAGAGAGCAAGATCAAGACTAAAATAGTCATTTGAGGAGGAGGATGGTATTTCTGATGGACGGGCCTGAGTTTCTATATTTGGAATATGGGGCTCTACGATTTCTATTTGGGACTCTACGACTGGGCTAGAGTCATGGATCATAGAGATGGTGGTTTGTGGAAGCAAAATAAGGTTAGCTGTGTTTGGTTCTTCAGTTTCAGAATTTTGGGATTCTGTAACTAGGGAATTGGTTTACTGGATTGAGAATCACTTCCAACCATTGAGGGAATTCATGGAATTGAATAAATTATGATGATGGAAAGTGATTAACTCTGAACTGAGTAGGGATAGATAATACCTCAAGTTTATCCTTTGAGGAAGAGGTGTTGGTAATCAACTTCTTTGCAAAGTGGACTCTCCCTGGGAATCCATGAGCCATCACTGAGATGGCCGGATATTCTTTGAAACTCCAACCATGTGATCCCCAAGAGTTGTTGATTTGGGCTTGATGGTATGGCATCATGGGTAGGTATGAGAACATCTAATTGTATAGGTAGCTTCTATACCAATCTCTGCCTACACCAGTGATCTGAAGATCGTCATCATCTTCTTCCTCTTCTCTTTCTTCGTTGGAGGACTCCATTATCTCAATGGGTTCTTGATGATCTTTTACTTGTTCCTCTTCATTTCTGGCAAGGACATCTTCTTCTGCCATGGGGATATCTTGAGGCTCCCCTTCAACTTGATCATCTTCTTGTAAGATCAAAAGCTCCCCCTCAAGTGGAGCATTTTCTTGAGCTTCAGCCGTCTCCCCCTCAGCTGGTGTATTCTCTATCATGAGAATTTCAGGGATCTCCCCCTCAGCTGGAGCACTATCTTCTTGACTTGCTCTGGACAGTTCCTTCTTTGCAGCCATGCTCTATGCTTCCTTCTTCAGCACCTTTTCATTTTCAAGAATTTACTTCTTGACCAGCTTTCTACTTGCTTTGCTGGGTTTAGCTATAACTTCAGGACTCTCTTGAATCTCAGCTTTGTCCTGTTTAACATCCACTATGCTTGACGCAGCTTCCTCCTTGTCTGCCATGCTAGGTCTGGTTTCCACAAACAGTAGAGACTCTACGATTGAGGTGACTGATGGCCTTTTGGACTTATGACCAACCTTGTTCTTCTTCAGGATCTAGGATATGGTAGCCTGATCCTCATCTTCTTCATCTTGCTGCTGCTTTCTCCTTAGCATCCTCAGAGTCTCTATATCAGAGGACTCTACTGGTATATGATGAGTGAGTTTTATACACATGAATTGGATATATTTGGGCTTAATTTATTGTTGTTCTCAAGTCTTTTAGGATGTTATTATGTGTTTGTGTCTATTCAAGCATGTTTTATATTGTTTTGTAGGATTTGGGACAAAAGTTACATGGATCGACGTTCGGGGTGGCTAGATTCGCGTTTTCGGCTTGCCATTTACATAGCAGTCACTTCAGAGCCAATTTGACTATAGCTCCGGACATTATTTCGAAAACCTTCAAGAATGAAAGTTGTAGATCTACTTCTCCTCTATCCGGATCATCTTGAATCATATAAATTGGAGTTCGGACGAAGAAGTTATGGCCGTTTACCCAAAGGACGTCGGAGCAGAAAATGTTAGACTTTGGGCCAGCGCCGGGGCGCTCGTTTTAGGCTTGGTACCAGCGCCGGGGCGCTGGGGGGCAGAATGCCAGCGCTGTGCCCAGCGCTGGGGCGCTGGGGAAGGGTCTCGTGCGGGCCTGGACGCGTTTTGGGCGAATTTTGACACCTTTTTGACTCCAAATAGGATTGGATTTGTTCCTAAGCTAAAAATTAGACTTGTAACCTATAAATACATGATATAAGACATAAAATAAAGGGGGATTACATAGCTTAGCTTGGAGATTACATAGCTTAGATTAGAGATACACTCCATTAAATTAGAACATAACCCTAGTTCTTATTAATTTTGGAGATTGAAGCAACTTGGAGACCATTGAAGATCAAAAGCAAGAGCAAGAGGGGAGCATCAGATTTGCTGACAACAGATTCTATTCTCTTCTCTCATCTTACTTTTATCTTTTAATGTCTATTCAGTTGTGAATTCTTGGTTTCCATTCATTAATTATGAACTAACTTTTTTTATTAAGATTTCAATTGAACTTTTTATGGTTATGAATTAGTTATTCATTATATTCCAATTATTTATGTTAAAGTGAGTTGTTTATCTTGTCCTGTGCATATTGCTTAATTATCTGATCAATAATTACTTTATTACTCTAGAAGGAATTGGAAGAGGAATTCTAGGGTTAGAACTGGGCATGATATCATGTGACTTAGTTATTTGCAAAGTGAATAATTAGGTTTGTGAATTGAATGGAAATATCTGTTCATCGCATGTAACACATAAGGAATTGGGATTGGAAAGAGTTTAATTCAATTGTTTTGTATAGGAATATAGCAAGATTAATATGGATTAAATAGAAGGCAATTGATCACTTGAAAAAGGACTTTTGGCATTTGAGAATTCCTGTTAACAATTCAGTAGGCATAATAATTGGGATAATTGGATAATTGATTTATAATTCATAATTGGGGATATTGAAGTCTTAATCTTTATTTATTTGAATTCATTCGTTAAAATCTTAGTTTTAATTGATTAATTTAGTTTTCTTAATTAGAAAAAAACACGATTTGAGATTGTTTAAATAAGATTAGTTTGGTTAAGAATTAGTACTTGGTGATTTTTATTAAATAATTTCTCGTGGGAACGATACTCTACTTTCACTTTATTACTTGTTGACCGTGTATACTTGCACGTATTCATTGATTTCGAAATCGATCAACAAGTTTTTGGCGCCGTTGCCGGGGAATTAATTTAATAATTATTTTCCAATATTAATTTCAATCAAATTAGTCTTAATTTAAACATTTTTATTTTTATTTTTAATTCTCTTTCTATATTTCTCTCTTTTCAGGTACCATGGATGACTTTGTGTATCAATGGCCATACACGAACATTACTCAACCAATGGGAGCGGAGATTGACAGACTCGAGAAACTTTCTGCATTGTCAGCACAGATTGAGACACTTTCGAGGATGTTTGAAGCTTTTGAAGCTCAGCGTCGTCAAAGTATGGCGGTTACTTGTGATCATTGTGCTGGAAATCATATGAGTCATCAATGCGCCATCAGTTTCGAGCCGGTACAGTATAATGGTGATTACCCCAATAATTATGTCTATCCTAACAACTATCATCAGGATTGGGGGTATCACTCGGATTTTTCATGGAGTAACAATCAAGATCAATTTTATGCTCCAAGTCCAACATACCCACAGGATTTCTTGTGTCCACCTCCACTACAACAGGAAGAACATTCAAATTGGGAGGAAGCCTTGGAAAAAATTATTAAAGCTTCTGAAAAAAGGAATGAGGAACAAGACAAGAAAATGAATCAAGTAGAGCTGAATTTGCAAAGCCAAGGGGCATTGATCAAGAATCTGGAAAATCAAGTGGAACAGATAGCACATGCGTTGAACAACCGCCCTCAATACACCTGGCCCTATGACATGGATTCCGAGACTAATGGTGAGCCCGAGCCAAATCTACAACTGGATGAGCCACGAGATGAAAAAGAGGAGACAAGTGGGGATAATGACAACAAGGTCGGTGAAGAACTAATTGTGAGACCCAATGATGATGAGCCAATGTTGTTTATGCCTCAAATGCCTTCTCCTCCAAAGTTCAAGAGTCCGGTTAGATTTGCAAAACCTTGTCCGATTGGTAGTCATGTTGTCAGCAATACTCTCTGTGATGTAAAAGCAAGTACACCTTCGAAACCATGGTGCGATGAGCTGGAGAAGATAGAAGAAGAAATTGTTGTGTCTGACAAGCCTCAATGCCAGAATATATTCGTAGACACAATGGAGAAACCACCTAGATGCTGGACGTTCTTGAATGTGATCTTATCTAAAGAAAGCATGCTAGGTGACTGTAATACAATGGCTATTACAATTGGGAACCTACCAAAAGCTATATTATTTCCGATGGATGGAGGGTTTCTAAACTTTCGAAGAGGAATTGGATAGCATTGACCAGACAAAGTCAGGCTGAGACTATAAAACAAGCGCTTATTGGGAGGCAACCTAAGTTTAATTTTTATTTTTAGTTTTTATTAAGTTTTATATTAGTAGTTTTGAATTTGCATTTATTTAGGATTTAATAAAATTGCTTCTATCATGGTTTTACAGGTTATTCAAGTCAAATTCAAGTGTGGTGCCCAATTTGTTCCATGTGCTTAGCCTATTCTCCAAACTTAGCGGACAAAGAGGAAGATTGCTATATTTTCAGGGAAGTCCTCTGCTATAATTTTTTCTATTTCAGTCATTGAGGACAATGTCTAGTTTAAGTTTGGGGGCATTTTAGTGTCATATTGCATATAGTTAGTTATTTACATTGTAGTTCGTTATGTTTTCGGGTTATTTACATTTAGTTTTTGCATTCAGTTTTTTGTTTAAATTTTTTTTTTTAAAATCAGCAAAAATAGTAGTTAGTTTACTGTGTTTGTTGCGGTTAGTTTATATTTGCATGATTCCAACTGTTAGATAGTAAAAGTCTATTTTGGCCAATGATGAGACTGGAGTTAAGTAGATAAGTATAGTATTGAATATTTAGGCTTTGATGTGATTTCTTGTTATGAATTGAATCTTTTCCTGTTTGAAACTGGTATAACCAAGGTTAGCACGTTAATAATAGCTATGTTGACTGATTAAGTTTAAATTGATACATAATGGATTTCTTAAGGATAATACTAGTGTGAAGGAATGAAAGACATGAATAGGCGGAGATGGCTAGATTTTGATAAAAACTTAAGTTTGGAGGGAAACTTTGGGGTATATAAGCTTTAAAAAAAACATGTTGAGTCTTGTGGTGGGTTGAGGAGAAACACTCCCCATAAACACAAGCGTGAGATGGAGCGTAAAACGCACTCACCAACCATCTATCAAAAAAAAAGAAAAAAAAATTACCGTGGCTAGTTTTGTTTCTGGGCCTTTGTTACTTGAGTAAGTACGCCCGAAGGGGTATCTTAAAACCTAGCGCCCTAAGGTCTTATATGGTCTGGGAGTCGTTGGTCGAAAGCTCGCTAAGGGGTGACACTGTTAGCCTAATGGAATGAGACATTGCACAGTCATGGTTAAAAAAAAAACAATAAAACGGGAAAAGAGCAAAAAGCCCCCGTAATGAAAAGTAAAGCATAAGTATCCTAGATTGGACTCTTGAACTTGGTGGATATTTGACTTTAGTTGGATCTAGCTTGTTCGTGAATTTTGTGAGTTTTTACTATATGATGCCTTCGAAGATATCTATTATGTCTTAAATTTGATTTTATATCAGTTAACATTGTTGTGGAGCACACACGCACTATATCAGTGATAGCAGTCTAAGATTTGATGATTGATTGGGAAATTACTGATTTGTTTTAATATGATGTATTATCATGTTTACTTGATTTCTCTAAGGCCAGTTGAATAGACTTGTTTCTGTCATTACTGTTGGATTCGTAGGCATATAGATTAGTTTCATTACATTGCATTGCATAACATTTTTGTGTTTTTGCTTGAGGACAAGCAAAGGTTTAAGTTTGGGGGTATTTGATGAGTGAGTTTTATACACATGAATTGGATATATTCGGGCTTAATTTATTGTTGTTCTCAAGTCTTTTAGGATGTTTTTATGTGTTTGTGTCTATTCAAGCATGTTTTATATTGTTTTGTAGGATTTGGGACAAAAGTTACATGGATCGACGTTCGGGGTGGCTAGATTCGCGTTTTCGGCTTGCCATTTACATAGTAGTCACTTCAGAGCCAATTTGACTATAGCTCCGGACATTATTTCGAAAACCTTCAAGAATGAAAGTTGTAGATCTACTTCTTCTCTTTCCGGATCATCTTGAATCATCTAAATCGGAGTTCGGACGAAGAAGTTATGGCTGTTTTCCCAAAGGACGTCGGGGCAGAAAATGTTAGACTTTGGGACAGCGCCGGGGCGCTGGTTTTAGGCTTGGTACCAGTGCCGGGGCGCTGGGGGGCAGAATGCCAGCGCTGTGCCCAGCGCTGGGGCGCTGGAGAAGGGTCTGGTGCGGGCCTGGACGCGTTTTGACACCTTTTTGACACCTTTTTGACTCCAAATAGGATTGGGTTTGTTCCTAAGCTAAAAATTAGACTTGTAACCTATAAATACATGATGTAAGACATAAAATAAAGGGGGATTACATAGCTTAGCTTGGAGATTACATAGCTTAGATTAGAGATACACTCCATTAGATTAGAACATAACCCTAGTTCTTATTAATTTTGGAGATTGAAGCAACTTGGAGACCATTGAAGATCAAAAGCAAGAGCAAGAGGGGAGCATCAGATTTGCTGACAACAGATTCTATTCTCTTCTCTCATCTTACTTTTATCTTTTAATGTCTATTCAGTTGTGGATTCTTGATTTCCATTCATTAATTATGAACTAACTTTTTTTTTATTAAGATTTCAATTGAACTTTTTATGGCTATGAATTAGTTATTCATTATATTCCACTCGAGCAATATAGCTCCATAGTTGAGTTTAATACCATAGTACATGGCAGTCATGAGCTTAAGTTGAGCTTTATTCACCGAATCATGTCTTGAGCTCTTGCAGCATATACATTTCCCAATAATATAAGCTAAAAATTCATACCTCTGGGGGAAATCCTTCTTCTTATACCCTTTCACAGATGGGTTTTTCTTGTGAAGCATTTTTCTTAGTCCCTCTTAGAAGTATACAGGATCTATGTGTGGATGCCCTTCATTCTTGAGACCTAGGGAAAGATTGAAGTCTTCTGCCTTTAGTCTAATTTCTACTTCCCTTACTCTTGTAGTGATGGTGTCGTTTTCAAACACACCATTTTTGTAGAACTCTTTCACTAGCTTGGGATAGATAAGGGTATCTGTGCTCAGAGCCTCCTCGAGACCCGCCTTCTTCAGCAGCGCTAGGGTCTTGTGAAATTTTGGTGGAGCTGTTTTGAACTCGTCAAAACAGAGTCTGTAGTCGGATACCACATTTGAAGCAACCATTGATTCTGTAGTTGGAAATGAGATACGTCTGAGCTTTTTGCTGATTTAGGGCTTTTGCTTTGAGAGAGAGAGAGAGAATGAGAGAGAGATAATCTTTTGGACTTCAGATTTCAAAAATGTGATTTCAACTTGTACTTGTAACTTCCCTCTCTTTTTTTTCGCTTAGTAGGATAGGTGTCGATTTTTGCTTGGCTCTACGATTTTGACTGTGCAGGAATGTACTAATTTTCCCTTGGATTCTTCAGAGCTGAGGTTTCCTTAGGAAGACTATTATCGTTGAGGTAGTCTTATGTTCATTGAGTCTGTCATGCGATCGTCGGGTTTGTCCAGCATTCGTTGAGTCTGTCCTACGATCGTCGAGTCTGTTCAACATTCGTTGAGTCTGTCCTACGATCGTCGAGTCTGATCAATCATTTGTTAAGTCTGTTCTACGATCATCGAGTCTGATCAATCATTCGTTGAGTCTGTCCTACGATCGTCGAGTCTGACCGAATCTTTGTGATGAGTTTTTGACTAAGCATTCTTTTAAGGTAACTCAGGAAGGGCCAACCTCTTGGAGAGATTCAAGGGTTAGGTTTGTTCCTGAGGCACCTCTTAGAGAGATTGCTTTGTTATGAAGCTTGTCATCATAGAATACATTTTTGATTTGTGGATGGGGCTTGTGTCATCGTTGAGTCTGCACTGTGATAGTTAAGTCTTTGCTACGATTGTTGAGGTAGTTTTCTTTTCAGCTCTACGATCGTGAGCTTTCCTTGATTATGTCTACGATTTTGAGTTCAGCCTTTGTATCTGTCATGGTTAGCACAATCTAGAGCATATATCTCATGGTTGTAAATTTAGCATGCCTAGCTCACTTATTAACTTATTAAATCTGGATTCATCTAGTGGTTTTGTAAAAACATCAGCAAGTTGATTTTCAGTAGGGATGTATTGTAAAGATATAGTTCCATTTTGCACATGATCCCTAATGAAGTGATACCTTATTTCTATATGCTTAGTCCTAGAATGCATGACAGGATTATGAGTTATTGCTATGGCACTTGTGTTATCACAGTGTATGGGAATAGATTTGAAATCGAACCCATAGTCAGCTAGCTAATTTCTCATCCATAGGATCTAAACACAGCAGCTGCCAGCAATATATTCAGCTTCTGCAGTTGAAGTATACACTGAGTTTTGTTTTTTGCTAAACCAGGACACAAGTCTGTTTCCTAGAAGTTGACAAGTGCCACTGGTACTCTTTCTATCTATTTTGCATCCTGCAAAATCAGCATATGTGTATCCTATTAGTTCAAATGAGGATTCCTTGGGGTACCACAGCCCCAAGTAAGGTGTACCCTTGAGATACCTGAAGATCCTCTTTACAGCAGACAAATGTGACTCTTTAGGGTTAGCCTGAAATCTAGCATATATGCATGTTGCAAACATTATGTCTGGTCTACTGGCAGTTAGGTATAAAAGGGAGCCTATCATACCTCTGTATTGAGTGATATCAATACTTTTACCTTTCTCATCCTTGTCAAGCTTGGTTGCAAGAGCAATTGGTGTTTTCATGGGAGAGGCTGATTCCATGCCATACTTCTTGAATAAGTCTTTGATGTACTTGGCTTGGTTTATGAAAATTCCTTCTTCAGTCTGCTTTACTTGTAGTCCAAGGAAGAAGTTCAGCTCACCCATCATGCTCATTTCAAACTTGATCTGCATTAGCTTAGAGAATCTCTTACATAACTTTTCGTCAGTAGAACCAAAGATAATGTCATCAACATAGATTTGAACTAGTAAGACTTTGTCTTTATGCTTTCTAAGAAATAGTGTGGTATCTACTCCACCTCTAGTGAACCCATTTTCGATTAAGAAGTTAGTCAGTGTTTCATACCATGCTCTAGGTGCTTGTTTAAGACCATATAAAGCTTTATCTAATCTATAGACATAATTGGAAAGAGATGGATTGATGAAACTTGGAGGTTTCTCTACATAGACTTCTTCTTGGAGTTCTCCATTTAGAAATGCACTCTTGACATCCATCTAGAAGACTTTGAACTTCATGTGGGCAGCAAAGGCAAGAAAGATTCTGATGGCTTCTAGTCTGGCAACAGGTGCAAATGTCTCATCGTAGTCGATACCTTCTTCTTGAGAATAGCCCTTTGCCACTAATCTTGCTTTGTTTCTGGTTATGATCCCATCTTCATCCATTTTGTTTCTGAAGACCCACTTAGTTCCTATCACATGATGACTCTTTGGTCTTGGTACCAATCTCCATACTTTACTTCATTCAAATTGGTTGAGTTCTTTCTGCATTGCTTCTATCCAGCTGGAGTCTTCCATAGCATCCTCTATCTTCTTTGGCTCTAATTGTGACAGGAAGCTTAGATAAAAGCATTCATTCTGAGTAGCAGCTCTTGTTTTAACTCTAGCACTCGAATCTCCAATGATTAGATCCTGAGTGTGATCTCTTGCCCATCTGTTACCGGTTGGGACATCTGTCCTGATGCCTTCCTGTCTTAAGTCTTCAAGGTTTATCTCTTCTTCTTGGAGTGGAGGCTCACTGTCTTGCATTGACCTCTCTACGATCACGTTCTCATGCTCTACGATTTCACTGACTGGCACTACGATTATAGTGTTGAACTCGACGACTTCATTCGTAGTGTCTGCACTATCGGTCGTAGTGTCTGGAGGCACTGATTTGTCTAAGTCAATTTCATCAAAGATGATGTGTATCAAGACTTCAACATTCAGTGTCTTCTTGTTGAACACTCTGTAAGCTTTGCTGTCTGTGGCATACCCAAGAAAGATCCATTCATCTAATTTGGGCTAAAATTTTGTCAGATACTGTTTTCCATTGTTGAGAATGTAGCATGCACAGCTAAAGATATGGAAGTAGCTGACACTTGGCTTCGTTGCTTTCCACAGTTCGTAGGGCGTCTTCTTGATCGTAGAGTGAATTAATGATCTGTTCTGCGTGTAGCATGCAGTATTGACAGCTTCTGCCCAGAAATATTCAGGCAGATGTGCTGCTACAAGTAGAGTTCTTCTAGCCTCTATCAAAGTTCTGTTCTTTCTTTCAGCTACTCCATTTTGTTGAGGAGTTCATAGAGCTAAGAAGTTATGACTGATCCCATTGTATGTGCAGAACTGGTCAATTTCTGAGAAGTCGAATTCTCTACCGTGATCACTCCTTATAGCCTTGATTTTCTCTCCTTTCTCGTTCATCACCAGTCTGAACATCTTGATTAATTGAGAGCTAGTTTCATCCTTTGAAGTTAGAAGGAATACCCATGTGAATCTGGTATAGTCGTCGACTATAACTAGAGAGTATCTTTTTCCTCCAAGACTAGTTGTTGGAATTGGCCCAAATAGATCCATGTGAAGCAACTGCAGGGGATTGTCGATAGAGTTGGCGATTTTTCTTTTGAATGAGTTTCTGGATTGCTTTCCAAGATGACAAGCATTGCATGGCCTTTCTTTTACGAAGTTGAACTTTGGTAGGCCAACTACGAGATCTTTTGATGCCAGTTTGGACATGCTCTTGAAGTTTAAGTGAGACAACCGTCTATACCATAGCCAGCTCATTTCTTCATATGCTTTTGCCAGAAAATATATTGTCTCATCTGAGCTTAGTTGACCAAGATCCACTGTGTAGACATTTCCTTCTCTTGTCCCGGTTAGCTTTATAGCAGATGTCTTTAAATCTCTGACTTGACATTGGTTATTGAGAAATGTCACTTGATGACCCTTGTCGCAGAGTTGACTGATGCTTAGAAGGTTGTGTTGTAGACCTTCTACATATGCTACCTTGCTGAAAGATACTGCACTATTGCCAGCAGAGCCATATCCTCTTGTCTTGCCCGAGCCGTTGTCTCCAAAGATGACAGAGGGACCCTCCTTATCTATGTAATTAGATAGTAGGGCTTTGTTTCCTGTCATATGTCTTGAGCATCCACTGTCCAGATACCATGTTGAGATAGTGGAGCTCTTTTCCTGTCAAAAAATTTGAACTTTCATTTTGGTACCCATATTTGCATGGGTCCTTCTTTGTTAGTATCTTTGAGGACCCAAATCTGTCTAATCATGGGTCTCACATGCATGGAATTATAATAACACTTGGCATCCCTATGACCATATTTATTGCATATGAAACATCTATTATGATGCATGCCTGTGTGTGTATGATGATTCATCCTCCACTTGGACTTGTGTGGTTCCTTAAGCATCCTTCTGTTAAACTGATTCTCATTTTTCCTTGTGTCCTTGGATTTCATACATAGTGATGATTGTGTCTTCCCTCTACTTTACCTTCCCCGTTGATTCGTAGAGTTGGTCTTGCTTGACTCTACGATTCTTTGAGGTTGGTGAGTAGAGATTAGGTTACTCTTCTCTTTTATGAATCCCAGGCTAGCATGAGATCCTTTACTCCTATAAGTAAGAATAGAGACAGTAGGACAAGGTTTAACTGGTTCTTCTAAATGTGGGGATTTCACAAAGGCAATGCCTCTACTAAAACTTGAGGCATTACTAGTGCTAGTTTCCTTTGTCTTTTCTATACAAGGCTCTGAGATGGATTCCCCAAAGCCTAGACATGTTCTGTCGAATGTGCTTCTCTGACTAGAGAGCAGGCAGTCCATGGATGATGAGGATTTGGTCCATGCAGAGATAGTCTTCTCTAGATCCTCAATTTTAGAGGTTAGATTAGATTCTCTTTGTGCATTGAGTGTGTTTGTCTGGTTTAAAGTTTCATTCTCAGCCTCAAGCTTGGAAAGAAGATTAGTACTTAGAAGGGCTGTTTCAAGCTCTTCTTGAACTTTCTTCTTCCCCTATTGAAGAAGTAAATGATCTTTAGACAAGACTCTGAACCACTTCATATATTGATGTAGATCAGTGGTTATGCCATGCAGTGCAGTTCTTAATTCATTTATGTCTACATCAGGTGAGTTGAAATCAAATACCTCGTCGAGACTTACATCATGTATGTTGAGGCTTTGTTTGTCCTTTGCATGTTTGGCCATTAAGCACAGATTTGCCATTTGTGGTTCTTCTTCATCTCCGGACTCAGCATTTGAGTCATTATCTGAATCACTCCATGATCCTCCAGCTACCAGGCCTTTGTCTCTTTTCTGAGGCCTCTTGTTTCCTTTATATTCCTTCTTTGCATGTGTTTTCTTCTTTAGTTCTTCTTTGATAGTTTTGTTGCAGTTAGCGATGAAATGGCCAGGCTTTTTGCAGTTGTAGTATAGGTCATTCATTTGCTCCTGGCTGCTGTAATTGCTAACCTTCTTTGGATTGCTGATTCTGCCTTGTCGCATGAACCTTCTTAGTCTCTTTACCAGCATAGCAAAGTCTTTATCATCGTCTTCATCATAATCAGAGTCAATCTCAGTGATGACTTTTGATGCACCTTCATTTGCCTTTAGAGCAACACCCTTGTCTTTCATTCTTCCTTCTGATAGGGTTTCAGCACGTTGGGTCAGCTCCAGCTCGTTTGTCAGGAGATTGTCATATAATTGTTGAACTGTCATCTCGTTGAGATTCTTTGACTCTCTTATTGCAGTGGTCTTGGCATCCCATCTGCTTGGTAGGCCTCTTATGAACTTGTTGGTCAGATCTTTGTTAGGATAGACCTTTCCATATGCTCGTAGAGAGTTGAGCAAAACGTTGAATCTTTCATAGGTGGCAGTTACGTTTTCTCCTTGCACACGAGTACTGTTTGTTCTCTCTAACTTCTTCAGTTCCTTCGTGCATGATCAACAGTGCTTCCCAAACTTCCTTAGCTGTTTTGCTGTTTACAACATTTTTAAACAGATCTTAGCTTTCTTATCAAGTTGGACAGCTCTCTTCTCGTTGTCTGCCCACTCTTCTTTAACTTTGATCTGTATTCGGTTTGGATCGTCAGTGGTTGGTGCAAGCTTTGTTGGAATATAGGGCCCATTTTGAACGGTCTCAAATAGATCTTCATCTATTGAGTCCATGTACGCTTACATCCTGACTTTCCAATTAGCAAATTTATCCTTGTTGTACATTGGTGGCTTGCTGCCTCCCCCGGTCCTGGATTCGCTTGGTACGAGTGCCATTGGATCTACTAAAGCTGGTAAGCTATAAAATAGAACCTGCTTTGATACCAATTGTTAGTTCCTAGTTGGCACAATAGTTATCTAAAGGGGGGTTGAATAGATATTAAAAAATCTTTTCTTTTTAAACTAGTTCTTTGATAATGATTAAAACTTAGCGGAATTAATATTTGTTTTAATCTTCTTTACCAAGCAGTGGAGTTATGAGAGTGAAGCAGTTATAACAGATATAACAGATATGGCAGTTATGGCATGAACGTAAAAGACACAGTCTTTTTTAAGTGGTTCAGAGCACTTTAAACTCCTAGTCCACTCTTCTACTAAACGAGTAGGATATCCACTAAGGATGTCTGTTACAACTTCTAAATCACACAGATTCCTTCTAGACCAGCAGTCTAGGAATTTTTTAGTTCACTCTTGAACTCTTCAAGTCCAGCAGACTTGGCTTTCTTACAGTTCACTACGAACTCTTCAAGTCCAACAAACTTGTTACTCTTCTTTAGTTGGTTGATAATGTTGAGTTCTTGATGGTTGCTACTCAGTTGCTGTGTAAGCACTTGTTCTAAAGAACTGAGTAGTTGAGCAAGTTTTGTAATATCTCAGATCATAGAGTTGAGCTTGAGAGAGATGTTCACGTTGTTTGATAAATGCTTGCTTCTGCCTCTCATCTGTATGATATGCATATATTTGATCTTGAAAACTATCCGTTGGATCCATCCAGTTGAGGCATTAAATGCATTTGACTTTTCTGATCTTTGATGGAGACATTTCTGCACATCTTCTGAAACTGCATTCTGGCCCACTGACACAGCAGACTGCTTTCTCACCTAACACCTGAAAAGGTGTTTTGCCCCCTCTTACCAATGGTACTTTCCTTAGCTTCTTCAATACGCTTCTTTGTTGTATACTAAGGATATTTCATATTAATTTGGGATTGATGAGTATTGCAATGTCTAGAATCCATTCCTCATATGTTGGAATCTATCTTCACTCAGATCATGAGGCTCGACGTTCTCTGACACAAGACAAATGCTTTAGGATTCATGTCATGATACTCTACGATTCAGATCGTAGTGCCTTATCATCTTGGTGCCTTGTCTGATGCTATCAGCCGAGAGCACTACGATTCTTCTTAAACCTCTGCACACTACGATCTTCACTTGCTCGTGTTATAGACTCTACATTTCCGAGAGCACACTACGATTGTTGACTTGTAAACTCCATGTTTCCTTCAGCACACTACGATCATTGAGATGGCTCGGCAAACATTGGGACCACTCTACGATTTCCGAAGAGTCCCTTCAAAGCAGGCACACTACGATCTTCGAAGCTCTACGTTTCTGCCTTGACTTCTGCAATGTTGATCAGATGATACACTACGATTTCTTCGAAGCCTATCTATTACATCTCAAGATCAACCTAACAGCTTTGATCTTTCTATCTATACATTCCATTACAGAATGATACACGTTTAGAGCTTAGATCAACTTAACAAATTTGATCTATCACTAAGTCCTTGTACATATATTACTTAGAAGGAATTTACAATTAATCATGAGCATATACATTAAAACATCAAATCATAATATGTATTCTCCCAATAATCCATACTACTTCCCAATTATTGAAAAATTGTGGAAGATTCTTATTATTCTGAAAGGAGAAAGTGGAAAGGAAGATATTCCTTAGAAGGAGGTAAGCTGTAAAATGCGACACGTAATGATGAGAAAATTTAGCAAAACATAATAATTCCAAGAAATGAAAGAAATTTTGATGAGAGAAGGGATGAAGCTATCAAGGATGATGAGAAACTTTGAAAAGAGAAAGATGAGAAGAATGCGGTGATTTTAGAAAGATCTTTAGAGAAAGAATTTGGTTATAGAACCTAATGAATGAATAGAAATTAATGAAAATCCATTTTGATAAATCAAATGAATGAAGATTAGTAAAATAAAATTTTGAGGACAAAATTCTTAGAAAGGGAGAATGTAATATCCCGAGTTTTTATGAGTTAAGTATATGATAATGATTCTTAGAAAAGGTAATGAACGAGTTAAAGAATAGGTAATACTCAGAATATAATTGAGTTTAAGTGAAGGTTATAAAATAAAGCTTGTGAGAATTTATTGAGAAAAAGAATGAAATAGGAAATATAAAATGCTTATTATTAAGGTAATGTGTTGAAGTTATTTAACAATAAATTTTTCTTTAAAAGATATTTGATGAAAACCTGAGCAAGGTAGGGTTTCAGTGATTCCGATGACGGAATCCTTATAAGAAGGGAATGATGTGACAATCTGGATTTTTAGAAATTATTTAAATAAGAATTTAATAAATAAAAATTCTTATTATAAGATGTTTTGAGTTTGAGTATGTGTATATATGTGTTATATACTATGAAATATGTTATTCGGTGTAAAGAGGATTATATATTCATGTATTAGGAAAAAGAGGTTTAATTGTTAATTAAAAATATTGAAGAAATTAAATGAAATTGTCATGAAAAGAAAATTAACTGAGTAACATTAGTTAATTTGATTAAGTTAAAATTATATTATTAGATAATATAATTTGATTATTATTGTGAAGATGAAAATTTGTATGAATTAAATTTCATAAATAATGTGAGTAGTTCACTTAACTAAATAGTGAATTAATGTAGATATATTTGTTGTAATAAAATGAGGAACCAATATATATTACATATAATTGTTATATGTTAATGTAATACGATTGTGAGTTTCATAGATATTGAAATTTTTATCGAATTAAATAAATATTTTAGTTTGAATGTAAGTGAAATAAATAAATATTCGATGGAAGTTATTATGGAATAATTTTTTTAAGTATGGTGATATTAAATAAATTGATGATAAATAATTTTATAATTTATGCGTATTTTAGTACGTTAATGTGATGGTAATATTCTAGTTTAATTAAATAATTAAATTAGAGGGTTGGTGATTTATTAAATAAAGTGAAAGTTATATTGGTTAAGTAATCTAATCAAATAAAGTGTGATATTTGTGAACCATATGATAAGGGGATTATTTAAATAAAATAGTAAGGGGTTAATTGGGTTTTAGCCAAACATGGCCTAGAGCCTTTTGTATTTGTAAATTTCGAGCTTTGATACCTGACTAAACCACGTTAAAGTGGTGGTCAATTTACTTGCTAAAACACAGAGACCGCGTCGGTCGCTACTGGCGGTCGCTGCCACGTAGCCCATTTCAGCCTTCGACCCTGAACCATGCTAACTCAGTTTAGCGACGGTTCAGATAAGTCGGTCGCTACTAGTGGTCGTTGATGTGCATTCCAGCGACCATATTTTATGTGACGACTATCAGCGACCACAATCGATCGCAGATGGATATCAGCGACCGATATAAGCCTTTTTCTTGTAGTGTAACTTGCTTACCATGCTAACCATACGAAGTTGATTATATATCGAACGAGGCTTGTAGGTAGTGTTGGGATCTCCTTCGTGTCGAGGGCGATGCAAGTGTCTTCGGGTAATTTTTTTGTACCACTTGAAGTACGTATCCATAGGGATAATTTTTGAAACCTCCTGCACTTCTCCCTCAAAACTTTCCATATATAGCTTCCACTGATCAATGTATTTTCTTCTCATTTGTATGTAATCTGATGTCTCAAATGACTATTCCATAGGTTGTCTCAAAGCATCGTTTCTCTCGGCCGAGGACAGAATGCCTTGGATATACCCATATTGCCTCATTATCCGATAGGGCATTTGATACTCGACAATATCAAAATGAATCAATGGGACCCGACCGGATCCTACCAATCTAGCCTCATAATTATAGTACCTCTGATCATCATCCCATCGTTGGTATGGCCGCCATACTACCTCCCACTGAGGTTGCCTATCAAAATTGCCCCGGTAGAAAGATAGATGGTGATGGAGATCGTTTCGCCTATCACCATATTGATGTTTTGCAGAGTATGCCCATGTTGTTGTTCTAAGGACCCAAAATAAAGAATTTTTCCTAGGGTTAGGCCTTCCAACCAGAAAATGCTCGTATGCCTACATTTGTAACAAAGTCACACAACCATTGACATAATTACTCTCTCATAGATGTTGTGTACAGACCCCGATATAAATATGACAAACATGCAGCACCCCATGCATATGTGGCAGTCTTATTTGAATCAAAAATAAAATACATATATCTAGGGTGTTCAGTATTTTTTGACCTTATGGGAAATAAAAACCCCTAGCATAGCCAAATGACATGCCTTTGTATACATACCAACCACATATTTACTTGCATTGTTTGGGCACTTAGAAAATTTTTGATGCAGCCAAACTAAGGAAATACCATGTCTTTTTTGACATTATTCTATTCCCCAGCCCATTCATCCCCAAAAAGTTCCCTAAAATAATTTAATAAAGCATCAAATAAAGGACAAGTTAAGGACTTACCCAATACCGACAAACAAAAAATGAAATGGACATCCTCTAATATTACTGTTATTTCACCACGTTTCATATAAAATGTATTTGTCTCTGGCCGCCATCTCTCAATTAGGGCAAATATTAGATTAGCATTTGTTGTCGTTATTACTGCCGGATAACTAACCCCACCCCCAACACACGCCTCTAATAATTTTTTTGTAGGCTGGTCAGTTCCCATTTATCATATATAATTGAAGTCGATTGGCAAGACATTAGTGTACCCCTTTCAATCCCATTCCATACATCATTCGATGTATATTTTTCTTGAGCATAAAGGACACTGCGATCAATAGGTCCAGGCAACCAAATGTCCATATTTTCCTAACAATATCAACAACAATAAAACTATCATTCAATGTCTAAATATATGAATGACCAAAAATAATACAAAACAACAACAATAACAATTCATACATGTAAGTCTATTAATATTTTATAACTAAATGACAATTCTTTTGAAAAAATACCAACAACAACAATAATGTAAGACCCTAACTTTTATGAATAAAGATTAATTTTTTTTTTCAAAATATATTTTTGAATATTATGGTGTGGATTTGATATAATGTTATAGTTGTGGGTATTATTTATAAATTTTACAAAGTAAGCAAGTGATTATATAATATTCGATTGGTCGGGGAATATTCGTTTTATCAGGGAATATTTGTACGATGACACAATCATTGGTGGACCCCACAACGAAAGTATTGTTATAGTTAGAAAATGACAGAATTATCTTTTTATAAAAATAACGGCGAAAATTTTACCGTTAAACTGTTGAACTACCATGTGGTAAAAATACAGTAATACGCGTGATTACACAGTAGCACACGGTATTGATTATTGATGCTTACGTGAGAAGTCACTCAGTTATACTCAATTATTGCTACAAGAATTGTTGCATAATATCTTTCATATTATTGATTCAATTATTGTCACAGTATCATCTGCATAATATTTTATATTATTAAATCAATAATTGAGACGACAAAGTTATTCATATTATTATTTGCAATATTGAAAATGTCTAGAAGTTCTGTCAAGGAGAGATTTGGTCACCTAATTGCGCGCCAATAAAGAGAAATCCTTATCGGAAAGCCCCCTCTTTTCTGGGAACGATCTGGTTGTTAAATATTGTGAGTTATAATATTAATAATGAATAAGTTCGTGTGGATTAAAGATGAAATTGATAGCTCCATTGTGTTGGGATTATTAGTGTTAGTAGAAATCGATATCTATTTCGATAATAATGGATGTCTGGAGGTTATATTGATCAATCGGGTAATTAATCGGATAAATAAGCAATTAATTGTTATTAATTCACATGCTTATAACTATGTGTCCACATGTGTGTACTATTGATTCACATTCATGTACTATTAGGGGAGGTGGTGCAAGATTGATAATATTTGCATGACTAAAGTTAAAATGGAGGTATAGATGAAGGTATTATACTGTAATTATTTTTTCACATGATTGTACTATTGATTCACAAGATGTACTATTAGGGGAGGTGGTGCAAGTTTGATAATACTTGCAGGACTAAATTAAAAATGAAGAAAAAGATGAAGGTATTATACTCTAATATTTCGAGCCTTAAAACGTGCAATTATCGAAACTATATTTTTCTATAAATAAAAGCTCATTCTTCTTTCATTCTCACCAATTCACTAAGACTCACAAGAGCAATTATAGAAAGAGAAGCTATAGAGAGAGAAGCTTTAGAGAGAAAATAGAAGAGAAGTCTGCTACCTCACTATTCTAGTATACAGTCTTCTTCTGAGATAAAAGATATTATTTTGTTCAGTATTCATAGGAATAATATTTTATTTCATACTCTGTAGTATGTGAGTAATATTATTTCGTCTCGTATTCCTGATTATACCATCATTCGGTTAAAGTATTGCTTCTATATTCCGTGAAATTAGTAGAATATCCTTGATATTTGCACTCCATCTAGTATCGTTTCACAATGATATTTTCTGCATATTCTTGTTAAATTTTAAGTTTTTCATGCCGGAGTACTGTCCATGAGTACTATTCATTTATACGGTACTATTCACAAAAGTACTATTCATGGGTACTATTCATAAAGTACTATTCACTAAGTACAATTTATAAAGTACTATTCACGAGTACTATTCACAAAGTACTATTCACATGGTACTATTCACCCAGAGTACTATTCATAACAAAAATTGATTATTTTTTTGTCCAAATTATTTTTGATACAGTATCATTCATGAATTTTACTCCAAAAAGCAATATCATGTTGACAATTTGGACAATATTGAATTCTGGATAAATTAAATTATAAATATTTAAATATTTATCTTTTGCTTGCTTTTAATTGAATTCTTATATCATTGTCATCATCCTCATGCTTATATTATGATAAAAGTCATATGTGGTCTACGTGCATAGATGTACTATTGATTGGTATGATTATGACCAGGGATCATTGTTGATCGATTTCGCAATCAATGAATACGTGCAAGTATACACGGTTAACAAGTAATAAAGTGATAAGAAAAGTATCTTTCCCACGAGGAATTATTTAATAAAAATCACCAAGTACTAATTCTTAACCAAACTAATTTTATTTAAACAATCTCAAATTATGTTTTTTCTAATTAAGAAAACTTAATTAACCAATTAAAACTATGATTTTAACGAATGAATTCAAATAAATAAAGATTAAGACTTCAATATCCCCAATTATGAATTATAAATCAATTATCCAATTATCCCAATTATTATGTCTACTGAATTGTTAACAGGAATTCTCAAATGCCAAAAGTCCTTTTCTAAGTGATCAATTGTCTTCTATTTAATCCAGATTAATCTTGCTATATTCTTATGCAAAATAATTGAATTAAACTCTTTCAATTCCAATTCCTTATGTGTTACATGCGGTGAACAGATATTTCCATTCAATTCACAAACCTAATTATTCACTTTGCAAATAACTAAGTCACATGATATCATGCCCAGTTCTAACCCTAGAATTCCTCTTCCAATTCCTTCTAGAGTAACAAGGTAATTACTGATCAAATAATTAAGCAATAAGCACAAAACAAGATAAACAACTCTCTTTAACATAAATAATTGGAATATAATGAATAACTAATTCATAGCCATAAAAAGTTCAATTGAAATCTTAATAAAAAGAATTAGTTCATAATTAATGAATTAAAACCAAGAATCCACAATTGAATAGACATTAAAAGATAAAAGTAAGATCAGAGAAGAGAATAGAATCTGTTGTCAGCAAATCTGATGCTCCCCTCTTGCTCTTGCTCTTGATCTTCAATGGTCTCCAAGTTGCTTCAATCTCCAAAACTAATAAGAACTAGGGTTATGTTCTAATCTAAAGGAGTGTTTAATCTAGGCTAAGCTATGTAATCCCCAAGCTAAGCTATGTAATCCCTAAGCTAAGCTATGTAATCTCCAAGCTAAGCTATGTAATCTCCCCTTATTTTATGCCTTACATCATGTATTTATAGGTTGCAAGTCTAATTTTGAGTTTAGGAACAACCCCAATCCTATTTAGAGTCAAAAAGGTGTCAAAATTCGTCCAAAACGCGTCCAGGCCCGCACCAGGCCCTTCCCCAGCGCCCCGGCGCTAGGCACGGCGCTGGGATTCTGCCCCCAGCGCCCCGGCTCTGGAAATACACTAGAAATGGGCGCCCCGGCGCTGGTCAAAAAGTTGACTTTTTCTGCTCTGACGTCCTTTGGGAAAATGGCCATAACTTCTTCGTCCGAACTCTGATTTAGATGATTCAAGATTTTCTGGAAAGAGGAGAAGTAGATCTACAACTTTCATTCTTGAAGTTTTACGAAATAATGTCTGGAGCTATAGTCAAATTGGCTCTGAAGTGACTGCTGTGTAAATGGCAAGTCGAAAATGCGAATCTAGCCACCCCAAACGTCGATCCATGTAACTTTTGTCCCAATTCCTACAAAATAATATAAAACATGCATGAATAGACACAAACACATAAAAACATCCTAAAAGACTTGAGAACAACAATAAATTAAGCCCGAATGTACCCAATTCATGTGTATAAAACTCACTCATCAAATACCCCCAAACTTAAACCTTTGTTTGTCCTCAAGCAAAAACACAAAAATGTTATGCAATGCAATGTAATGAAACTAAACTATATGCCTACGAATCCAACAGTAATGACAGAAACAAGTCTATTCAACCGGCCTTAGAGAAATCAAGTAAACATGATAATACATTATATTAAAACAAATCAGTAATTTCCCAATCAATCATCAAATCTTAGACTGTTATCACTGATATAGTGCGTGTGTGCTCCACAACAATGTTAACAAATATAAAATCAAATTTAAGACATAATAGATATCTTCGAAGGCATCATACAGTGAAAACTCACAAAATTCACGAACAAGCTAGATTCAACTAAAGTCAAACATCCACCAAGTTCAAGAGTCCAATTTGGGATACTTATGCTTTACTTTTCATTACGGGGGCTTTTTGCTCTTTTCCCGTTTTATTGTTTTTTTTAACCATGACTGTGCAATGTCTCATTCCATTAGGCTAACAGTGTCACCCCTTAGCGAGCTTTCGACCAACGACTCCCAGACCATATAAGACCTTAGGGCGCTAGGTTTTAAGATACCCCTTCGGGCGTACTTACTCAAGTAACAAAGGCCCCGAAACAAAACTAGTCACGGTAAATTATTATTTTTTTCTCTGTTTTTTTGATAGATGGTTGGTGAGTGCGTTTTACGCTCCATCTCACGCTTGTGTTTATGGGGAGTGTTTCTCCTCAACCCACCACAAGACTCAACAAGTTTTTTTTTTTAAAGCTTATATACCTCAAATTTTCCCTCAAACTTAAGTTTTTATCAAAATTTAGCCATCTCCGCCTATTCATGTCTTTCATTCCTTCACACTAGTATTATCCTTAAAAAATCCATTATGTATCAATTTAAACTTAATCAGTCAACATAGCTGTTATTAACGTGCTAACCTTAATTATACCAGTTTCAAATAGGAAAAGATTCAATTCATAACAAAAAATCACATCAAAGCCTGAATATTCAATACTATACTTATCTACTTAATTCCAGTCTCATCATTGGCCAAAATAGACTTTTACTATCTAACAGTTGGAATCATGCAAATATAAACTAAACGCAACAAACACAGTAAACTAACTACTATTTTTGCGATTTTAAAATATTTTTTTTTTAAACAAAAAAAACAGAATGTAAAAACTAAATGTAAATAACTCGAAAACATAACGAACTTACAATGTAAATAACTAACTATATGCAATACGACACTAAAATGCCCCCAAACTTAAACTAGACATTGTCCTCAATGACTGAAATAGAAAAAATTAAAGCAGAGGACTTCCCTGAAAATATAGCAATCTTCCACCTTGTCCGCTAAGTTTGGAGAATAAGCTAAGCACATGGAACAAATTGGGCACCACACTTGATTTTGACTTGAATAACCTGTAAAACCATGATAGAAGCAATTTTATTAAATCCTAAATAAATGCAAATTCAAAACTACTAATATAAAACTTAATAAAAACTAAAAAATAAAAAATAAAAATTAAACTTGGGTTGCCTCCCAATAAGCGCTTGTTTTATAGTCTCAGCCTGACTTTTTCAATTCTCTATCCAATTCCCCTACGAAAGTTGAGGACCCCTCCATCCATCGGAAATAATATAGCTTTTGGTAGGTTCCCATTTGTTATAGTCATTGTGTTAAAGTCACCTAGCATGCTTTCTTTAGATAAGATCACATTCAAGAACGTCCAACATCTAGGTGGTTTCTCCATTGTGTCTGCGAATATATTCTGGTATTGAGGCTTGTCAGACACAACAATTTCTTCTTCTATCTTCTCCAGCTCATCGCACCATAGTTTCGAAGGTGTACTTGCTTTTACATCACAGAGAGTATTGCCGATGACATGACTACCAATCGGACAAGGTTTTGCAAATCTAGCTGGACTCTTGAGCTTGTTGTCATTATCCCCACTTGTCTCCTCTTTTTCATCTCGTGGCTCATCCAGTTGTAGATTTGGCTCGGGCTCACCATCAGTCTCAGAATCCATGTCATAGGGCCAGGTGTATTGAGGACGGTTGTTCAACGCATGTGCTATCTGTTCCACTTGATTTTCCAGATTCTTGATCAACGCCCCTTGGCTTTGCAAATTCAGCTCTACTTGATTCATTTTCTTGTCTTGTTCCTCATTCCTTTTTTCAGAAGCTTTAATAAATTTTTCCAAGGCTTCCTCCCAATTTGAATGTTCTTCCTGTTGTAGTGGAGGTGGACACAAGAAATCCTGTGGGTATGTTGGACTTGGAGCATAAAATTGATCTTGATTGTTACTCCATGAAAAATCTGGGAGATACCCCCAATCCTGATGATAGTTGTTAGGATAGACATAATTATTGGGGTAATCACCACTATACTGTACCGGCTCGAAACTGATGGAGCATTGACGACTCATATGATTTCTAGCACAATAATCACAAGTAACCGCCATACTTTGACGACGCTGAGCTTCAAAAGCTTCAAACATCCTCGAAAGTGTCTCAATCTGTGCTGACAATGCAGAAAGTTTCTCGGGTCTGTCAATCTCCGCTCCCCTTGGTTGAGTCATGTTCGTGTATGGCCATTGATACACAAAGTCATCCATGGTACCTGAAAAGAGAGAAATATAGAAAGAGAATTAAAAATAAAAATAAAAAATGTTTAAATTAAGACTAATTTGATTAAAATTAATATTGATAAATAATTATTAAATTAATTCCCCGGCAACGGCGCCAAAAACTTGTTGATCGATTTCGCAATCAATAAATACGTGCAAGTATACACGGTCAACAAGTAATAAAGTGATAAGAAAAGTATCGTTCCCACGAGGAATTATTTAATAAAAATCACCAAGTACTAATTCTTAACCAAACTAATTTTATTTAAACAATCTCAAATTGTGTTTTTTCTAATTAAGAAAACTAAATTAACCAATTAAAACTATGATTTTAACGAATGAATTCAAATAAATAAAGATTAAGACTTCAATATCCCCAATTATGAATTATAAATCAATTATCCAATTATCCCAATTATTATGTCTACTGAATTGTTAACAGGAATTCTCAAATGCTAAAAGTCCTTTTCCAAGTGATCAATTACCTTCTATTTAATCCAGATTAATCTTGCTATATTCCTATGCAAAATAATTGAATTAAACTCTTTCAATTCCAATTCCTTATGTGTTACATGCGGTGAACAGATATTTCCATTCAATTCACAAACCTAATTATTCACTTTGCAAATAACTAAGGCACATGATATCATGCCCAGTTCTAACCCTAGAATTCCTCTTCCAATTCCTTCTAGAGTAACAAGGTAATTACTGATCAAATAATTAAGCAATAAGCACAAGACAAGATAAACAACTCACTTTAACATAAATAATTGGAATATAATGAATAACTAATTCATAGCCATAAAAAGTTCAATTGAAATCTTAATAAAAAGAATTAGTTCATAATTAATGAATTAAAATCAAGAATCCACAATTGAATAGACATTAAAAGATAAAAGTAAGATCAGAGAAGAGAATAGAATCTGTTGTCAGCAAATCTGATGCTCCCCTCTTGCTCTTGCTCTTGATCTTCAATGGTCTCCAAGTTGCTTCAATCTCCAAAACTAATAAGAACTAGGGTTATGTTCTAATCTAAAGGAGTGTTTAATCTAGGCTAAGCTATGTAATCCCCAAGCTAAGCTATGTAATCTCCAAGCTAAGCTATGTAATCTCCCCTTATTTTATGCCTTACATCATGTATTTATAGGTTGCAAGTCTAATTTTGAGTTTAGGAACAACCCCAATCCTATTTGGAGTCAAAAAAGTGTCAAAATTCGTCCAAAACGCGTCCAGGCCCGCACCAGGCCCTTCCCCGGCGCTAGGCACGGTGCTGGGATTCTGCCCCCCAGCGCCCCGGCTCTGGAAATACACTAGAAATGGGCGCCCCAGCGCTGGTCAAAAAGTTGACTTTTCTGCTCTGACGTCCTTTGGGAAAATGGCCATAACTTCTTCGTCCGAACTCCGATTTAGATGATTCAAGATGTTCTGGAAAGAGGAGAAGTAGATCTACAACTTTCATTCTTGAAGTTTTACTAAATAATGTCTTGAGCTATAGTCAAATTGGCTCTGAAGTGACTGCTGTGTAAATGGCAAGTCGAAAATGCGAATCTAGCCACCCCAAACGTCGATCCATGTAACTTTTGTCCCAATTCCTACAAAACAATATAAAACATGCATGAATAGACACAAACACATAAAAACATCCTAAAAGACTTGAGAACAACAATAAATTAAGCCCGAATGTACCCAATTCATGTGTATAAAACTCACTCATCAATCATTCGGTATAATCATGACCCGTAATTGTGAGACCCCAGATTTTATGAATAAAGATTTAATTTTCTCAAATTTTTTTTTTAATATTATGGTGTGGATTTGAGATAATGTTATAGTCGTGGGTAATATTTATAAATTTTGCAAAGTATGCAAGTTGTCATATTATATTCGATTGGTCGAAGAATATTTGTTTTATCAAGGAATATTCGTACAAGGGCACAATCACTGGTGGACCCCGCAACGGAATTATTGTCGGATTAAGAAAACGATAAAAATATTTTATGAAAATAATGGCGAAAGTTTTACCGTTAATACTGTTGAACTACTCGGTAGTAAAAGTACAGTAATACGTGTGGTTGCATAGTAGCACACGGTATTGATTATTGATGCTTATGTGATAAGTCACTCAGTTTTGTTTTATTAGTATTATTAATATAATAAAACAGAAAAACTTTTTATATAAAACAGAATACTTTTATAAAGTTATTCTATAAATAGAATATATTATATTCTATTATGCATAGTGTTGCATAATGTCTGCATAGTGTTTTGCATGGTAAAATCTTTTTATATAAAACAGAATACTTTTATAAAGTTATCTATTTTATTAGACAATAATTAAAATATATTATATTTTATTATTCATAGTGTTTGCATAGTAAAATCTTTTATAAAGTTATTCATTTTATTAGATTATAAATAGAATATATTATATTTTATTTAAAAGATTTTGTTTTAAATATGGACCGTCAGATTAAAGTAAATCAATCTGGAACGTTCATGAGTTAGTTACTATGCAGTCCATTATTCTATAAATAGAAGCTCCATTCCTATATGTAGGTCGTTTTAGACTTATTTTTTATATTCTTAATTATTTGTCGTTTGTGGTTATCTAAGAGAATTGATTACTATTTTTTCCAAATTACCCCTTATTACTCCACCTAATCTTTTGATCTATATTTATGAGATAAGTGAGGTGAAGGGTATTATAGACAATTGATACTATAATTAATGTTTTTCAATCATTTTCTTAATTCTTGTGAACATGTCTAAAACGACCTATATTAAAGAACGGAGGGAGTATTTTTTAAATGACACAGATAGGAATCCCATTTGGAGATATTGAGGTGAATTAAGACATAATTAAGAACTTTTGAAAATTTTGATTAAACTGGTAGAGCGTAGTTTGAATATTTTCATACCCTGGTCATGATGGATGGTCATGATGGATTTGCAATAATACATATTTTCTATAATTTGCTACACTATCTTGTCCTCCTTGGGTTTTTGGGTCTAGTTGATATGATTGCTGGTAACAAACTAGCGAGGATATGATATCAATATTGGGATAAATGCTTTTTAATAATTTGTAGATGAAAGATAACTAACAGTGTTGAATATGTGGAGTAATAATAGTATTGAATATGACCCTTCCTCGAGTATGTATTTTCTTAAGGAATATAAAAGACATGTGAAAGGGATTTAATTTCATGTTAATAGACATTTGAGCCCTGGAAACAGAGAGATGTGAGACACATATGCTGATTCTCTGGCTTATCAATGACTTTTGTACTCTGTTTTGTCTAAACAAAATTCTGACCTACCCTGTAATTTCTTTCAGTAGGCTTATATCCTGCTCCAGTTTACACTCTAGCAGTTCAGACAATCCCCGTAGACAATGATATAAGTAACACCACAGTAAGTTAATAACTTGACATTGTGGCCTTATGTGTCTAGACTCAATTCTCACTGTCATTTTATTGCAGATTTTTATCGGTAACTTGTATTCAAATGTCACAGAAGAGGAGTTGAGGCAAATCTTTTTGCACCTTGAGGCAAATCTTTTTGCAGCTTGCGGAAGAGGAGTTGAGGGCAACACAGGTACTTTCTTCTTATTCTAACAACAAAAGCATGATGAATCAATGTTCTTATTCTTATTCTGACAACTAAACGTATAGATATTAAAGTGGATTGTATGAATCAATGTTCTTATGTACAAGTAACAGCAAACAGGAGAAGTGAAGCTGCTCAGTCTTGGAATGAAGTAATTTGTAGTTTCCGTGAAGAAGATCTCATAAGTGATAGGAAAGGCCACACTGTTCAATTTACCTCTGGCTTTTCTCATCCTAGTAATCTTTTTTTTGAAGTCATTGTAGCAGTTGGAACTAAATGGTCATTTGTTATTCCAAGTAGATGGATTTATTGTTGGTTCCATATTCTTCAGATCCTAGCCTGAAACTTATCCAGTGGCCACCATTTTTGCTTGCTAGCAAAGGTTGGATATGGCAGTTCAATTTTGATCTAGAGACTCTGACCTATGTGCGGATGAGTATATGAAATGTGCTATCATATGCTTTTATTTGATGGTGTTATTTGTTTCTTTTGACTTTCTTGTCTATTCTTTTAATTTTGTTTAGACAAAACAGAGTGCAAAAGTCATTGATAAGCCAGAGAATCAGCATATGTGTCTCACATCTCTCTGTTTCCAGGGCTCAAATGTCTATTAACATGAAATTAAATCCCTCACATGTACGTCTTTTGTATTCCTTAAGAAAATACATACTCGAGGAAGGGTCATATTTAATACCATTATTACTCCACATATTCAACTTAGTTATCATCTACAAATTATTAAAAAGCATTTATCCCAATATTCATATCATAATATCCTCGCTAGTTTGTTAATCTTAGATATAAAAGATAAAAAATTAAACGACTATATTTTAGGTCATCTGGTTGAAGCAGTGGCTGATGCATCGAACGGAGTCGAGCCGAGCCTCGACACGAAATAAAGCCTAGATATATTCTAGTAATTAAGTACCGAGGATAGGAATCAATAGGGTTTGTTGCACCGTTGCAATTGGGATTGAAACAAAGCTTGGGAGAAAATGAACTAATTGAAGCAATCGCGCATAAACTCTAGGAGAGAGAATCGGAGAGAATGGAGGAGGTGGCAGACGTTGGAGACTTGGAGTAGAGAATCGGAGAGAATGGAGGAGGTTATCGGAAGGGAAGAATGGAACACGATTTTGGGAGTAAAGAGCATGAACCGTACACGGCTGTGTACAACCATTATCCCCTATACATATATATATGAGAGACAGAATATTAATTTTAAAAGACTGCATTTTTATAAAAGACTACATTTTCTATAAAAGACTACATTTCCTATAAAAAACTATATTTTTCTATAAAAGCTTACATTTCCTATAAAGGACTATATTTTCTTATAAAAGACTACATTTTTCTATAAAAGATTACATTTTCCTAGTTTGAAAATCAAAATAATTTATGTTTTCTTTAACTTTGCATAAATATTTTTTGAATACTAGTAATAATTATTAGGAAGTTCTTATTGATATTTTTGTTAAAGTGCATATTTTTGGATGTTCGAAAATATTTTGTACCAATACCTATATTTAGTAATAACCTCTCAATTAGAATACAAATAGTTTGATTCAAGCCTAGTAACTAAATAAACTAAATAGAGGTTTTACTGTATATATAAAAAGCTGTATAGGTCGCTACAAAAACAACTCAGCAACAAAAATTACTTGGTCCGACCATTATGTCAAGTAATGCAACATAAGCTGTATAGAACTCAACTTTTACCAGGAGAACTCACAAATCAATCAAACTCTTTAAGTATTCAACTTTAATAAACCATCTCAAAATATCATCCAACCTAATTCCTCTTTTTTCTTAGCATTCTTGCGACTTGCTGCCGATTGTTTCCTACTTTGGCTGCCTGGTAAGTCAGTTTTCTTGATAATTTCACTTTTTACTGTTTTATTGTAACGTGCATGTATGTATAAAGTAACAACTGAAACCCGAGATAAGAGCAAAATTTTGTTTGATTTTATTGTTGGGTTTTGTTCCTTTCATGTTTTCTCTCTCCTATTTGCTATTTATTTGCAAAAAAAAACTGCAAATTTCAATTTGGTTGTAAAATTTGACTAACTGGGTAATTTTATTAGAGCAGTTTCTAATTAATAGTCTGATTTTTTCGGCTGGAAATATTGTGGAGTAATTTGTTAACATCTTCTTTGCCAAACATTGTTTAAATTTTTTATTTTTATTGTGCATGCGTTTCCTCTGCTTGTTCTACTATTTGAAGGGAAAGTGTTAGCAGTTTTTTAAATTTCTATGTGATATATATATATATATACATATCCTGACTCTCTCCAGCGAGCTGGAGAGACAACTAAGAGCGAATCGGCTATAGCGACAGTTTTTTCCGTCGCATATAAACCGGCTTTCTATGCTATAGCGACGAAAAAAACCGTCGTTATAGCCGGTTCATTCTTAGTTCACTCCTTCCGTTTTGCTCGAACTATATATATATATATATATATATATTTAATATTTGGGTGGTGGTGACACTTTAATTGGGTTTTATAGGTTCCCAATTTGGAGTGAAAAGAGTTGGAAACAGGCAATGCAATGGAGAGAGAGTTTATGAAAGAAGATATTTGCACACCATTGACCCCGGCCAAGCCAATTCCAGTAAGGACTCCAATCAATGAGAGAATGGAAAATCACTTGAATGGAGGTTCTCCAAGAAAGGGTTTGCGAATTTATGTGATTTCAAAGATTTTATTTCCTTAGATAAAAATATAGTTGTATATAATTGTGAAACAGCAACATTTGATTTTGCAGGCAACTCCTTAGATAAAAATAAATGATCTTGTCACTATCTAATTTAACTGTTGGTGAAGTTTTGACTTTACAGTTGGAGGTAAATAATAGATATATAATCTTGATTTCAAATGTTTGTGCAGATGGTATATCATATGAAGCGAAAAAAAAGGATGAGATTGAAGGAGTGTCTTGTTCAAAAAATGAGATTAACAAGCTCCAAATCGATGAAAACTCACATAGTGGTGTTGGCTTAGCTTCTCCTACTTCTTCAACTCCGTTGAAGCCAAGTTCCAGAAAGAGGTATAATAGTGGCATAGACTTGAACAAGAAGCCACGGCAGAAACCAAGTTTGAAGAGACATATACCCAAAGTACTAGATGAAAATAAACCCAAAAGGATTCCTAAAGCTAAAATGCAAAAATCAGCTCTACAACCGCAAACTCCTCCAAAACGTGATGTGAAGAGGAGAAGCTGTGTCAGGAACAATAATTTCAAACTCTCTTCCAATTCTGTGGAAGGACATTCTAACAAATCATCTAAGCGTGCTTTGAATTTCAGCTTGGAAAACCAGCCAGAAGATGGATGTAATTTCATGGAAAATGATAATGGGCAAGAAGTTGATCCAATCCCTGAA
This sequence comes from Panax japonicus, assembly GCA_020205505.1. NCBI lineage: Eukaryota > Viridiplantae > Streptophyta > Magnoliopsida > Apiales > Araliaceae > Panax > Panax japonicus. The sequence continues at coordinate 50,691,232 of CM035100.1, forward strand.
AATTCAAATAGGCGATCTCTAAATCTCAACTTGGATGGAAAAGATGGCAAGCAATTTGTTTACCAATATCAACGTCGGAATAAAAGAGTGGAAAATATAGGCTTGAATTCGGGAATTTGTCAGCCTGGCATCTGCACTAAAGAGAAAAATATATCAGTGATAGACACAACTGCACGGTCAAACCAGAACAATTTCACCAATTCTGAGGTTTGCATTCAGACTGGTTGCATGTCATTGCCCGAAAGAGAAGATGTCACAAATCAAACTGGTTGCAAGTACAACTCTTTGCGAGTTTATCAAAGGATATTCAAATTAAACCAATGTTTGAGTAATAGCAGAAAAAGTGGCCCAAATTTTCCAAGGATATACAAGAAAAGAAGGACGAGGAGACAAAAGGCAACAGTTTACAAGACTTGGGGGTCTGTTATAACTGCAGAAGGTAGGGGAAGACAGAGTAAGGGCAAACAAAAGGTAATTCTTGTCCCTCCTAATCGGAAAGTGAATCTGAATAAGATATGCAATGGGGTTAAAAAGTCGAAGTTAAACTGCAGCTCTGGGATTTCCAGCTGTGATCGCCAAATGCAAGAGATGTTTGTTAGAATGATTTCTCCCATGGAAGAACAAACCAGGGCTGCAATGAATGATCCAGAATCTTTCACATGTACGACGACCTTGCAACCAGTAGTAAAATCGAAAAGGAAGAGATCGAAGAGAGTCACTAAAAGGTGTAACTTTGTTTTTCGAAGTACAAATTCTATTAGTAATCAGTTTCCATCAACTTATCTTCTGCAAGACCTTTGTAGTGAAAAGCAAATGGTGGCTCAAGTTACGGACAAAGAAAAAGTTACGAAAAGGAGACAAAATAAACTGAGACCCTCTCTTAATAATCAAGTGTCTTACAAAGATTCTACACTTGATAGTAAGCAGTTTCCCCTTTAACTGGAATTCTATATCTATCTAGTTATTCTAATGAGGATGTGCTAATTTTGTTGATGCGAATTTGATGCAGGTTTCCTTGATGTTGTTCTTCAAAAGTTTAAGTATCTCAGTATCAGTGAGAAATATGGCCAACTTGTGATGCGAGATCCAAATGTCGACCGCATAACAAAACGTAAATCACCACCTAAAATTGATCTTGATCAGGAGTCGGAGAGAGTTTGGGCTCTGCTCATGGATAATGGTGGAAGTACCCATGATGAAGAAGCAGAAGCTGACCCTGTGAAGAAGGCATATTGGGCTAGAGAGAGACAATTATTAAAAGCACAATTGCATACTTTTATAACCATATTGCGTCGCTTCCAAGGTACCATCTTATTTCCTATCTAAAATAATTTAAAAAAAAATACTCCCATTCTTCCACATAAAGAGTCCCATTTAACTTTGATCCTAGTTAATCTGTGAGATTCTAAATTCCAAATTGTGATGTGAATTTACTTTAATTTCGAAATAACAATTTTGTACTTGGTAATACTTTTTAAGTTGTTTACCGTATTAACTATTGCATTAATCAAAATCAAATGAATTCACGTCGATTTTGAATTAAGTGCCTCTCTTCGAATGTCAAATTTGATATTTGGGGTAAAATAAGTCAAAGACACGACACTCTCATTTTCAGTCTTAGTGAGTATAATATTTTATTATAAATAGCTGCCCTTGCTGTACTGTTAATATTTGGATTGACGTCTAACAAATTTATAGACAAAGAAACGTTTCTTTTAAAACATCCAGAAATGAGATTGACATTGTGGTCTTTATATGAACTCCAAGGTATATTTAGTTGACGTTGTGGTCTTAATATGAACTTTAGTGGAATAACACATTATTTGCTCGAGTTATTGATCTAATTTCCTTAAAACTGTATTCGATTACTTTCTCATCTACATGAGATGTACACTGTCAATAAACTTAATGTACTTTTATTTTAATTTTGTTTTTTGTGTACATGAAATATAATGTATGGAGATTTACTGACTGCATAGCATGAATTCACAGGAGATAGACGTTTTTCAAAATGGCGTGGTTCAGTAGTGGATGCAGTGGTAGGAGCGTATCTAACTCAAAATGTCTCTGACCTTCTTTCGAGGTAATCATGAAGCTAACTTTAAATTGTCTCATTGATTTTTCTCGCCTAATGTTGTTGATAATGTTCTTAATCATTTCTCCAGCTCAGCCTTTATGTCTTTTGTTGCTCGATTTCCTGCCCAAAATTCAATTGGAAGGAATATGGAGGCAGAAGAAAGTAAACCTTATGCATTCGTAAGCAATGCCCAAGTATTGAATGATTGCTTCATACAAGAAGTTGGAACTGAAAGAGGAGAAAATGAAATTAATTCTCAGGCAGAAGGAGTTTCTAGAAGAAAGAAAACCAAAGCTGAGCAGAAGAAAGAAAACACAACTGATTGGGACAATTTAAGGAGAACCTACAGTACTAGAAGAGAAAGAACTGATGAAACTATGGATGTCGTGGACTGGGAGGCTGTTAGACGTGCAACAGTGAAAGAGGTTGCGGATACCATCAAACAAAGAGGAATGAACAATATTCTTGCAGGAAAAATCAAGGTACAAAATTCATTATCAAAATGATGGCAGACTGAGAGAGAGGTGCAGATAATGAAGGCTATTAGCTAGGTTTGAAGTTCCTTTTCAACATTTGATAGTAATCAATCATTTCTTGCAGGACTTCCTTGATCGATTGGTTGAAGATCACGGGAGTATCGACCTTGAGTGGCTCAGAGATGTCCCACCAAAAGATGCAAAGTAAGCCAGCCAACCTAAAAAGTTAACATTAGTACTAACAAGTTTATACACTTGGGAAAACTATGAACAACACGAATCATTTGAAAGACACAAAGATATAGTAAACACTGAACCAACTCCACAAAACTATGGTTTTTTTCAATTTTGGTGCATATAGGGACTACTTGTTGAGCATATATGGTATAGGGTTGAAAAGCGTGGAATGCATACGGCTTTTGACACTTGGTCATGTTGCCTTCCCAGTAAGTTAATAAAGTGTTGACAACTATTAGTTTACTTGAATATGGTACTAATTCAGAACATAAAATGTTTGTTTCTTTAACAAGGTTGACACAAATGTTGGTCGAGTGGCAGTTCGACTTGGATGGGTCCCTCTGCAACCACTTCCTGAGTCTCTTCAATTACATCTTCTAGAATCGTAAGCATTCAATACCAGCTAATAAATAGAACTGAATTTTCAAAGAGGACTAATTCGATGTTCCTTCCATATAGGTACCCTATGGTGGATACCATTCAAAAATATCTTTATCCGCGATTGTGCACCCTTGGACAAGCGAAAATGTAATTCTTGTTTCCTCTAACATATTATTTGCTCTCACTTATCTTCATTGACTTCAAAATTCAAATATATCTTAATTAATGATTTCATAATTTATCTATTTGCAGGTATGAATTGCATTATCATTTAATTACATTTGGAAAGGTACTCTCTTAATTATTTATTATGTTACTATTTCTTTTTCTGACTTTTCGCTTATCTATATAAAACTCTAACGGTGAACATATCCCTCAAATCTGTAGGTTTTCTGTACAAAGAGAAAGCCAAACTGCAATGCATGCCCAATGAGGGGAGAGTGCAAACATTTTGCCAGTGCATTTGCAAGGTTTGCATCATGAAAAATGGATAAAAAATTTTGTTATTCAATTTATCTCTAAAGTCTACCAATATATTTAGTTGGAGTAATAGAATACAACCCTCCCAGTTGTCTTTTTCATCTCAGCTTGGTGTATTGTTATTTGATGTAACAATAAGATGGTAACATTTAATCCGAGTGGCTGATATAAAAGGGGAGTGGGGAGGTAAGTGGATAAGAAATGAAAAAGGTTATATTTTGTAACTAAAAGTGTGCTTTACAAATTACTGTGTTTATTTATTTTCTGAATATAGAGGGCTACCTTATATCCCTGTTACTTTCTTTATAAATACATGCACATACAATGTGTAAGTGGGCTGAATATATCCAATATTTACTGGACATAAAGTGTTGGCAGTCCACATGAAAGCTCATATTATTGAATCACATCTAACTTGACCCATAAATTTGTTAACTGCAGTGCTAGGCTTGCCCTACCTGCACCAGAAAGCAAAAATATGGTAACTTCAAACGGTCCAGTTGCAGCAGTTGTTCAAAGCCTTGTTGTGATAACACCACCGGCGCCAGACCTTCTTGAGATGAACATATCAGATTCAGGATACCAAAGTCAAAATTGCGAACCTATTGTCGAGCTTCCAGCATCTCCAGAGCCCGAGTCTGAAGTAGAAGACATTGAAGATCTTTTCAAAGAGTCTGATGGCGTCTATGAGTCTAAAAATTTGCATGCGTCTGACGATGACATACCTATTATCAGACTTGACAATGAAAGCTTGAGACAAAATATACTAGATTATGTGGAGAAGAACAAAATTTCCCTTCAAGGAGGAGACATGTCAAAAGCTTGGGCTCTTTTAAATTCACCAGCTGCTTTGCCCAAGCCTAAACTGAAACATGTGGGCCGATTAAGGACCGTCCACCAAGTGTAAGTATTAAATTTATAGCTAGATAAGTACATTTTAACAATAAATTTACAAGCTTTTGAGGCACCCATGTTGGTGACAAAATCAACAGAATCAACGTATTTACATAGTGCTTGCTAATATTTGTCTACCTAATGCAGCTACGAGCTTCCAGATTCACATCTGCTTTTGGAAGGAGTAAGTATACTTAACCCATACACAATGTTGTTGTTTTTTCAAAAAAATTCTATGGATATACATTCTGATGCGCTCTTTACGACACTACAGATGGACAGGAGGGAACCAGATGATCCATGTCCGTATCTTTTTGCAATATGGGATGAAGGTACCCTATAAAATGATCATATAGTGCACCTATAATGTAGCAACTCGAGTGAAAATGATACTCCCTCTGTTGATTGACTTTTAAAGTCAACTTAATTAAGACATTTTCAAACTTAGACATAGATTCATTTAGTTTAGTAAATATAATGATCAATATTGTAAACTATCTAAAAAGTACTATTAATGATCTTATAATTTTTAATGAATCAAATCAATTTAGTTTGAAAATGTTTCAGATTGACTTTCAAAAGTCGATAATAATCTTATAATTTGTAACGGAGGAAGTATTATTTTTGAAGCTTTATGTTGAAAAGATTGTTGTTTCCTGTTGCAAAAGATGTAAATACTCTTTCTACTTAAAGATATAATCTTTCTGTACATTTGCTAATGTTCCTTTTTAATTGTTGGTGTGGTATCAGGTAAAACTGGAAGTATCTATTCACAAACGATGAAAGATTTCAAATCCACAGAACCAAATGTATGCCAGGAAATTGTATGCTCTACATGCATCAATTTTGAAGAACATGACTTCACAAGTACTGTTTATGGAACACTTTTGGTGAGGAAAAATCGCAACACATGCAACTGTTGGTTCTTGCAGTTTAGTGTTTTTAGGTGATATCTATACTAAAGACTGATACTCTCTACATTTGTTAACAGATTCCTTGCCGTACAGCAAATAAAGGAAACTTTCCACTTAATGGAACATACTTTCAGGTTAATGAGGTGAGTCCGTAAATGTTCCCTCCCAAAGTCTTTCTAATTCGGTATACTTTAGTACGAGTTGCTAAGGATCCAAAATGCGATTTTGGAGTAGGTATTTGCTGATGATGAATCTACTCAGAGGCCTATTATAGTTCCCAGAAATTTGATTTGGGGTCTACCTAAAAGAATTCTATATTGTGGAACATCTGCAACAACAATATTCAAAGGTGAAAATCAGTGCATTCTACAATTTAAATATAATCTGAACCATTTGTAAAGTTTAAAATATTACTCTTTTCTAATTACATAAACAGGCTTACCTATGGAACAAATTCAGTATGCCTTTTGGAGAGGTATGAAGCTATCCCGGCCCCTTCTATTTAATATCATATTTATTGCCAAGCAAAAGGATATCAAGGTTATGAATTCAGCTGATATATAAAATCACAAACTACTATATACTGCAAAATTTTAAATATTACTCCCTCCATTCCAGGATAAAAGTCCTGGTGGACTTTTCACGCATATTAAGATGAATGAAATGACAAAATTGCCCATAATAATGTCATTAAATATGGAGAGAATAAGAATAAGAAAAATATAAGATATTTAATGTTACGGGTATAATATGAAAATATGTGTAAAAGTTTGGTTATTAAAGGAAAATAGACATTTAACATGGGACTACCCAAAATGGTAATAAGGATTTTTATCCTGGGACGGAGGGAGTAGTAGTTTTTAGTGAAAGTTGTCCCGGAATAATTGAATTGTTCTCTTCCTAAAAGCACCCAAGTTCAAATAATCATTTCGTATTCTCATATATGAAATGTTTGTTTGTGATTAAATATTTGATTTTGCTTTGTTGAGTTTATACTTCCTTGCAGGATTTATGTGTGCAAGAGGGTTCAACAGAACCACAAGGTATCCTACTAAACTGGGTGGTAGATTCCACATTAAGACTAGCATGCAAGAAAAGAAGACAAAACCGCATGCATAGGAAAATGCTGCCTTTGTGAAAACACAGTTTCTTCCAAATACTTTTGAGCAATTAAACCTACATATGTAGACTATAGTTATATTATATATATAATGTCTTTTTTTTTTCTTTGTAAATTATTATATATGATGTTTTTCTTTTTATTACATATGAAATTATATTATATTCTCAAATTTATCATTAATTTTTTAATATCAGGCTCCCTTATAGTTGATTCACACTTGAAAATTGTGTACTATAAAAGAATATTATACAACTATCGTTTAATGCATAACTGAAATTTATTACCTCCATTTGAATATATATAAAATCGCTCGTCTTAAATAATTTTATGTTTAAGAACGGATGGATTATAATTTATATATCATATAATGATAATGTTTTTATAAGCTAAAATATCACATCAGGAGAAATTAAGTTTTACAAAAAAATGTCATTTATGGAATTTATAAATATATTTAATTTAATTTAATAATTAAATATTTGTTTGTTTAGCAGTGGTGATATAATAAAAAAATTGATAAAAAAATTTGAAAACATTATGTCGTTTTATACTATCAGAAAAAATTAGAGTTGAATTGTAACACCCCTTTCCCGAAAAGAAAAGGGAGGTTACGTGCAAAGCACAACAAATCTCAAATTTAGTAAATAGAGCACTAATAACTTCAAAATATTAATAGTGATGTCCATTAATGAAGTACTAAATACAATTCTCCAACTAGAGTCAAAATAACTAAAACCTAAAATCGAAACAACCTAGATGGTCAAAGACAACTCTCTCATCACACTAGCTCTAAATCAACCCTACAAACCTGCCGGAAGAAAAAACACAACATGAGCCAATTGCCCAGTACGGATACAGATATACAACTGATATACGAAAATAATTGAGACAAAATACTGAACAAAGCCTCAAGTGTAAATACGGATGAAAATATAATCTCCAAAGATCTAAATGGAATATATCTGAATCAACAGAATTGACGAAACCAATAGAAAAATAAATAATTAATGAACTGAAGTAACTAACTCAATGAATTGAACTGAACAGAAACAAACAAAACTAATACAATGAAATAATAGGCTGAATCAAATGGTTGAGTTTTATTTCATGCCGAGTGAGCTCAGAAATATACGTTGCCACACAGGCAAGTCAAAACAATGCCACACAGGCAAGTCAAAATAATGTCACACAGGTAAGTCAAATGATGCCACATAGGCAACCAAAATAATGTCACACATGCAAATCACACATTGGACCGCGAATCCAAAAGTATGCAAATTAGATATGTGTGTGGCACAACATCACAAATTCGCAGAACAGAAAACTAGGGTTAACACATACGCCTCCCACAACAAAATACCAAATGACTCACTTCCTCCGGAGCCCAAAACGGAGACGCCGTGGACTAATCACACCGCCACGGAAAGTGTCACGTCTCTCGTGCCAAGACGACATGCCTGTGGTACCCCCACAGGTGGTTATAGCTCAGGTATACCCTACAGTATATTCTAACAAAAATATCATGTCATAACACATGCGACATAATACCAACAAAAGGGTTCTATATGTACATGTTGAACAAATCAAATTATAGTCACAAGGTCTCAAAAAAAATGTAGCAACATGTACCGCTCTACAATTATCAACATTAAATAGTACTAGACATGATAACCTAAGTCAAAGAGTATAAATACGAGTCATATGTATCAACTCTAAAATGAAACTATTATATGAATTTCACAAGAAACAATTATGTGAAATCATAACATAATTCGAAATAAGGAAACAAACGAACAAATCAAATTTAACAAGAGTAGCGCTGAAAGATTATAGAATATGTACAAATTGTAATAGAAAGAAAGGGATTCAAATTACTGAATAAAGTCAAAGTATCAAAGATCAAATTTCTATTTAAGACTGTCAATAGAATTATAAGAAAATGAAACGAAAGACAAGATATCACAAGATATAAAGAATACAACAATAGTCAAAGGAATGGAGTACGGAATCCGTACCTGATACTTCCAAACCATTTATAGCACACTCCACAAAATGTTACCCTCAAATGCCAACGATATCAAATATGAAATGTTATTCGCAACCTATACATATTCACCTCAAATTAAAAATAATCCAAGCTAACAATTCCAAAATAATTCATAATCTATTTAACATGCCTTTAATCATCGCCTTATATCAATTATTAGTACTCCAAAATTTATCTTCCAAATTGTAACTCTTTAAATTCTCTCCGTCCGATCTAATTAAAAGTAATAATAATACAATTATAATTACCTACTAATTATATATTATATTAATATGAAATTAATTTCTCCAATTACATCAATTTTACAAAATAAACCCGAATTAAATTATAAATAATCTTTTAATCATCATTTCATTTTTTTTAACGAATTAATTTTCTTAATGGATATAATATATATAATCAACCTAAATACCAAACATGAATAGTACCACCTCCTTCCGTTTCAAAAGTAATATATATATATATATATATATATATATATATATATATATATATATATATATATATTCAACTTATTTTATACATGATTTCATATTTGCAGATGGCGAAATCAATAGCCCTTGTGTGGACTAATATATATATATATATATATATATATATATATATATATATATATATATATATATATATATATATTAATACTCTCTCCTTTATCAAATTATACAGTATAATTATTATACTAAAATCTATAAGTTCCATTAACATCACCACATCCGTTTATATATACATATATATAAAGACAAAAATTTTTAAACATATATACATACATCCTCTTTACAATTGATTGAGGGTTTTATGATCTTTCTCACCTTTGTTAAATGAATTTCCTTCTTCTTTTACAAAAATATAATATGAGCTCTCTTTTTCTTCCTTCGTAGTAGCCTCGCTCCTCTTCTTTTTTTGTTTGTATAATGAAGTAATATTAGGTTTAGCTATTTATTAATTAAGTTTCCCTAATAAACTTCTAATTGGGTTAATTTAATATTAAGTCCCAAATTTTAATCACATAATATTATCTATTAATTATTAATATTTATTAGCCCACATAATTTAAATGACTACTTTAACCCAATTAAAAACAAAGTCCAATTAATATGTTTTAAAATTAAATATTTTTATTTATTTATTTTTCCGGGTATTACATCACCTACCCCTTAAGAAGGATTCCGTCCTCGGAATTAAAAGAATGAATGTACATAATTATCAAAAGATACGGATACTCTGCTCGAATAGACTCATCTATCTCCCATGTAGCTTCCCGCTCCGAATGATTTTACCACAAGACTTTAACAAAAAAGAATTATCTTACTAGATTTTAATTTAATCAATTATTTAATTATCTACTACAACAATTTAACTTTTCAAACAAATCAAAATAAAACAAAATAGTCACTTATTTTTTTTTTCTAATTTGAATAAAATTGTATAAAAAATAATTAATTAATATTTAATTTTAAAAAAATATGGGTTATTACATTTTTCACCCCTTAAAAATAATTCCGTCATCGGAATTCAAATAAGCTACAACGAATTATTTATTTTTTTGTTCAAACGTAGCATCACCTTTTGTAACAATCAACGCTGGTAAGTCCATTGGTCCACATAATTATTTATGTACTTGTAAAAGATTCGTCAGCTGCCGTGTCAAGCCTTGGTAAGGTTCTTCGCGTTGCATCAAATTATATCACATGATCTATCGTTGGTGCGGGCCGTCGCTAATATCTTTGAGTTTCATTCTTGAAAACGTACGTAATCTTCGGAACATAATTCGAGAACACATAATTCGCTCTTCATCTAAATACGATTCGAATACCCAAAACTTTAAAACTATCTTTAATTCGTAAAATGTTTAAGTTCCACACATGACAAAGATCTAAAAAAAATTTATTTTATTTTACATAAATTCATACAAAACTATAATGACATCAGATAAACAAAACAACTATGCAAACTATATTACTAACTTTCCCCAAGTTCTCAATAGCTTTAAAATATCACATCCTCAATTTGAACTAGTCCTCAAATCTTATTACACCAAAAAATAAACTATTAATATCTCTTTATCACCAACTCTCCTAAGTTCTTAAGAGTTTCAAAATATCATAACCTCAAATCAAATTAGTTTTCAAATATTATTACACCAAAAATATACTACCAAGATCTCCTTATCACCACATCAAATTCCAAGTCACATATTTTACCATCTGTATAAGCAAACTACAACTATTCAAAATCTCTCAAAATCAACTGAATTTCATCACTTTCTATCTAATCATATAATAAATCAATCATCCCTTATTGCAAACCTTAATTCAATAAATTTCAATGTCTCCCCGTTTATCACAAAGAAACTTCATAGGACATAACTCCAACATTCTACTAGAAATTAGCCGCAAAATTGATCATTAACTCCAAATGATTAATCTAATTACCTCGAATATCAACAAATCAAGTTTATAAACGATCCTTCATACTTAATAATTTATCACATTATCATATTATCCCACCGATACACATACCTCAAATTATCCACAAATTTAACAATAATTAAAGCATAACTCAAATCAAATCAAATCCTTAATTCTAAGATCATAATGAATTGTCACCAAAAATAACTCTAACACATAATTTTCTAAAACCAAATACTCGTTGATACAAATACTCACATCATAATCGCATCCCATATATGATCACTTTTTATCTGTACAAGGTATAACTTTATTCACCTCAGTGATTAAACCACAATTCTTAACTAATATCATTACTAAATCACCTTAACAAATTATTCCACTTTCTTCAAATCAACTACAAATCGAAAAGAAATCGACAGTTGATAAAAATAGAGACCAACAAAATAAAGAACAAAATCGAATCAAACTCCTACGTCTACCCAATGGTTTACCCATAACTCACAGGTCAAACCTAAATATATTTTCTACAAGAAAGAACCTAAGCTTTGATACCATCTCTGTAACACCCCCTTCCCGAAAAGGAAAGGGAGGTCACGTGCAAAGCACAACAAACCTCAAATTTAGTCCATTTTCTTTTCAGGAAGGGGGTGTTACAGAGATGATATCAAAGCACAACAAACCTCAAATTTAGTAAATAGAGCACTAATAACTTCAAAATATTAATAGTGATGTCCATTAATGAAGTACTAAATACAATTCTCCAACTAGAGTAAAATAACTAAAAACGAAAATCGAAACAACCTAGATGGTCAAAGACAACTCTCTCATCACACTAGCCCTGAATCAACCCTGCAAACCTGCTGGAAGAAAAAATACAGCATGGGCCAATTGCCTAGTACGGATACAGATATACAAAAGATATACAACCGATATACGAAAATAATTGAGACAAAATATTGAACAAAGCCTCAAGTGTAAATACGGACGAAAATATAATCTCCAAAGATCTAAATGGAATATATCTGAATCAACAGAATTGACGAAACCAATAGAAAAATAAAGAATTAACGAACTGAAGTAACTAACTCAATGAATTGAACTGACCAGAAACAAACAAAACTAATACAATGAAATAATAGGCTGAATCAAATGGTTGAGTTTTATTTCATGTCGAGTGAGCTCAGAAATATACGTTGCCACACAGGCAAGTCAAAACAATGCCACACAGACAAGTCAAAATAATGTCACACATGCAAGTCAAATGATGCCACATAGGCAACCAAAATAATGCCACACATGCAAATCACACATTGGACCGCGAATCCAAATGTATGCAAATTGGATATGTGTGTTAGGCACAACATCACAAATCCGCATAACAGAAAACTAGGGTTAACCCATACGCCTCCCATAACAAAATACCAAATGACCCACTTCCTCCGGAGCCCAAAACGGAGACACCGTGGACTAATCACACCGCCATGGAAAGTGTCATGTCTCTCGTGCCAAGACAACATGCCTGTGGTACCCCCACAGGTGGTTATAGCTCAGGTATATCCTATAGTATATTCTAACAAAAATATTAAATTATGTGAAATCAAAACATAATTTGAAATAAGGAAACAAACGAACAAATCAAATTTAACAAGAGTAACGCTGAAAGATTATAGAATATGTACAAATTGTAATAGAAAGAAAGGAATTCAAATTACTGAATAAAGTCAAAGTATCAAAGATCAAATTTCTATTTAAGAGTGTCAACAGAATTATAAGAAAATGAAACGAAAGACAAGATATCACAAGATATAAAGAATACAACAATAGTCAAAGGAGTGGAGTACGGAATCCGTACCTGATACTTCCAAACCATTTATAGCACACTCCACAAAATGTTACCCTCAAATGTCAACGATATCAAATACACAACGTTATTCGCAACCTAAACATATTCACCTCAAATTAAAAATAATCCAAGCTAACTATTCCAAAATAATTCATAATCTATTTAATATGCCTTTAATCATCGCCTTATATCAATTATTAATACTCCAAAATTTATCTTTCAAATTGTAACTCTTTAAATTCCCTCCGTCCGATCTAATTAAAAGTAATAATAATACAATTATAATTACCTACTAATTATAAAGTATATTAATATGAAATTAATTTCTCCAATTACATCAATTTTACAAAATAAACCCGAATTAAATTATAAATAATCTTTTAATCATCATTTCATTTTTTTAACGAATTAATTTTCTTAATGGATATAATATATATAATCAACCTAAATACCAAACATGAATAGTACCACCTCCTTCCGTTTCAAAAGTAATATATATATATATATATATATATATATATATATATATATATTAATACCATCTCCTTTATCAAATTATACAGTATAATTATTATACTAAAATCTATAAGTTCCATTAACATCACCACATCCGTTTATATATACATATATATAAAGATAAAAACTTTTAAACATATATACATACATCCTCTTTACAATTGATTGAGGGTTTTATGATCTTTCTCACCTTTGTTAAATGAATTTCCTTCCTCTTTTACAAAAAATATAATATGAGCTCTCATTTTCTTCCTTCGTAGCAGCCTCGCTCATCATCTTTTTCAGTTTGTATAATGAAGTAATATTAGGTTTAACTATTTATTAATTAAGTTGCCCTAATAAACTTTTAATTGGGTTAATTTTATATTAAGGCCCAAATTTTAATCACATAATATTATCTACTCCCTCCGTCCCAAATTATCTGCTGTTTTAGCAAAAAAAATTTATCCCACAATATCTGCTTTTTTAAGATTTCAATGCATTTTTTCTATTTGTTTTTCAAATTTGCCCCTTTATCTTAATTGTTGATAATCATTACTCTCATTAATGACTCTCCTCTTGTTTAAACATCCACATTCATGTCCCTCTCTCTCTTCAATTAATAATTGTTTCTCTCCATCTCTCTCTTCAATTAATGTGCTGCTTTCTCTCTCTCTCCAATGTTTCTCTCTCTCTCTAATTAATTAGCTGCTTTTTCTTTCTCTTTAATTAATAAAAAAGTCAGCACAAAGGGTATTTTAGTATTTTTATCATACATATTGGTATCTGTGTGAAACTCTAGAACAGCAGATAATTTGGGAGGGAGGGAGTATTACTTATTAATATTTATTAGCCCACATAATTTAAATGACTACTTTGACCCAATTAAAAACAAAGTCCAATTAATATGTTTTAAAATTAAATATTTTTATTTATTTATTTTTCCGGGTATTACATGAATATTCTCAATTATACCTTCTTTTCAATTTCTTCCAATACACCATATTTTTATAGTTGTGAATAGTATAATTGAAATCGATATCAGTTAACCAATTTGTTATATTGAATAGCATAATTATTTAAAAAATGAAAGCAATCTAACATTTTTTTCACCATTTGATGAACATGTGAATTTTTAATCAAAATTTTAATCGATGAAAATTCTTTTAGACTTTTAATCATGAAAATATTTTTATAATTTTTTTTAGGATTGATCTTAATATCATCATTTTTTATTAATATATTTTGATTATTACTAACAAAATTATTGAGATTAAATAATTGACGTAATGGATGAAATTAAATAAAATATGTAATAGAGGAGAGTCAAACTCTAAAAAATTGTATTTGGAAAAAATATATGTTGATATTTTTGCGACTAATATATTAATTAATCATTCATATGTTTATATTAATATTATTTCATTGTGTTTTTAAGAATAGAGAAATAACTCTTTTTTTGAACAAAATATTTTGACAAATAATTTTTTTTTTAAAAAAAGGTGTGAAAATTTTCTTTTATCATACACATACACGTACGACATATATATGAATGCAATGAAAAATTATTAAAATGACGGAATCTCATTGTCAATGCAAAAACAACGTACTAAACCAATGTTTTAATAATCGGATCAGTCGGTCGGACCGGTTAAACAGGAATCCTATCTTTTCCTATTATCCCAGAAATAGAATAGTTGAATTTTAAGAGAAGATGGGAAGAAGATTACTATTTGGATGAGAGAAAAAGTGGGGTTAAATGCTTTCTAGGTCACTCTACTATAGGTCGACTTACAAATGGGTCACTGAACTTTTTTTCTTACAGTCAACTCACTGAACTTTAGTTTAATAACACAACGTTACAAAAACCGTTAAGTCAAGGTTGACTTAACGGAAGTGATGATGTGGCAGCTGACTTGTCTAAAAAAAACCTATGTAGCAGTTAGTATGCAACGTGGCAGTGATGATGTGGATTTGTAGGAAATTTTTGATGAAAAAATGGAAAAAATATTTTTAAGTATAATATAAATTATAAAAATTAGCCAAAAAAACAAATAAACAAATAAATAAAAATAATTATTTTTAATAAAAATTTAAAAACGCAGTTTTTTTTATTATTAAAAAAATTTAAAACGCATTTTTTAATAAAAATAATTGGTTTTTTTATTTTTATTAAAAAAAATTAAAATGCAGTTTTTTAATAAAAATAAATATTTTAAATATAAATAAAAAGAATGCAGTTTTTTAAAAAATAGCATTTTTTAATAAAAGAATTTTTTATAAAATGCAGTTTTTTTATAATGCATTTTTTTTAAAACGTAGTTTTTTAAATAAAAATAAATATTTTTAATAAAAATAAAAAAATGAAGTCTTTTTTAATAAAAATAAAAAAATGTAGTTTTTTTAATAAAAATAATTAACAGATTAATTTTAAAATATTTTTAATTAAGAGATTTTAATATTTTTAATAGTTTTAAAATTAAAAATATTTTAAAATTAATCTGTTAATTTTTTTATTAAAAAATTGCATTTTTTAATTAAAAAAATTGTTTAAGAGATTAAAACAGTATTTTTTAAAAACTGTATTTTTTTATTTTTATTAAAAATATTTATTTTTTTTAAAAAAACTGTGCTTTAAATTTTTTTTAATAAAAATAAAAAAACCAATTATTTTTATTTAAAAAAATGCGTTTTAATTTTTTTAATAAAAAATAAAAAAAACTGGGTTTTTTTAATTTTTATTACAAATAATTATTTTTATTTATTTATTTTCTTGTTTTTTTGGCTAATTTTTATAATTTATATTATACTTTAAAATATTTTTTGCCATTTTTAATCAAAATTTTCCTCCAAATCCACATCATCACTTCCACGTCGCATACTAACTGTCACATAGGCTTTTTTTTAGACAAGTCAGCTGCCACATCATCACTTCCGTTAAGTCAACCTTGACTTAACGATTTTTGTAACGTTTTGTTAGTAAACTAAAGTTCTGTGAGTTGACTGTAAGAAAAAAAAGTTCAGTGAATCATTTGTAAGTCGACTTATAGTACAGTGACCTAGAATGCATTTAATCCAGAGAAAGTGTGGTGGTAAAATTTGGGAATTGGAATTTGGTGAGAGCAAGGGATCCGGATCCTCTATGAGGATTTCTCTGTGAGGATCTTGTGAGGATTTTACTGTGGAGTTCACAATTCAGCAAAAAGGAGATTCAATGACTCACAACTCCTTTTTTTGTCTGTGTATCAAAACGACGTCGTTTTGATAAGAATTTTTTTTACAAGTTGACAGAAAATTGGAAGCCACCAAACGCAGTTTACTTCGTTTTTTTGCTTGGTTTTTCTGTTTCCTTCTCTTTTCCTTCTTTGCTTTGTTTCTTATTCTTCTCAGAGCACGCCAAAGTTTAGGATTAGCCAAATTTCAATTGGTTTTTTTCCCTTTATTCAAATTTTTCCAGATTGTTTATCCCAATTTTTTTCTTTAATTTTTTCAATTGGCTTTAAAGAATCACAATGTAAACTCAATTTTTTTAATAGGATAAAAATTGTCTGTTGGATTTATTTTTTTGAAGAGAAAAGAATAATATTATTAGCCTTTGACAAAGATATACAAAGATTAATAACCCTATCGATTCCAAAGCACCAAGAAAAATGATTAATAAAACGTTCCAGCTAGATTAACTCCCAACTCATTACAATCATAAAAAAAGTCATGTCGCTCATAACTAACAAGAATTAGCGAATAAACGAAGTCAACTTGTAAAAAAAATTCATGTCAAAATGACGTCGTTTTGATACACAGACAAAGAAATGAGTTGTGAGCCATTAGATCTCATTTTTAATGTATTGTCAATCCCATAACAAAATCCTCACAAGATCCTCACAAAGAAATCCTTATAGAGGATCCGGATCCGAGAGTGATCTGGATCCTCTACGAGGATTTTTTTGTGAGGATTTTGTTATGGGGTTAACAACATATCAAAAAAGAGATCAAATGGCTCACAGTTTTTTTTGTCTGTGTATCAAAATGTCTTTTTTTATAGGATTGTTTTTTAACAAATTGACAGAAGATTGGAAGCCACGAAACGCAAAATTGGAGGCCACTTTACTTTTACCACACAAACGAAGTAAAGTAAAAAGAATACATTTAAAATAGTATTTGAGTTGTGATGATGATTGTCTTCGTTGAGCAGTGGATTAAGAGAGGTAAAGTAAAATGATTATTAATAATAAAAAAAGATATAAAGGAATATGTAAATAATAATAATTGATAGGTCTAGAATATTTTCTTGGTTGACTCAGACGACCCAATGGTTAGAGTAAATAATAATAATATTTTCAATGGTGAGAGTAAACTATTTTTATGGAACAGATAAATACAAATTATAATAATAATAATAATAATAAATAATAATATAAATAAACAAACAAACAAAAATAATAATAAATGAAAAATAACTAAAGCCACATTGAAAACATTAACAATAATTATAACCGATATATTTTGTTAGTTCCCAGTAGGCACAATAGATCTAGAAGGGGGGTTGAATAGATCCTTTTTAATTTCAAATACTTTTCTCTTTTATTTTGTATTTCTATTAAATTAGCATATGACAAACATAAGAATCTTTTCAAGCACAGCGGAATAAGTAAAAGATCCCCTTCATTGATATATCATAATCATACATACATTGTTCGTAGAGTTAGTTCGATTGTAAGCAGTTAGAACATACATAGCAGTTATAGTAGTTAATAGACATAATATAAATAACTTAAAGTAAAAGACACAAGGGGTTTTAAGTGGTTCAGAGACTCAAGCTCCTAATCCACTCTTCTGCTTTCAACTAGCAGGATTTCCACTAAGGAAGGGCAACACCCTGAATCACTAAGATTCCTTCAAGGCCAGCAGCCTTGAGACTTTAGTTCACTAAGAACTCTTCAAGGCTAGCAGCCTTGGAACTTCTCTAGTTCCCTGGGAACTCTTCAAGCCCAGCAGGCTTGGAACTTCATTTAGTCCCTCCGGACAAGGACCCCTCAGGCCCTGGCTTCTTGTTGAGTTGTTTGTTTGTTGGAGTTGGTGTTAAGCTGCTAAGATGTCTTTATGCTTTGAACATCTTCTGTACTTAGCAGCTTGGCGTGATCATCCTTGAAGTGCAGTTGAGTGTTGCATGATGCTCAGCTTCTTCAGTTACTCAACCTCCTCTGATGATCCCTTGATGAACTTCCTTGAAGATCATTCCTCTTGATACATGATGGTTGCACATGATGGCTTTCTAAGATGACTGTAAGCTCTTCTGCTAGGTACTTAGAAACTTTCTCATGCTTGCCACCATAATGGCGTTTGTGATCTCCCTTCTTGATACTTGATGCCTTCTCATGATGGACTTGCTAAGATGACTGTAAGCTCTTGTCTATGGTACTTAGAGTCTTCCCGTGATGGACATCAAGATAACATGACGCTCTTCTTTTTCTCGGTAATTCAGAACACTCTTCATGTAATAGAACTCTCACTTTTACATTGTAGAACTCTCATTTCTACTTCTTTCTTTGTCTGTCTCTAAGTGTTCTTGGTGGATCATAGAGTGAGTCTTCAGACCTTCATTGGTCACTCACTATTTTCATTGGTTAGATCATTCCACCATCTCTCCAAACTCGGTAACTCCAGCAACCCTCGATCTTTGAAGTTCTTGCTGATTTATACTCCTTCCCAATCCTTCCATTGGAAAGTAGCCATTGAAGGCTATTCAAATATCATCACAGATCTCGAGTTGACAAAGGTAGACTGCTGATGTGATAAGTCATACTTTCTCTGACACTGCAGTCTACTGTTTCACCTACCCATCAGAGATGCCACTTTAATGTCTTGGGCAGACCAAAGACTTTATTTCCTCATTCTAATTTCTCGATCAGAGGTTGTCTTTTGCATCAATGCTCTCAATAAGCTCTTGTCCCAATGCTTCAGTCTTCAGCTATTCGAACTCTACGATTCTGATGCATGTCTTCATGGACCTGATCGTAGTGTCTTGTTGACTGGTAGAGACAACACTACGATCTTGAAGAGTGTTGATTGAATCTTCAATGTAGAACACCTCTTCCTTCTTTTGTGCAGTGCTTTAACACTTCTGTTTGCCTTGACAGTTCTCAGATACTGATGGCTTGACTCCTTTATTCTGGCCCCTTCTGAATAGCAAGACACTTTAGATTTGTGGTATATCTAGCTCGCTTTCTCCTTGTGATCTCCCGTTCACTTATCATCAATGGACTGACCCAATGCTTAATCACTTTAGTCTTGTTCTTCAGAGGTTGGCCAGTATCTCTGTGTATACTCCATCAGTTCTTTCTTGTTTGGAATACACTATGATCTTGGTAGCTTTCAAGATCGTTGTCTTCTGTCTGCTTGACAGCTACTACACTTACTGACTTTCCTTAGTTAGTTACTGAAGTCTTCTTCTGATCTCCTTGTGGAAGACTTCATCTCGAATGTCTTCACAACTCAATCTTGATGCTGATT
Source organism: Panax japonicus (assembly GCA_020205505.1). Lineage (NCBI taxonomy): Eukaryota > Viridiplantae > Streptophyta > Magnoliopsida > Apiales > Araliaceae > Panax > Panax japonicus. Next base: position 50,711,120 of record CM035100.1, read on the forward strand.
GGGTTGATGCTTAGATCTTCTGTTAACTTGCATGCCATTCGTTGAATGCTCTCTGGTTTCCTTCAGGATGGGATGTATCTTTGCAGTTCCAACCAGAGGCTTCATTCCTTTGGATATTCTGGGAGTGGTTATTTGTTGAGAATCGTATTTGCTCTACGATTCTGCCTTGGCATTGTGCGCACATTTGTTGAAGTCCCAGTTCTACACTCTACGATTTAGCTTCAGATGTGCAGACACTACGTCTCCGAGATCAGATCTTGACACTCTACGATTTCTGTCGTTGTGCTTGTTGTCTTTATCTGATCTTGCTCGACTATGATCTCTGCCTCTGATATGATCAGTAGACTCTACGACTCTGAGTGTAGTCTATGATTCTTGACTTGGCTTCGGTAGATACTCGGTCGGCTCATAGGTAGGCTGTCTCTTCGATTCTGAACATGACTTCCTCAGCAGATTATAGCCCTGAGGAAGTTCTCCTCGACACACTACGATCCTCTCCTCGTCTCTCCTGGCAGTCTACGAACTCCAAGACTACTATCTTGCAGACTACGATTCTGCCTTGATAGCTCTCGAGTTTTCCTTGACTCTCCTGACAGACTACGATTTCTGGTACAGTGCTCGACGATCAGACAAGCCTATCTATTACATCATAAGATCAACCTAACATGCTTGATCTTTCTATGTTTATAGTCTTTGTACATAATTTCTTTTTAAGGATTTTACAAAGTTATTTTGCTTATGTAGGATCAACCTAACATACTTGATCAATTCATTCTAAGTCCTTGTACACATGTTTCTATTATCTATCAAAGGACTTTACATCTTTTCTTAATGCAAGCATACTTGCATATTCATTCATATATATATTATAATCAAATCATATGTAAATAGTAATAACATTCGCATGCTTATTCCTGACATATTTATTCATTTTTTGAGTCAAGTTTGTAGTTATCCTAATATTACTAGCAAGCTAAGTTATGAAATATAAAAAAAACATATATAGAATAATCAAGAAATTTAAAATAATTATATGTAAAAATAAATGGCGTTTGGTGGCTTCAAATTTTTTGTCAACTTGTAAAAAAATTCCTATCAAAACGACGTCGTTTTGATACATAAACAAAAAATAGAGTTGTGAGCCATTGGATCTCATTTTTAATGTGTTGTTAACCGCATCAAAACCCTCACAAGATCCTCACACATAAATTCTCATAGAAGATCCGAATTTCTCTACTCTTCGTACAACATACTCTCGGATCCGGATCCTCTATAAGGTTTTCTCTGTGAGGATCTTGTGAGGATTTTGTTATGGGATTGACAATACATTAAAAATGAGATCTAATGGCTCACAACTCCTTTTCCTTGTCTATGTATCAAAACGACGTTATTTTAACAGGAATTTTTTTTACAAGTTGACTTCGTTTGTTTGCTAATTCTTGTTAGTTAGAGGATCCGGATTATAGTGGAGATATTACCCTCCACTTTGCACTAGATTTCTTGTTATCAACTTTTTAATTTAACCATATTTAAATATTGAGTAAATAATGGGGTATTAAAACTTATACTTGTAGACTAATATTGTTTATTAGTCGTAATACCCGTGCCTTTGGCACTACGTACGAAGGGGAGGAGAGATTGTCGGCGCTAGAAAATAGAGAAGGCAGAGGGCGATTTTAGGAGGATGAAGAACGGAGGAGGATCTGAGAGTAAGATTAAGCAATTTTTTATCCTTTGAAGTTAAAGAGCTTATAATGGACGGTAAGATTTATCACAAACTTTGGACGGTTCTGATCGTTTATTAGGGTGAGTGAAAAATTCAAAATCAGTTGTGTTTTGTTAATTAGATGTATGTTTAACATACATTAAATAAGCTTTATAATACTTATTAATGTATTTAATTAATAAATTTTAATATAATTATTAATTTATAAGACATTTTTCTAATATTTAATGATTTATTATCCCTCCGTTTTTAATATATGATTATTACTAAAATTTTCAAGCCAACTTCAGAAATATTCAAATTTAAAATTGACATGTATTTATTTAATTTTAATCAACACAATGATGAATAGTGTGAACTACCTAAACTATTATTACTTTTTGTAAAATTAATTGTTTTATAATTTTTGATAAATCATATTAATTTTGAGTTTAAAAATGTCTCAATTTGACTTTTAAAAGTGAATAAAGATTTTTTGATTTGAAAGATAGTATAATTAATAACAATAAATTATTATATTTAATATATAATTATAACGTCACTAGTTTAATAACGTTTCGACTAATCAATGACCTGTTATGAAAACATTATACTAAACAATAAAAACGTCACATCAATTTGTCTTGAATCAAACACACTGTAAAAGAGTTCAAATTTATTTAAAAGAGAGTACTATTTTCACATATATTTTTGATATTTTTATATGATTACTTCTCACATGAAGATGAGACCTGTATATTTTAATATGAGAAAAGATCATGTGAAATTATCAAAAATACATAAATTATGATAATAAACTTAAAACCTAATCTAACACCTACCAACATAAACCGAAAATGTTAAAATTAGTTTCTCCTATTAGTTTAAGGGAAAAATGTATATACACAGTTGTGTATTACACAGTAGAATATGGCGACGATTTTTTGGGCTATAGCGACGGTTTCATCCGTCGTCATAGCTATTCTGGGCTATAGCGGCAGTTTACCGTCACTATAGCCCAAAAAATCTGTAGTCATAGACCTATTGTGTAATACACAACTGTGTATATACATATAACCCATAGTTTAAATATAAGAGTAATTTTAAGTGGATAAACTGTGCACAAACACTATTTATCCCGTGTGATAATTTAAATAATAAGAGTTATATATTACACGGATCTGGTTAGCATGAAGTTATTTTTTTTGGTAAGTTGGTCAATTGGCCAATAAATACTGACACACATACAACTTCGCCTGCGTGTCAGTATTCTATTGGTCAATTGACAAACTTATCCCAAAATAAACTTCATACTAACCACTTTCATATTACACCATCCGTTCTATATTATTTGATTATTGTTGATTTTTTAAAACTAACTTAAGAGATTTTTAAATTCAAAATTGACATAAATTCTTTTAATTTTAATTGATACAATGATGAATATTATAAATTATCTAAAAAATATTTCTCATTATAAGTTTTAATATTTCATAACTTTTAATGAGTCATTTCAGTTTTGAGTTTGAAAATATCTGAGATTAACTTTCAAAAGTCAACGATGATCATATAATTTGGAACGAATGGAATATTATTTGTTATTTTTTATGTTCTTGTGCATAATTTGTGCAATTAGAACTATTAATATAAGTAGGATGAAAACACTAAAGCCATGTTTGTTTACAAGATAATATTTGAGATTGAACTATTAATTCTACCTCACTTGTTTGTTTAAAAATTAGACTTGAGACTATTAGTTCAATGATAACAAAATGACTTAGAATGGAGGACAATTTAATATTATGTCCAAACATGTATTATAATTCCTACCATTTCAGATTAAAAATTTACGGACAAAATTAACCTCTACTTTTTTTTTAAATGACTTGTGTATCTTATTCTATTCATCTATACTCACACTATTAATAATACAATCTCTTTGTTGTTACTAGTAAGAGTATAATAGTTTAACAATAAGTTTTTATTATTTTTTTTGAATAATTCTGGATAAAACAAATAGGCTTAAATATAAATTAATACTACCCTAAACTATATGCTATATTCCACTTCGGTGATCCATATTTCAATTTTGTCAATTAGATGATTGAACTATTAATTTTTTCCACTTCTATCTAATTTCTCTTGCCACATCATAATTGCTGACGTGACCTTCTGAGTGGGGTCACTTCCAGCTAATGTGTGCCAATTTTTTTTTAAATTTTTAATTACACGTTTAAAGGGCAAATTCGTCAATCCCCTTTATATTACACATTAAAACAACAAAAGGCATAATTTTTTTATTAAATCTTCTTGTCATTCCTCTGAACGAAGGCTCTTCCTCCCACGCTGAAGAAACCTGCCCCCCCAAGCATCTAGCAGAATAAGTGTCTCATGTTTAGTCAAGTCTGAAAGTGAGCTCCGCCCACCATAAGATGGCTTTGGCATTGAAATAGCCATTGTTGATGCATGGTTGTGACGCCCCCAAAACAGATATACGTCACCCATCTTGAGTCTCCAAATACATGGTACAAAATTCGAATACAACTTAATTATACAACAGTCATGTAAAATACGACAAAACATAATCTAAGAGTTTTATAAGAATATTGTCATCTAGACAATATCCACACTCAATGGAGTCCTCATTACATTTATTATCACACTATTTTATAGAATAGTGAGGACTACTAAAACAACCATCTGGACCGTCAATCCGTTCCCCGACTCGTCCCAGCTATATTCTCATTTCCTGAAGAGAACAGTGAAAGAAAGGGTGAGCTCAACTAGCCCAATAAGAAATATTATGACTAAGATAATGCAGAATAAATTATCCTTAACCTTGAACAGTATAACAACTGATAGAATATAATAGACAACAAGTTTTAGATCAACAACTGCAGCGAAATAAGCAATCTATTAGAAGAGTCAAGTAGAGCATAAAATCTGATATCTTCTATGATTTAAAAAGTTTTTCATCAACTTTATCACTGAGACTCAACTTAATAAATAAAATCGAATCATCCCTGCATCACGGCTAAGGATATTCATGTAATCATCAATGGTCATGATTATACCGATTAATCCCTGGTCATAATCATACCAACAACTGTCCATCAATGAACTACAAGCCAATGAAGACTTTCACCACATCATTCGTCACATTACGATCATAATTATATCGAATAATTCCTGGTCATAATCATACCAAGTCCATCTATACACGTAAGCCAGAGATGACTTTCATCACAATATAAGCATGAGAACGATGACAATGACATAATAATTCAATAAAACAAGTTCAAGATAAATTTTAAAGATTTATAATTTAATTTATCCAGAAATAAATAACGTCCAAATTGTCAACATGATACTACTTTGTGGAATAAAATTCAAGAATGCTCAGAAGAATATTTTCATGAAAAGATAATGGATGAAGCGCAAATATCTATGATATTCTACTAATTTCATGAAGTATAAAAGCCAAAACTTTAACCAACTAGGTATAATAGAATATATAAAACTGCAAATGGATTTTTGCCCGCCATGCAGTAATCCACGTAGACAGAGTATTTCCATAATTTAATAAGGAATGAATACGAATGATCATTCACCATGCATGCGGTAGTTCACATAGACATGTTAATCCAACAAAATAATAAATAATGGAATAACAGAAGAATTCACCATGCATGCGGTAGCCCGCGTAGACAAGTTATTCCAACAGAATATTAAAGAATGGAATAACAAAAGAATTCACCAGGCATGCGATAGACCGTACAGACAGGTTGTTCCAACAGAATAATAAAGAATGGAATAACAAAAGAATTCACCAGGCATGCGATAAACCGCGCAGACAGGTTATCCCAATAGAATAATAAAGAATGGAATAACAGAAGAATTCACCAGGCATGCGATAGACCGTACATACGGGTTATTCCAACAGAATAATAAAGAATGGAATAACAAACCTTACGAGTATTGAAAGAAAATAACTCTCTTCATGAATACGAAAGAAATAATACCCCTTACCTTAGAAAAACTGGATACTAGAATAGTGAGGTAGCAGACCTCTCTTGTTCTTTCTCTCTATAATTTCTCTCTATAATAGTTGCTCTAAAGCTTTTGTGAATTAGTGAGAAATGAAGGAAGAATGAGCTTCTATTTATAGGAAAATATAGTTTCGATAATTGCACGTTTTGGGGCACGAAATATTACAGTATAATACCTTCCTCTTTTTCTTCATTTTTAAATTAGTCCTGCAAGTATTATCAAACTTGCACCACCTCCCCTAATAGTAAATAATGTGAATTAATAGTTCATTCATGTGACTCAATAGTATAATCATGTGAAAAAACTAATTACAGTATAGTACCTTCAACTATACCTCAATTTTTAATTTAGTCATGCAAGTATTATCAATCTTGCACCATCTCCCCTAATAGTACATTATGTGAATTAATAGTACACACATGTGAACAAATAGTTATAAGCATGCGAAATAATAGCAATTAATTGCTCATTTATCCGATTAATTACTCGATTGGTCAATATAACCTCCAGACATCAATTATTATCGAAATAAATGTCAGTTTTCACTAACACTAATAATTCCAACACAATGGAACTATCAATTTCATCTTTAATCAACACAACTTAGTCATCATTAATATTATAACTCACAATATTTAACAACCAGGTCGTTCCCAAGAAAGAGGGGGCTTTTCGATAAAGATTTCTCCTTATTGGCGCGCAATTAGATTATCTAACCTCTCCTTGATAGAACTTCTATACATTGTCAATATTGCAAATAATAATATGAATAACTTTGTCATCACAATTATTGATTTGATAATATAACAAATTATACAGATGATACTGTGACAATAATTGAATCAATAATATGAGAGATATGATGCAGCAATTACTGTAGTCATAATTGAGTATAACTGAGTGACTTCTTACATAAGCATCAATAATCAATACCGTGTGCTACAATGCAACCACGCGTATTACTGTACTTTTACTACCGGTTAGTTCAACAGTTTTAACGGTAACACTTTTGCCGTTATTTTTATAAAAAGATAATTATGTCGTTTTCTAACTACGACAATACTTCCGTTGTGGGGTCCACCAATGATTGTGACGTCGTATGGATATTTCCCGACAAAAAGAATATTCCTCGACCAAACGAATATTTTATAACAACTTGCATACTTTGCAAAAAAATTCACATTTCACCCTTAACTTTAACCTTTTATCAATTTAACCATTTACGAAATAAAATAATATTTATAAGAAAATTGAATACTTTCATTTCATAAAATTCGGGTTCTTACAATCTTTCCTCCTTATGAAATTTCGCCTTCAAAATTTACGTACGTACCTGGTATGCCGAAGAGATGAGGATACCTTGACTTCATTTCATATTCCAACTCTTGAGGTATAACCTTTGAGTGTCAAATATGATCCTTCTTATCCAAGATTTTAACACGTATCTCATCAGACGTTAAATCTTTTGCTATCTCGTCTAGTTCTAATTCCATAATGTGGTTCGGGTCATCCACATAATTACGTAACATCGATACATGAAAAACGTTATGAACACGCGACATACTTGGCGGTAAAACGAGTCTATAGGCCACAGTTCCTACTTGATCGAGGATTTCAAATGGGCCAATTAAATCGAGGGTTGATATTTCCTCTCTTCGTCGATTCTTGCTTCTAGAATAACGCCCTCTTGAATCTTCTTCTTCACATTCATCAGCTCTGGGTATGTAGCTTAAGCGGCTTTAACTTTGTCGATTAAAGTCGTTTCTAATCGTATATTTGTTATCTTCACGTGGGTCACTAGAGTCTCTATCTCCATCTTCATCATTTGTAAGTTATACAAAATGGGTTTTTGTGTTAACAACGTTGCACTCGTAAACGCATACGATCTTCTACTCAACACATCAGCTACTACATTCGCTCTTCCACGATGATATTGAATGGTATATATAGTCGTAATCTTCAACAGCTCGAGCCAACGTCCTTGGTGCATGATACGTTCGTTTTGGTTGAAAAAATATTTAAGGGTTTTAGAAATGGGTTTTGTACTGGGGTCAATACAAAATTTGATTTCACGCTCTAGGGTTAGGCGAGGAATTTTCAAGAATAAGTCAGGAAATTTATTAACAATAGAAATATCATTCAAAACTGTGACTCTCATCCAAGACTTGGATAGTACGTCACATTGATACCTATCAACTTGCCATCGTCTTAACAACGTCCCCTATGGATAGTCTGGCTGCGGTGCATTCCATACAAGAAAGTCACTAGATAAAGGCTCGGGACTCTTTACCTATGGCTTGATATGACAGTGATTGACTTTAGTGGTTTGGTTGCTTGAATTCGCATAACAGGTTGGTTAGGAATATGAAATCTAACAACCTTACGAAAAGCATGATGAGTGGTTAACAAATCGATTCCTAAAATCACATCAAAGGAAAGTATTTTTAAAGAGATAAGATCGACAGGTAACGTGAGGGTATCGATTTGAATCAAATAAGATTTATAAACATTAGAGGTAACGAAGGTTTCTCCTAACTGAGTTTCAACCGATAAGTCAAAGTCTAATTTCTCCAAAGTCAAATTTAAACATTGAGCGCAAGCAAGAGAGATAAAAGAATGGGTAGAACCGATATCTAATAAGGTATAGACTTCACAAAAATTTATAATTAACTAACCCGTGCTCACTTCGTTTGGGTTACTTGCTTTTTGAGAAGTCACGAAAAATGCTCTTCTTGAAACCACCAACTTTGTTTTGTCCGTATCCGCCTTTGGTGCCACCGTCCCAGCTGGAATTGACTTTGGTGCACCACAAAATCGGGCTAGGTGACTTTCTTTTCCACAATTATAACATACTTTGGACTGCATCACGTAGTTTGGACTGATATGTCCCTCCCCTCCGCATTTGAAGCAAACAATTGGTGGTCGTTCTCCTTCCTTGAAAATGGGTGTTGGTGTTGCTGTCTTTCCATCATTGTTGAACCTTCTTTTCTTGAAATTTCCACTCCTATTATCTTGGCCATGATTGCCACTGAAGTAGTTACCATTCTTGGCATGTTGATTTCCTCCACGCTTGTTGTCACCGCTTCGATGACTGCTACCACTGGTATTATTGACTTGTCGGTCGCTCTCTCTCGGTTGAGTTGACTCGTTATCATGCTCCAATAATTGAGCCCTATTTACAACATCTGAATACAAACACAATTTGTGAGAAATTAAGTATTGACGTATCTCGGGTTTCAAACCTCTTAGAAACATCTGCGTCATTCTCTCCTCATTATCAACCAAGTGAGACGCAAACCGGGATAACTCGGCAAACTTAGCTTCGTACTGTGACATAATCATATTGTTTTGTTCCAACTTGATGGACTCTACCTCTTTCATGTGACGAATACTTTCGGGAAAGTAATTGTCGTTGAATAGTTCTTGGAACTTCTCCTAAGACATCTTCAGTGCGGCAGGTTGAGTACGCTTTACCGATTCCCACTAGTAATCTGCCTCTCCTCGCAACATAAAGGTAGCAAATGGAACCTTTTGCTCCTCGGAGCATCCCAAAACATCAAATATCTTGGTGATATGCTTTATCCACGCTTCCGCCTTAAGTGGTTTTGGCTCTCCAATAAACTCCGGTGGTCCCAGCTCCTTGAACTGTTTAGCGGTGACCGTCCGAGAGTTTTCAGTGTTTCCACCTACATTTTGGACAGGAGCCGCTCTCGCCTGATGTTGAATGAATTGCATAAAGCCTATGAACATTCCATCGTTTATCATTTGGTAAGTGTTGTTATTTGCATTGGGATTGTCGCCTTCCTGATGCACATTTTCCTGATTATTGATATGTGGAGACTCAACGGTCTCCTGTGCTCCATTGTTATTCTCAACATTCTCGGATGTCGTTTTCAAATACTGCCACAAAACAAGGGTTAATTGATATGTCATATATTATCCCTATACTCTGATCGACCAAATAAATATCAAATAAACTTAGGTAGGTCATACTAGCGAAGGAATTTCCCGTCTCTCCCCTCCTAGTTCTTGTCTCACATCTCAGCCAGGGATCATATCCCTAAGCTTTGATACCAACTGTGATGCCCCCAAAACAGGTATACGTCACCCATCTTGAGTCGCCAAATACATGGTACAAAATTCAAATACAACTTAATTATACAAAAGTCGTGTAAAATACGACAAAACATAATCTAATACCCCTTAACTTAGAAAAACTGGATAATAGAATAGTGAGGTAGCAGACCTCTCTTGTTCTTTCTCTCTATAATTTCTCTCTATAATAGTTGCTCTAAAGCTTTTGTGAATTGGTGAGAAATGAAGGAAGAATGAGCTTCTATTTATAGGAAAATATAGTTTCGATAATTGCACGTTTTGGGGCACGAAATATTACAGTATAATACCTTCCTCTTTTTCTTCATTTTTAAATTAGTATTGCAAGTATTATTAAACTTGCACTACCTCCCCTAATAGTAAATAATGTGAATTAATAGTTCATTCATGTTACTCATTAGTATAATCATGTGAAAAAACTAATTACAGTATAGTACCTTCAACTATACCTCAATTTTTAATTTAGTCATGCAAGTATTATCAATCTTGCACCACCTCCCCTAATAATACATAAATGTGAATTAATAGTACGCACATGTGAACAAATAGTTATAAGCATGTGAAATAATAGTAATTAATTGCTCATTTATCCGATTAATTACCCGATTGGTCAATATAACCTCCAGACATCAATTATTATCGAAATAAATATCAATTTTTACTAACATTAATAATCCTAACACAATGGAACTATCAATTTCATCTTTAATCAACACAACTTAGTCATCATTAATATTATAACTCACAATATTTAACAACCTGGTCGTTCCCAAGAAAGAGGGGGCTTTCCGATAAAGATTTCTCCTTATTGGCGCGCAATTAGATTATCTAACCTCTCCTTGATAGAACTTCTATACATTGTCAATATTGCAAATAATAATATGAATAACTTTGTCATCACAATTATTGATTTGATAATATAACAAATTATATAGATGATACTGTGACAATAATTGAATCAATAATATGAGAGATATGATGCAACAATTACTGTAGCAATAATTGAGTATAACTGAGTGACTTCTTACGTAAGCATCAATAATCAATACCGTGTGCTACTATGCAACCACGCGTATTACTGTACTTTTACTACCGGGTAGTTCAACAGTTTTAACGGTAACACTTTCGCCGTTATTTTTATAAAAAGATAATTCTGTCGTTTTCTAACTACGACAATACTTCCGTTGCGGGGTCCACCAATGATTGTGCCGTCGTACGGATATTCTTCGACAAAAAGAATATTCCTCGACCAAACGAATATTTTATAACAACATGCATACTTTGCAAAAAATTTCACATATCACCCTTAGCTTTAACCTTTTATCAATTTAACCATTTACGAAATAAAATAATAATTATAAGAAAATTGAATACTTTCATTTCATAATTTCGGGGTCTTACAATGGTGCTGCAACTCGAGGAGCAAATTCATAACTTGGTAGGGTCTTAGTGATTTTGGATTTGGTTTGAAGTTCTCTAACGATGGCATCCAGTCCATCTGATCTCCCCGATCCCTTTCATCCTTACATCCTTACGACCCACCATCTCTTCTCTGTTTGAATTTATGATTTGTTAGGATTGATGAAATTTTGGTTGGGGATTGTTTGTTGGGTTTTGGATCTGGTTTGGAGTTCTCCGGCGATGGCAGATCCACTTGATCTCCCCTCCTTTTCCTCCTTACGGCTCACTATATCTTCTCTGTTTGAAGTTATGATCTGTTAGGATGAATGGATTTTTTGGGTTGGGGTTTTTCAGATCTTAATGTTTGCCTGTGTTGGGGGATTTGGATGTTGGTTCTTGTTCGGATTGGTCTTGCCGGAAATTGGGTTGGGGTTTATCAAATCTTGTTGTATGTTTTTTTAATTGTATTTTAGTTTAGTTTAGTTTAGTTTAATTGTTAATTTATTAAGTTTAATTTATGTTTGTTGTGTAATTTTTAAAGTGAAGTTATTTGTGTAATTATTCATAATTATGTTTTTTTTCTATAATTTGCTTAATTATTAATGTTAATTTTATATATTTTATAATTTATATTATTTGTGTAATTTTTATAGTTTATTTGTTATTTTACCTTTTTGTCCTTTGTTTCATTAAAAATATATATTCTTTTTTCACATAAGCACTCATTTAGCCTATTAGGATGTCACTGTCAGCAATTTCTAACGTGGGAGACTCAATTGAATGGAATTGAAAAAAATTAATAGTTCAATCATCTAATTGACAAAATTGAAAGGTTGATCATTGAAGTAGGAATATGACCTATAGTTTAGGATAATAAATCACATTTAAGACAAACAAATATAACGTGATATTATTTAGTTATTACATGAATAATTTCATTTAGTTAAATAATTATTTAATTCACATAAATATAATATCAAGATTATAATCATTACAAATAAACATGACTTAAGTTATCTGTGTACTCTCCTTTTCAAAATAATAAAAAGAAATAAAATTAAAAAATGTAACAGTAATCATGTAAAATTTGTGGCATGAGTTAACTATTTTGTGGGATCAGGTTACTATGAAGATAACTTTATTGTGATAAGTTAGTTAATTGATCAATACAGTGATGACACACATACAGAAATCACCACCCAATCTCCGTTTCGACGGTGTATGGTTGAATTGATCAAAATTAACTTTATATAACCGCTCTTTTTGTGTGTGACACGCATGTGATCACACGCATGCAAGAGGCCTTCACACAATGCGTTAGATCATTGATGTGTTTATTTTTCTTTTTAAAAAAACTCCAAAACAAGGTTGAAATGAAATTATCTGTTTCTGGTTTGCTAGCCTTCCAAAACACCAAAAACACAAACCATATAATTAATGTGTACTATACAGAGTACTAAAGTATATCACATCAAATACCATTTATATATTACAAAAAGTCTGTAATGCACTAATGAAACAATAAAAGATAGCAACAACTTTTCACAATCCTCAAAACTTCCTCCCCGTCATAATAGACTAAACTTGCATAATTTTAGTCTAATAAAAAAAACATTTTTTTTAAATTCAAGACTCTTGTAAATATTTTCACCTGCATTTTCAGTTATATATATATATATATATATATATATATATATATCACCTTGATCTTCGTTTGGATGAAACAGCTGCTGATCTTTGGCGCGTCACTGGTTTTAATGGCTCGAGAAATGAGTCCCTGTATTTATACGGCAACACCTGATTCCTCCCTCGCTTCGATCGTACCACCGGCGATAAGTCCTCGAAATTCCCGTACAATTCCTCCGCCGTCCAAAAATCACTCTGCTTCATCCGCTTTGCCGTTGCCTCAGTATTAGCCGGTTCAGTGTCCGGCAACTCCTCATTTCGGCTCGGCTTATCCGGCTCAGATTCGCCGTTTTTGAAGTTGCCGGAAATCAATTCCGCAGCTTCTATCAGCAAATCTAAACCTCCCTCGCCATTGACTTCTTCCTGTTTCTCGCTTTTTCTTTGTTCTGCCTCTACAGTTTCTTCCGAATCTCCAATGCTATCGATTCCGTAGTTCGGCACAAATTCTCTCTCCTCAGCTATTCCCGACTCTTCTCCTTCCGAACAGTTCTTCTCTGTCACCTCCGGCGAATCAGTCTTCTCAACTACACTGATTTCACAAACCTCACCGCCGTTTTCTGCAACGACCTCCGCCGCCGTAGACGGCGGCAGAATTTCGTCGACTTCTGGTGCAGGACCTAACCTGATGTTCAGGTCGATATCAAACCCTCTATCTTCACAAAGCAGAGCTCTATTTCCGGGATTTATCTCGCCGGAAACTGATTCTTCATTTTGGTTTGATGTTTCAGTTGGTGGGAAAGAAGAAATTGTGAGTAGAATTTTGGTGAGAGAAATTTGAGCTTTGGAATGGCCATGGCGAAATTCGGTGGGGAAGGTATTATCATCTAGAGAAGTTTGAGCTTTGAGGAATTTACAGGAACTGTCCATTGATTCAATTTCTCATGGAAATGAAACCCTTGTTGATGAAGATGAGAGGAGAGAGAAGTCGAGAGAGAGCGACTGATCTCGTGGGCGTTTGTTTTGTTTTGTTGTTTACTTTTGCTTATAGTGTTGATCTTTTGACTGACGTGGAATCTATTGGGCCAGTCACGATACACGTGGAGAATTTTTGTTGGCTGTTAGTGTGTTACTCATAGATTCAAAATAAGCCAACTAAGAAAAATATATTACACTCTAAATTTAAGGAAATTTATATACTCATTTTACTAATAAAATGTGGCTTTTCGGTCGGGTAAGCTCAAAATGAAATTAAGAAAAATTATATTTATTTATAGGCTATGTCATTATTGAGTTAATGTAGACCAAATTTTTTAGATTTTTTTTATAAAACTTTGTGCACGTTGAGTACACACTATACCCGTAATAACAGTTTAAAATTTGAAGATTGATAAGAAATTATTGATTTGTTTTGATATGAAATATTGTTGAGTTTATTTAATTTCTCTGAGGCTGTATGAGTAACTATATTTTGTCTTAATACTGGATTCGTAGTTTAGCTTAGTTAGATGCATTGCATATCGCTTTGCTTGAGGACAAACAATGTTTCAAGTTTGGAGAAATTTAATGAGTAGGTTTTTAATCTACGGTTTATATTTATTTAGCTTGTTATATTGTTAATTTTTTGATTATTTCATGTTGCTTTTGATGAGTTTTTGTTTTTGTTATAGGATATTAAGTGAGCACATCAAAATGCTAGCATTGGAAGAAAGATCAAGCAAAGCTACACATTCTGCAGGACCGGCGCGGGACGCGTCATGATGAAGAGCAAAGCAGCGTGGGGTGCGCTGCAGCGTAAGAAGTTACTGGTTACACGGCGCATGCCGCGCTGTCCTAATGCAAAACCTGGCGCGAGGCACGTCGGTCGGACGGATCAGGCGCTAAGTTATTTTTAATTGCTGGAATTTGAGTTGTGATGGGAGATATAATTTCTTTATGTAATATTTCTATAATAGGAGTTGACAAGGAGGTTATTTCATGTAGTTGGGATTCTATGACTAAAGATTTGTTGGGTTTGATTAGGAGTTGGATTTCTATTAGAATTCTATGTGATGAGAGATAGATTAGAATTGGGGTTAAATATTTTTTCAACCACTGTACTATATGTCAACTTACAGATGGATAACTGATTTTTTTCTTCTTACAGTCAACTCACTATACTCGACTTTTCTAACAAAAAGTTAAAAAACCGTTAAGTCAGGTTGACTTTAACGGAAAATGACACATCAGCTGCTGAGTTGTCCAAAAAAAGCCTATGTGACAGTTAGTATGCGAGGTGATAGTGATGATGTGGATTTGAAGGAAAATTTTTATGAAAAAATGGAAATTTTTTTAAATTTTTTTAAATCTATATTATACTTAAAAATTAATTAATAAAATTAAAATTATAATAAAAATTAATTGATAAAATTAAAAATTAATTTTAAAATATTTTTAATTTTATAATTTTATAATTTTCTCAATTATATTTATTATTAATTATATAAAAAACATTTTCTATTAATTACAAAATAACTAAATAACTTTTTTTTAATTTCGACCATGTATTTTTTTGCTAAATTTTCTGGTTTTATTATAATTTTCTTTCATTTTTCCCTAAATATATTTCACATTCCCCTTAATTTTAATTAGCATATTTTTAGATTTTTTATTTTATAAATGGCTTAATTATAAATAAATTTTTTTTGATATTAATTATAAAAATAATTAAATATATTTTTTATTTATTTTCTTGTTTTTTTGGTAATTTTTAAAATTTATATTATACTTTAAATTATTTTTTTCCATTTTTTCATAAAAATTTTCTTCCAAATCCACATCATCACTGCCACGTCGCATACTAACGGCCACATAAGCTTTTTTGGACAACTCAGCAGCAGATGTGTCATTTTCTGTTAAAGTCAATCTGACTTAACAGTATTTTTAACTTTTTATCCATCTGTAAGTTGACATATAGTACAGTTACTGAAAAAACATTTAACCCATTAGAATTGGTGGTGTTGGAGCTGAAGTGAATTAATTTATACTAGTTGTTGGATATTGAGAATACACACTTAGAGAGCGATAATTGAAAGTAAGAGCTTGGAGGAACGAAGAAGAGAAGTGATTTCACAAAGATTGTAGATTTGAAGGGCGAGAAGGGTGGTGTATTACTATTCTCCTTTAATTTTAATTTGTGTAATCAGGATGATGATTTCTTTTATTTATTCATTATTTAATTCATTAGTTATGAACTAAATTCTTTATTAGGCTTATAACGGATCTTTGAGTGGAACAATGATTATGCAACTTTGATTTTCAGTTTAATAAGCTAGTTCTTAGTTTATCTATATTGGTTTATGTTTGAATTTATGAATTGCTTGATCACCAATTTTATGTGGACTTACATGAACTAGAGAGATGAAATACGAGTCTAGACTTAGTCAATTTAGCATGTGTTCTTGAATTCTGTGAATGAATGGAATCTTGATGAATGTTAGGGTAAAGATATGCTTGACATCGCATGTAATCAGATAAAGAGCTTGAACTTAAACCTTCTTTAATTGTAATTCACATAGAGATATAGTGAGTTAGTTGATTAAGGTGTTTAACTTGATTCTATCTAATTTGTGAATTTGAGTTAATACGGTATTAGTACATCGAGAGGTGGCTAGTTCTACATATGTGTTCTTGATTAATAAATTGGGATAACGAATTAAACTAAAATAAGGTGTAATAATCAGAGTGATGCTTAGAGTGAAGTTGTAAGCCTAATTCTCCAATATTTGTTTGAAAATTTAGTTTTTAGGGTTTCTTGATTGTTTGGTAATTTTAATATTTTTAAAACTTTTAGTTACAATCTTAAAATTGGTTAGTTTAATAAAATTTAGATTAATAGGAAATTGGTAATTGTGAGAGTTCATTTCTTGCTAGTCTCTGTGGGAACGATACTTGACTTACACTTTATTACTTGTTGACCACATATACTTGCGTGTTGTGCATAATTAAATTTTACCCAACATTCACCACACGTTCTACACATACTATATGTATTGACAATACTCAATAGTTACACTAATAATAACTTCATGAGTTTAGTTCCCACTTTTAGTATAGCTCACTAACTAAGTTTAAGTTTAAACAACATCACATCTTTTCATGAGCATCACATTTTAGCTCTATTACAACTAATTAAATTATCATGTCATTGCACCATATACACATTAACAACTTGATACAACATCCTATTACATGTTCAATATGTTATCATGCTCTTTATATTAGGTTATACTAACACACAAAGGACTGCACTTACATTCGTGCATCCCGACGCCTTCCGATTGCCTCCGAGTGCACAACAGTCTTAAAGATGGCCATGTTTACCCCTAATAACGACATCAAATTAAAAACCTTAAAGAACAAAAGTTGTAGAGGTAAGGTACACTCCTCACAAATCATGAAACACAAGGACACATGGAAGAAGGAAAATTAGTTTAACAGAAGGATGACTTAAGATCCACAAAAGTCCAAATGGAGGAAGAATTCTCACACACACACAAGCATACATCATATTAGATGTTTTATGTGCAATAAAGTTGGTCACAAGGCTGCAAAATGCTATTATATTTCCATGCATGTGAGACCCAAAATCAAGCAGATTTAGGTTCCCAAGGGTACTAACAAAGTAGGATCCATACAAGTATGGGTACCAAAATGAAAGTTTAATGTTACCATAGGAAAAGAGCTCCACAATCACAACCTGGTATCTGGACAGTGGATGCTCAAGGCACATGACTGGGAACAAAGTCCTTCTGTCTAACTACATAGAGAAGGAGGGTCCCTCAGTCATCTTTGGAGACAACGGCTCTGGCAAGACAAGAGGACATGACTCAGCTGGAAATGGTGCAGCGTCCTTTAGTAAAGTGGCCTATGTGGAAGGACTACAACACAATCTTCTGAGCATTAGTCAACTCTGCGACAAGGGTCACCAAGTAACATTCCTCAACAATCAATGTCAAGTCAGAGACCTGAAGACATCTATTGCAAAGTTAACCGGAACAAGAGAAAGAAATGTCTACACAGTAAATCTTGGACAACTAAGCTCTGACGAGACAATATGCTTTCTGGCTAAAG
Source organism: Panax japonicus (assembly GCA_020205505.1). Lineage (NCBI taxonomy): Eukaryota > Viridiplantae > Streptophyta > Magnoliopsida > Apiales > Araliaceae > Panax > Panax japonicus. The sequence continues at coordinate 50,729,124 of CM035100.1, forward strand.
TATCTGAAGAAGTGAGCTGATTATGGCATCGAAGATTGTCTCATCTCAACTTAAAGAGCATGTCCAAACTAGCCTCAAAAGATCTAGTTGCAGGCTTACCCAAGTTCAGCTTTGTTAAAGAAAGGCCGTGCAATGCCTGTCAGCTTGGAAAACAGACCAGAAACTCATTCAAGAGCAAAACTGCCAACTCAATTGACAAGCCCCTACAGTTTCTCCACATGGATCTATTTGGGCCAATTCCAACAACGAGCCTCGGAGGAAAGAGATACTCACAGGTCGTAGTGGACGACTACACTAGATTCACATGGGTGTTCTTTCTAACCTCAAAGGATGAAACAAGCTCCCAACTGATCAAGATGTTCAGACTAGTGATGAACGAGAAAGGGGAGAAAATCAAGGCTATAAGGAGTGATCATGACAGAGAATTTGACTTCTCAGAAATGGACCAGTTCTGAATAGACAATGACATCAGTCAAAACTTCTCAGCTCCATGAACTCCTCAACAAAATTGAGTAGCTGAGAGAAAGAACAGGACGTTGATAGAGGCTTGAAGAACTCTACTGGTAGCAGCCCATCTACCAGGATACTTCTTGGCAGAAGCTGTCAACACTGCATGATACACTCAGAACAGATCACTGATACACTCTACGATCAAGAAGACACCCTACGAACTGTGAAAAGGAAGAAAGCCAAGTGTCAGCTACTTTCATGTATTCGGCTGTGCATGCTACATTCTCAATAATGAAAAATAGTATTTGATAAAGTTTCAACCCAAGTCAGATGAAGGAATCTTTCTTGGATATGCCACAGACAGTAAGGCCTACAGAGTGTTCAACAAGAAGACATTGAGTGTTGAAGTATTGATTCACATCATCTTTGATGAGACAGACTTAGACAAAATAGTGCTTCAAGACACTACGACCGAAAGTTCAGACACTACGAACGAGGTCGTCGAGCTCAACACTACGATCGTAGTTCCAGATTATGAAATCGTTGAGCAAGGAAATAAGATCGTAGAGAGGCCTATGCATGACAATGAACCTCCACACCAAGTAGTAGATATAGATCTTGAAGACCTCAGATAAGAAGGCATCAGGACAGATGTCCCAACAGGAAGCAGATGGGAAAGAGATCACACTCAAGACTTAATCATTGGAGATCCGAGAGCAAGAGTCAAAACAAGAGCTGCCACCCAAAATGAATGTTTCTATCTAAGCTTCCTGTCACAAATAGAACCTAAAGAAGATATAGGATTCTATGGAAGTCTCCAGCTAAATAGAAGCCATACAGGAAGAACTTAATCAGTTTAAAAGAAACAAAATATGGAGATTGATACCAAGACCAAAGAGTCACCCTGTCATTGGAATCAAGTGGGTCTTCAGAAATAAGATGGATGAAGATGGAGTAATAACCAGGAATAAGGCAAGACTAGTGGCCAAGGGATACTCTCAGGAAGAAGGAATTGACTACGATGAGACATTTGCACCTGTTGCCAGACTAGAAGCCATTAGAATATTCCTTGCCTTTGCTGCTCATATAAAATTCAAGGACTTTCAGATGGATGTCAAAAGTGCCTTTTTGAATGGTGAACTCCAAGAAAAAGTATGTGTAGAGTAACCTCCAGGTTTCATTAATCCATCTCTTTCTAATTATGTTTATAGATTAGACAAAGCCTTATATGGTCTTAAACAAGCACCTAGAGAATGTTTTGAAACACTAACTAACTTTCTTATCAAAAATGGGTTCACTAGAGGTAGAGTAGATACCACGTTATTTCTTAGAAAGCATAAAGACAAAGTTTTATTAGTTCAAATATATGTTGATGGCATTATTTTTGGCTCTACTGATGAAAAGTTATTATGGAAGAGATTTTCCAAGCTTATGCAGAGCAAGTTTAAAATGAGCATGATGGGTGAGCTGAACTTCTTCCTTGGACTACAAGTAAAGCAGACTGATGAAGGAATCTTCATAAACCAAGCCAAGTACATTAAAGATTTACTTAAGAAGTATGGCATGGAATCAGCCTCTCCCATAAAAACCCCAATTACTCCTGCAACCAAGCTTGACAAAGATGAAAAAGGTAAAAGTATTGATATAACTCAATACAGAGGTATGATAGGCTCTCTTATATACCTAACTGCCAGTAGACCAGACATAATGTTTGCAACATGCATATGTGTTAGATATATATAATCAACACGATTCACGTTAAAGTGATTATGAGCTTCAGTAACTATCATATCTTATTAATACATAACTATTATATATATATATATATATATATATATATATATATATATTTATATACGGTCCGTCTCTAAAGCGAACCTTAAAGAGCGAACCAAAGACGAACCGTTGTCTTTGATGTCAATGGCGACGGTTCGACCCGTCGCCATAGCCATGTAGTCTTTGGCGACGGGTCGAACAATCGTCATTGACACCAAAGACGACGGTTTGTCTTTGGTTCGCTTTTTAAGGTTCTCTTTAGAACCTCTCCGTATATATATATATATATATATATATATATATATATATATATATATATATATATACAAAATAAAAAACAAACTTAGAGAATGCTTCAGGATAACATATATATATAGTAAGATATGATCTGAACTTTGATTAGTTATATATAATATATAAACGGTTATTATATATATATAAACCAAAGCAATCCTGAATCTGCAGCTTTTGAAAAATCCGTGATTCCGCAACAGTATGCGACTTTGATTTCCGTTTTTTTTAAATTTTATACAACAAAATTATGCCAAATTAAATTATTCTAAACACATATCAATATACATATCAAATTAAAATAATTAATAATTCGCATAAAGGTTTGGCCCTGATACCACTGTTAGGTTTGTAATATTCATAAACACAATCAAATTGCATAAAATAAATAGAAATGTGAAAAATTAGAGTTTAAAAATTTTACAAACCATATACCCGGATCATTCTTTATGCACAATTATTAATTAAACGAAAAGATAAAGAACAAGAATCATACCCTTGAAGATTCGTGTAAAACCCCGACTTTTATAAATAAAAGTCTAATTTAATTTATGACTATTATTTTTAAAATTGTAAAATATTAAATTGATAAATGGTCAAATGAACAATTAATCGGATAAATGAGTAATTAAAAGATGAGATATTAAAATTGTAGGTCATGGGGGAGGTGGCTAACATGTGGGATGGTTTTAATTGACCATAACAATCACCAATTAAGAAGAATGGGGCAATATATCAATGTAAGAAACTTATGCACATCATTTATTGACTTATGGGAATTAAGGGAGAAAGAGAGAGGAAGGGAAAAAGGATAAAAAGGAGAGGAAAAATCAGTAGGCTCCCACCTCCATTAATCTCTTACGCCAATATTCAGCAGAAAAGAATGGAGAGAAAGAGAAAGAAGATAAGAGAAAGAGAAGGGAAAGATAAGAAAGAAAGAAAGAATCATAGAAGAAGAGAGGGAGAGCTCAGCTCCAAGAATCCTAGAGAGATAAATAAATGGGTTTGATGATGTAATTTTTTAGAGCTACGAGAAGCATCAAGGGAGTAGAGGAGATTATCTTAACCATCCCTAGCACATCATCTAAACATCTTAGAGGAGGAAAATCTAAGAAGTAAGTTCTTAAAACCTTAAATCTCTATTTTTCTCTTCAAGCTTCATATCGTGTTAGATGTTATTTTGAGTTGTATGTGTAAAAAATCTGGTTAAGAATGATTCCCAGAAGCTAAATGAACTCTTAAGAGCATCCAAGTGGAACCAAAACACACAAAATTCGAACCTATGTGTAAAGGGTGGAAAGATTGATAAATAACCATGTTGGATAGTTTTTGGACTGAGTTTGAGAACCTCGTGTTCTTATATTTTATGTTTGAAAGCTTAGTTGGATAATTGTGTGTTATATTTCTCTGAGTTAAGAATATAACCCAACTTGAATGAACCAAATTGGAGTTGAAACGAATTCGTAGTGAAAGTTTTCGTAAAACATGTTAAGCGATGAAAAGCTTAGTATTGGGGGACTTTTGAGCCACATTTCAGACTAATAAATGAATCTGAAACATTATGAAATCATGGGGGTTTTGTAGAGCATGTTATAAGCTTTCCATAGCCTCAAAAATGGACTAATTTCGATAACGGATGAAGAAGTTATGAAAATTTGAAGTATATGTGTAAAAAGTTGCAAAATCTAGAAAATTGGAGTTAAGTGCCAAAGGTCGAGCGCCTAGGCACTAGGCTCGGCGCTTAGAATCTGTTCTTGGTTCAAAGATTGAAAAGGGTTTTGATTAAAGATAAGTATGATATACAGATGTTTGTTCAATTATTTTCTTTTTACAAAGGTAAGTTTGACAGGACTTACCGACACTCTACTTTTTTCTAAAGTAGTATGGACCACAACTCTATTATTGAACAAATTTTGTTAAAACGTGTACAAGTTGATTTAATTTTTTTTGCGGGACTATAAATTCTACTACCATTATTATATACCTCATTTGGTTATTTTGTCAAAACAGGTGTGTTAGTTGTTTACTAAATTTTTAGTATAAAAGGTTGCTTGGTTGAGTAACTAAACACACATGATCACTACACTAAAAATATAGAATTCTTTTACTTCAATAGTGTGAGTATAATATTGTGAGTATTTCTATTGAGTGTAATGTTACTCCAAGTGTAGATAAGGAATGCAAGCACTGTTTAAGTTAATTAATTTCACAGAAAGCAGAATTAAGTCACATGCTAAGGTAATGAATATCATTATTGTGGTGAGGAGTTATCATTTTTATGGTAAAAAGAATATCATTTTCTTTCATACTCCATATTATGGTAATACATTATTATTCGTTTATTCAGTTTATCATTAAATGGTGAAAAGTCCTGAAAGGATTAGAATATCCTTAATAGTTTGTGCTTCATCTATTATTATGTTATCAATTTGGACTCTGAATAATTAAGTTGAAAATCACTAAGATATATGTTATCTTATTATTCTGATGACTTATGTTTATTCATTATATATATCATTGTCATCATTCTCATGATTATATTGTGTTGAAAGTCATCTATGGCTAGTAGTACATAGATGGACTTGGTATGATTATGACCAGGGATTATTCGGTATAATCATGATCGCAATGTTACAAATGATGTGGTAAAAGTCATCTTTGGCCCGTAGTGCATAGATGGACTTGGTATGATTATGACCAGGGATTATTCGGTATAATCATGACCGTAATTAAAAACATGAATATCCTTGGCCCGTAGTGCATGGATAATTCGTGGTCGTGATACTATTAAGCTGAGTCTCAGCATTATTGATTTTACAGTTGTATATCTTTGGCCTGTAGTGCAAAGATGGACTGTTGGTTATTGGTTTTACAGTTGTATATCTTTTGGCATGTAGTGCAAAGATGGACTGTTGGTTACTGGTTTTATAGTTGTATATCTTTGGCCTGTAGTGCAAAGATGGACTGTTGGTTATTAGTTTTATAGTTTGTATATCTTTGGCCTGTAGTGCAAAGATGGACTGTTGGTTATTGGTTTTATAGTTTTATATCTTTGGCCTGTAGTGCAAAGATGGATTGTTGATTTACTTGATTATAAATATGATTTGTTTTTTAATTATAATCTGTGTGGTTCAGGTGAAGACAGGTGATGAGAGTTCTCTTTGTCTTGGGTATAACCAAGAATTGTTGATGATTATTACAAGAATGAAATATTAACGATGGACTTTTAATCTAGATGAGATAGTAGACATTATGTTCTACTTGACTCTTCTAATGGATTGTTGATTCCGCTGCTATTATGGTTGAAAACTTTTATATTCTACCATATGTTCTAAATATCTGAATTATTATTGATGAAGACTATTGATAATTTAATTATCTTAAGTCATTATATTCTGTATTGGGCTAATTGTGCTCACCCTTTTACTTCACCACCCCTTTCAGGTAATAAAAGTGTAGATGGGACTAGCAGAGAGAACATGGGTATAAAATGGTGATACGAATTAGTCACAAGCCTAATCAAATTATGAAACGGTGTGGCATAATAATTGTGCTGAGAACTTAAAATATGTGTGACATGTTTTATACATCATTTGATATTTAATTTTGCAGAACAACAATAGGGTGAGGCGAATCAGAATATGGAAGCGTCAAAGGTGCACTCCATTAGACTGAGGAGAACAAAAATCTTCTCGTGTTCCTTCGGGGACTTGATATAATTGTTGCTGTACTTTATATGGCATTGTAATAATTTAAATATGAATATTGTTGTATTATATACGTAACAATATTTGTATTGAAACTCACAGTATATGAGTCATCGTATTTTGCACGACAGTTGTATAAATGGAGTTGTAAGTAGTGTATTTTCCGGCGACCCAAGATGGGTGATGTATACCTATTTTGGGGGCGTCTCAATTCGAGCTTCCTCAGGTACAAGTTCACCTCCAAATCCTTTCACGTTCAACTTGAGTCCACCGGGTTTGGTTTCTTCCTTTGATCAACGTTAGCCACCCAAGTGTTTGGCCTCTAGAGGTGATCCACCAAGGATGAAGAAAGATTCAAGAAGATGAGTGTTTGAAAAAACCCTAGTTTTTCTATCTCTCATAGAAAAGAGCGTACTCTCCAACAATTGGAATCACGTATCTATTGATATCTGATATAAGACTCCTCTTATAAAGATATCAGTTAACCCTTCTAATCTAATTAGAAAATAGAGTATTATTTAATTATTAAATTCATTTAATTAATTAAGCTCCCTAATCTTATTAGGTATAATTAATTAAACTCTTTTAATTAATTTAACCTCCTAATCTTATTAGGATTATATTAGAGGACTTTTATTAATTAATTCTCAAACTCTTTTAGAAATTAAATAATAATAATAATAATAGTAATAATAATAAGACTCTTCTTATTAATTTATATTTAATATTTTCAAAATATTAAATAATAAATATTAAGTTATTTAATTTATTCTATCACCATAGATTAAATTAAATATACTTAACTTATTATTACGATTATGCCATTAACTTCTTAAATAATTATTCTTCCTTTTATGGTGTGACCCTTTAAGTTCTCCATATTAAACCGGTTGTGAATAAATCAATAAGAACAATTCTAATCTTATTTAAATAAATAAATTAAACTATTAATTTATTTAAATAAATAATATTTATTCTACAATAGGGATAAGCCTCCCTAGCGATCAACGACTTTCCAGATAATATAAATTTTAACATTAATCATAAAAGAACCTTTGAGTAAATAGTTATCTTATAATTCAATCCTTCGTCCATACAATGTCCCAATTAAATATAAAATAAGGAATTACTGTCGAGTCTTATTTTATTTAATTATATGTATTTCAACTCTTAAATGCACAACTCCAAATAATGCAAATTAGAAACTCCTTTCTAATTTCATTCTGCCTTGGCCAAGGACTACTGGGTTGTCATTTATCGAATCACATAGGACATTTCTCTTCTTTTACTAGAAGTGGTAGATTCTTTATTGATCATACATTATCTTCATGTACAACTTATTATACCCAAGCATACCCTTTGATATACCCTAAGGGTCTTAAGGAATAAGTCAAAGTATAACTCATCATACACAAGATACTATGATGATATCAAGTCCAAGGATCACTTGTACTACTATCACTATAGGAATTCCTATTGACAGGCAAGTAAAACTCCATTAGGTATTCCTTAGCGAGCCACGTTCAGTGAACTTATTCTCTAATAAGCACCATACTTGCTTTAGTGTCTCCACACAAATGATCATGAGATCAATCGTCCTCATCCAATGAGCAAGCAACGTATGTACTGTAAGACCCCAACTTTTATAAATAAAGATTAAATTTTCTCGAAATATATTTTTGAATATTATGGTGTGGATATGATATAATGTTATAGTTGTGGGTATTATTTACAAGTTTTGTAAAGTAAGCAAGTGGTTATATAATATTCGATTGGTCGGGGAATATTCGTTTTAACAGGGAATATTCGTACGACGGAACAATCATTGGTGGACCCCACAATGAAAGTATTGTCATAGTTAGAAAATGACAGAATTATCTTTTTATAAAAATAACGACAAAAGTTTTATCGTTAAACTGTTAAACTACCCGGTGGTAAAAGTACAGTAATACGCGTGGTTGCATAGTAGCATACGGTATTGACTATTGATGCTTACGTGAGAAGTCACTCAGTTATACTCAATTATTGCTACAGTAATTGCTGCATCATATCTCTCATATTATTGATTCAATTATTGTCACAGTATCATCTGCATAATAATTTTACATTATTAAATCAATAATTGAGACGACAAAGTTATTTATATTATTAATTGTAATATTGACAATGTCTAGAAAGTTCTGTCAAGGAGAGGTTTGGTCACCTAATTACGCGCCAATAAGGAAAAATTCTTATCTGAAAGCCCCCTCTTTCCTGGGAATGATCTGGTTGTTAAATATTATGAGTTATAAAATTAATGATGAATAAGTTCGTGTTGATTAAAGACGAATTTGATATTTCCATTGTGTTGGGATTATTAGTGTTAATGGAAATCGACATCTATTTCGATAATAATTGATGTCTAGAGGTTATATTGACCAATCGGGTAATTAATCAGATAAATGAGCAATTAATTACTATTATTTTAAATGCTTATAACTATTTATTCAATGTGTGTACTATTGATTCACATTCATGTACTATTATGGGAGGTGGTGCAAGATTGATAATACTTGCATGACTAAGTTAAAAATAGAGGTATAGATGGAGGTACTATACAGTAATTAGTTTTTTCACATGATTGTACTATTAAGTCACATGAATGAACTATTAAGTCATATTATTTACTATTAGGAGAGGTGGTGCAAATTTGATAATACTTGCAGGACTAAATTAAAAATAAAGAAAAAGAGGAAGGTATTATACTGTAATATTTTGAGCCCCAAAATGTGCAATTATCGAAACTATATTTTTCTATAAATAAAAGCTCATTCTTCCTTCATTTCTCACCAATTCACTAAAGCTATCGAGCAATTATTATAGAGAGAAATTATAGAGAGAAAGAAGAAGAGAAATCTGCTACCTCACTATTCCAGTATCCATTCTTCTTTTGAGGTAAGGGGTATTATTCTTTCGTATGCATGAAGAGAGTTATTTTCTTTCAATACTCGTAAGGGTTGTTATTCCATTCTTTATTATTATTTTGGAATAACCTGTCTGTGCGAAGTACCGCATACATGGTAAAATTCTTCTGTTATTTTATTCTTTATTATTCTGTTGGAATAACCTGTCTATGCGGTCTATCGCATGCCTGGTGAATTTTGTTGTTATTCCATTCTTTATTATTCTGTTGGAACATCATGTCTGTGTGGATTACGCATGGCTTGGTTCCATTCTTTATTATTCTGTTGGAATATCATGTCTGTGCGGATTACGCATGACCTGGTTCCATTCTTTATTATTCTGTTGGAATATCCTGTCTGTACGGATTACGCATGACCTGTTTTCATTCTTTATTACTTGTGGAAATGATCTGTCTACGTGGATTACTGCATGGAGGGCAAAAATCCATTTGCAACTTCATATATATATATATATTCTATTATACTCAGTTGGTTAAAGTTTTGGCTTCTATACTCCATGAAATTAGTGGAATATCCTTGATATTTGCGCTTCATCCAGTATCTTTTCATAGAAATATTATTCTGAGCATTCTCGAACTTGTTTTATTGAATTCTTATATCATTGTCATCATCCTCATGTTTATAATATGTTGAAAGTCATCTGCGGCCTGTAGTGCATAGATGGACCTGGTATGATTATAACTAGAGATTATTCCGTATAATCATGACCATAATGTTACAAATAATGTGGTAAAAGTTCTCATTGGCCGTAGTGCATTGATTGAATGTTGTTGGCATGATTATGACCATTGATGAATACACGAATATCCTTGGCCCGTAGTGCATGGATAATTTGTGGTCGTGATACTAATGAATACCCTTGGTTGTAGTGCAGGGATGATGTGGTTTATTTATTAAGCTGAGTCTCAGCGATAACAGTGATGAAAAACCTTTTAAATCATAGAAAATAGTAGATTTTATTCTCTACTTGACTCTTCTAATGGATTGCTTGTTCCGCTACAGTTAAACTTGATTTTTGTTATATTTTATCAGTTTAACATTGTTGAAGGCTAACGATAAATTATTCTGCATTATCTTAGTCATAATATTTCTTACTGGGCTAGTTGAGCTCACCATTTCTTTCACTGTTCTCTTCAGGAAATGAAAACGTAGCTGGGATGAGTCAGGGAATGGAGTGATGGTTCGAGATGGTGTCATAGTAGTCCTCACTATTCAATAAAATAGTGTGATAATAAATGTAATGAGGACTCCATTGAGTGTGGATATTGTCTAGATGACAATATTTGTATTAAAACTCATAGCATATGTTTTGTCGTATTTTACACGACAGTTGTATAATTAAGTTTTTATTTGTATTTTGTACCATGTATTTGGCGACTCAAGATGGGTGATGTATACCTATTTTGGGGGCGTCACAGTTGGTATCAAAGCTTAGGGATATGATCCCTGGCTAAGATGTTAGACTATAACTAGGAGGGGAAAGACGGGGAATTCCTTCGCTAGTATGACCTACCTAAGTTTATTTGGTATTTAATTGATCGGTCAGAGTATAGGGATAATATGTTGCATGTCAATTAACCCTTTTTTGTGGCAGTATTTGAAAATGACATCCAAGAATGTTAAGAATAGTAATTGAGCACAGGAGATTGTTGAGTCTCCACAGATCAATAATTAGGATAATGTGCATCAGGAAGACGATAATCCTCATGCAAATAACAACACTGACCAAATGATGAACGATGGAATGTTCAGAGGGTTTATGCAATTCATGCAACATCAGGCGAGAGTGGCTCCTGTCCAAAATATAGGTGGAAATGCTGGAAACTCTCACCGCTAAACAGTTCAAGGAGCTGGGACCACCGGAGTTTATTGGAGAGCCAAAACCACTTAAGGCGGAAGCGTGAATAAAGCAGATCACCAAGATGTTTGATGTCTTGGGATGCTCCGAAGAGCAAAAGGTTCACTTTGGCACCTTTATGTTACGAGGATTGGCAGATTACTGGTGGGAATCGGTAAAGCGTACTCAACCTACCACACTGAAGATGTATTGGGAGAAGTTCCAAGAACTATTCAACGACAAGTACTTTCCAAAAAGTATTCATCACATGAAAGAGGTAGAGTTCATCAAGTTGGAGTAGAACAATATGACCGTGACACAGTACGAAGCTAAGTTTGCCGAGTTGTCCCAGTTTGTGTCTCACTTAGTTGATAATGAGGACAGAATGACGCGGATGTTTCTAAGAGGTTTGAAACCCGAGATACGTCAATACTTAATTTCTCACAAACTTTGTTTTTATTCAGATGTTGTAAATAGGGCTCAGCTATTGGAGCGCGATAACGAGTTAACGCAACCAAGAGAGAGCAACCGATAAAATGAGAATACCAGTGGTAGCAGTCATCGAAGCGGTGACAACAAACGTGGAGGAAATCAACATGCCAGAAATGGTAACCACTTCGGTGGTAATCATGGACAAGACAATAAGAGTGGACATTTCAAGAAGAGGAGATTCAAAAATGATGGAAGACATCAGCACCAACACCCGTTGTTAAGAAAGGAGAACGACCACCTATCATATGCTTCAAATACGGAGGGGAGGGACACATCAGACCAAACTACGCGATGCCATCCAAAGCGTGTTATAATTATAGAAGAGAAGGTCACCTAGCCCGATTTTGTCAAGCACCGAAGACAAGTCCAGCTGAGATGGAGGCACTAAAGGCCATCCCAGAAAAGTCAAAGCAGGTAGTTCAAGGGAGAGCGTTTGTTTTAATCTCCCAAAGAGCAAGGAACCCAAACGAGGTCATCACGGGTAAGCTTATCATAAACTCTAGCGAAGTCTATACCTTATTTGATACTGATTCTACCCATTCTTTTATTTCTCCTACTTGCGCTCAACGTTTAAATTTGACTCCAGAGAAATTAGACTTTGACTTATCGGTTGAAATTCCGTTGGGATAAACCTTCATTACATCCACTTTTTATAAGTTTTGTTTGGTTCAAATCGGTACCCTCACATTACCTGTCGATCTTATTTCATTGAAAATACTTGCAGTTGACGTGATTCTAGGGATTGATTGGTTAACTACTCATCATGTTAAAATTGATTATTTTCGTAAGGTTGTTAGCTTTCATATTCCTAACCTACCTATTATGCGAATTCAAGTGACCAAACCATTAAAATCAATCACGATCATCTCAAGTCATAAAGCTATTCGTTTATTCAAAAATGGATGTTAAGCTTTCTTAGCTCATGTCACATATTTAAACAAAAATACGTCAGATTTGAATGATATTTCTATTATTAATAAATTCCCTGACGTATTCCCTTATGAACTTCCTGGCCTACCTCCGGAGCATAAAATCGAGTTTGGTATCGACCTTGAACCCGATACAAAACCCATTTCCAAAGCCCCATATCGAATGGCTCCTATTGAACTTCAGGAGTTAAAAACCCAACTACATGAATTGTTGGACATCGATTTCATTTGTCCTAGTACGTCTCCTTGGGGTGCTCCTGTTTTATTCGTGAAGAAGAAAGATGGAAGTATGCAACTTTGTATTGATTATCGGGAGTTGAATCATGTCACCATCAAAAATAGGTACCATTTGCCTCGCATTGATGACCTATTTGACCAGTTGCAAGGCGCCAAATTCTTTTCAAAGATCGATCTTCGTTCTAGATATCATTAGTTGAAGATTAAAACTTATGACATTCCAAAGACTACTTTCAGAACTCGGTATGGGCATTACGAATTCCTAGTCATGTCTTTTGGATTGATTAATGCTCCTGCTACCTTCAAAGACATGATGAACTGAGTATTCAAGGAATATTTGGATCAATTTGTGGTCGTCTTTATTGATGACATCCTCATATACTCCAAAACCCTTGAAGACCATGAGTAACACTTGAGGATGATACTCCAAAAGCTTCGTGAAAACAAGCTATATACCAAGTTGAAGAAATACGAGTTATGGCTTGAGGAAGTAGCATTCCTTGGGCACGTGATATCAAATCATGGAATATATGTTGACCAGGCAAAGATTGAAGCAATTCAAAGCTGGGAGCAACCTAAGTTAGTGACCAAAGTACGTAGCTTTCTCGGCTTAGCTGGTTATTATCGGAGATTCATAGAAGGATTTTCTCGAATCACTACTCTATTAACTCAGTTGACTCGAAAAAATACAAATTCGGTTGGAGCGAGGAATGTGAAAAGAGTTTTCAAGAACTCAAGAGGAGGCTTATTTCAGAACCTGTTCTGACAATACCATCTGGCTCGGAGGGATTTGTCATCTACATTGATGCTTCAGGCAAAGGGTTAGGATGTGTTCTCATGCAACATGGGAAAGTCATAGCCTATGCTTCACGAAAACTCAAAGAATATGAGAGGAATTATCCTACTCATAATCTAGAGTTGGCAGCTGTCCTTTTTGCGCTTAAGATTTGGAGGCATTACTTTTATGGAGAGAAGGTGGAGATCTATACGGATCATAAAAGCCTCAAATATTTCTTCACTCAAAAGGAACTCAACATGCGGCAACGACGATGGCCTGAGTTGTTGAAAGATTATAATCATACCATCTAATACCATCCTGGAAAAGCGAACGTAGTAGCTGACGCATTGAGTAAAAGATCATATGCGGGCAAGAGTGTAGTATTGTCAACGCAAAGGCCCATTTTGTATAAATTGGAAAGGATAGAAATAGGGTTAAAGACTCCAGGAACCCATGTGATGATGGAGAATATATGAGTGGAACCGACTTTAATCGATAAAGTTAAAGCTGCTCAAGCTACAGACCTGGAGCTGATACGTATGAGGAAGAAAGTACAAGAAGGTGTTATTCTAGAAGCAAGAATCGATGAAGAAGGAATACTTCGAGTCAACTCCAAACTTTGTGTTCCTAACGATTCTGACTTGAAGTATAAAATCATGATGGAGGCGCACAACACACCGTTTGCAATCCATCCTGGGAGTACCAAAATGTATCGTGATCTTCGACATATATTTTGGTGGAGCAATATGGAGAGAGAGATAACAGAGTTTATCTCAAGGTGTCTAACTTGTCAACGAGTCAAGGCGGAGCATGAAGTGTCAAAAGGTGCATTGCAACCACTTGAAATTACAGAATGGAAGTGGGAGAACATTACCATGGATTTTGTTACTGGTCTTCCCAAGGTTTCTCAAGGCATAGATGCGATTTAGGTCATTGTTTATAGATTGACCAAGTCTGCTCATTTCTTACCGATACAAAAAACTTATATAGTTGAACGTCTTGCTAGTATGTACATAAACGAGATTGTAAGATTGTATGGTATGCCAGTATCCATAGTTTCTGATCGAGACCCAAGATTCATTTCAAGATTTTGGGTTAGTTTACAAAAAGCTATGGACACGAATTTACGATTTAGTTCGGCATATCATCCTCAAATGGACGGGCAGTCTGAAAGGACTATTCAAACTCTTGAAGATTTATTAAGACTCTGTGTCCTTGACTTCAAAAGAAGTTGGGACAAGTTTTTACCATTGGTGGAGTTTTCCTACAACAACAGTTAACAAGCAAATATTGACATGGCTCTATTTGAGGCGTTGTATGGAAGAAAGTATCATTCTCCAGTATCCTGGGATGAGGTGGGTGAAGCTACGTTGTTGGGACCGGAGTTGGTACGTATGACTACGGAAAATATTCAAACGATCCGACAACGTATAACAACCTCACAAGATCGATAAAAGAGTTATGTTGATCTTCATCGAAAGGACATGGAATTCAATATTGGAGATCATATGTTGTTACGTGTTGCTCCATGGAAAGGAGTTATGAGATTTGGAAAGAGAGGAAAGCTCAATCCTCGATTCATTGGCCCATTTTGAATCCTCGATCGAGTAGGAACTGTGGCCTATAGACTCGCCTTACCGCCAAGTATGTCTCGTGTTCATAACGTTTTTTCATATATCTATGTTACGTAAATATGTGAAAGACCGAACCACATTATTGAATTAGAACCAGACGAGATAGAGGAAGATTTAATGTATGAAGAGTTACCTATTAAAATCTTGGATAAGAAGGATCATATTCTACGCTCCAAGGTTATACCTCAAGTCAAAGTTTTGTGGAGAAACCACGATGTTGAGGAAATGACCTGGGAGTTAGAATCTGAAATGAAGTCAAGGTATCCTCACCTCTTCTACATACCAGGTACGCACCCTAATTTCGAGGAAGAAAAGTCATAAAAAGGGGAGGTTGTAAGACCCCAACTTTTATAAATAAAGATTAAATTTTCTCGAAATATATTTTTGAATATTATGGTGTGAATATGATATAATGTTATAGTTGTGGGTATTATTTACAAGTTTTGCGAAGTAAGCAAGTGGTTATATAATATTCGATTGGGTGGGGAATATTCGTTTTAACAGAGAATATTCGTACGACAGAACAATCATTGGTGGACCCCACAACGAAAGTATTGTCATAGTTAGAAACGACAGAATTATCTTTTTATAAAAATAACGGCGAAAGTTTTACCGTTAAACTGTTGAACTACCCGGTGGTAAAAGTACAGTAATACGCGTGGTTGCATAGTAGCACACGGTGTTGATTATTGATGCTTACATGAGAAGTCACTCAGTTATACTCAATTATTGCTACAATAATTGCTGCATCATATCTCTCATATTATTGATTCAATTATTGTCACAGTATCATCTGCATAATAATTTTATATTATTAAATTAATAATTGAGATGACAAAGTTATTCGTATTATTAATTGTAATATTGACAATGTCTAGAAAGTTCTGTCAATGAGAGGTTTGGTCACCTAATTGCGCGCTAATAAGAAAAAATCCTTATCGGAAAGCCCCCTATTTCCTGGGAATGATCTGGTTGTTAAATATTGTGAGTTATAATATTAATGATGAATAAGTTCGTGTTAATTAAAGACGAATTTGATATTTCCATTGTGTTGGGATTATTAGTGTTAATGGAAATCGACATCTATTTCGATAATAATTGATGTCTGGAGGTTATATTGACCAATCGGGTAATTAATCGGATAAATGAGTAATTAATTTCTATTATTTCACATGCTTATAATTATTTGTTCACATGTGTGTACCATTGATTCACATTCATGTACTATTAGGGGAGGTGGTGCAAGATTGATAATACTTGCACGACTAAGTTAAAAATAGAGGTATAGATGGAGGTACTATACTGTAATTAGTTTTTTCACATGATTATACTATTAAGTCACATAAATGAACTATTAAGTCACATTATTTACTATTTGGGGAGGTAGTGCAAGTTTGATAATACTTGCAGGACTAAATTTAAAATGAAGAAAAAGAGGAAGGTATTATATTGTAATATTTGAGCCCCAAAACGTGCCATTATCGAAACTATATTTTTCTATAAATAGAAGCTCATTCTTCCTTCATTTATCACCAATTCACTAAAGCTATAGAGCAATTATTATAGAGAGAAATTATATAGAGAAAGAAGAAGAATATTCCAGTATCCATTCTTCTTTTGAGGTAAGGGGTATTATTCTTTCGTATTCATGAAGAAAGTTATTTTCTTTCAATACTCGTAAGGGTTGTTATTCCATTCTTTATTATTATGTTGGAATAACCTGTCTATGCGAAGTACCGCATACATGGTGAAATTCTTCTGTTATTCCATAATTCTTTATTCTTCTGTTGGAATATACCTGTCTTTGCGGTCTGTCGCATGCCTGGTGAATTTTGTTGTTATTCCATTCTTTATTATTCTGTTGGAATATCTTGTCTATGCTGATTACGCATGACCTGTTTCCATTCTTTATTACTTGTGGAAATGATCTGTCTATATGGATTACCGCATGGCATGCGAAAATCCATTTGCAGCTTCATTTATTCTATTATACTCAGTTGGTTAAAGTTTTGGCTTCTATACTCTATGAAATTAGTGGAGTATCCTTGATATTTGCGCTTCATCTAGTATCTTTTCATGGAAATATTATTTTGAGTATTCTTGAACTTGTTTTATTGAATTCTTATATCATTCTCATCATCCTCATGTTTATAATATGTTGAAAGTCATCTGTGGCCTGTATCATAGATGGACTTTGTATGATTATGACCAGGGATTATTCGGTATAATCATGATCGTAATGTTACAAATGATGTGGTAAAAGTCCTCATTGGCCGTAGTGCATTGATGGACAGTTATTGTCATGATAATGACCATTGATGAATACACGAATATCCTTGGCCGGTAGTGCATGGATAATTTATGGTTGTGATACTAATGAATACCCTTGGACGTAGTGCAGGGATGATGTGGTTTATTTATTAAGCTGAGTCTCAGCGATAAAAGTGATGAAAAACCTTTTAAATTATAGAAGATAATAGATTTTATTCTCTACTTGACTCTTCTAATAGATTGCTTGTTCCGCTGCAGTTAAACTTGATGTTTGTTATATTTTATCAGTTTAACATTGTTGAAGGCTAACGATAAATTATTATGCATTATCTTAGTCATAATATTTCTTACTGGGCTAGTTGAGCTCACCATTTCTTTCACTGTTCTCTTCAGGAAATGAGAACGTAGCCGGGACGAGTCGGGGAATGGAGTGATGGTCCAAGATGGTGTCATAGTAGTCCTCACTATTCTATAAAATAGTGAGATAATAAATGTAATGAGGACTCCATTAAGTGTGGATATTGTCTAGATGAAAATATTTGTATTAAAACTCATAGCATATGTTTTGTCGTATTTTACACGACAGTTGTATAATTAAGTTTTTATTTGTATTTTGTACCATGTATTTGGCGACTCAAGATGGATGATGTATACCTATTTCGGGGGCGTCACATGTACCAATTTATCTGAATTCACTAATCCCCAATTTAGTAATCCAACAATTGGGAACTATTTTAGTTTTAATCTTTCTCAGAATTTAGATCTCATTAGAATGATCATCATCATTATTCTAAAAGCATTGCTTAAAACTATGGGTTTATCACATATTATAAAATAGCATCATGTAGATAATTAAAAGCCATTAATAAATTAATATTTTTTTATTAATAAATGAATAAGATTGTTACAAAGTATATGCTTTATCATCAAACATGATTGGCTTGTGTGCATACTACTTTCAAATATTCTAAAGATAGCTTTTAGAACTCATGAAGAACACTATAAGTTTATTGTGATGCCTTTCGGCCTCACTAACGCACCAGCAACCTTCCAAAAACTTATGAACGACGTCTTCCGACCCTATTTACGAAAATTCATTTAAGTTTTTTTGATGATATTTTGGTGTACTCCAAATCCTGGGAAGAGCATCCGTCTCACCTTCACATAGTCTTAGAAAATTTGTCATCAACCCACTTGATTGCAAAAGAATCTAAATGCAGGTTTGGTGTGGCCTCTGTGGATTATCTGGGACACGTTATTTCTGAGCAAGGCGACCAAGTCAACCCAACCAAGATAATAAACGTACAAAATTGGTCAAGACCAACGGTGAGTAAAAGGATTTTTGGTTCTGGCGGGATACTATTGGAAATTCATTCAACACTTTGCTAGCATCGCAGAACCTCTCAATCAACTATTGACAAAAGATGGCTTCCAATGGCATGAAGCAGCAGAAGAAGCATTTCAGAGATTGAAACAAGCATTAACAACTACCCCAATTATCAACCTTCCCGACTTTACACAATGTTTCGAAATTGATTGTGATGCTTGTGGGACTGGCATTGGCGCGATGCTTACCCAAAATAAAAGGCCCATTACTTATTTTAGTGAAGTACTAAAAGAATCATCACTGTCTCTGTCCACATACGAAAAATAAATGTTGGCCATCGTGAAATCAGTGAAAAAGTGGCGACCATACTTGCTTGGAAAGCCCTTCATTGTGCGTACAGATCACAAAAGATTGAAATACCTCTTAGAGCAGCGCATCACTACTCCGGTTCAGACTAGGTGGCTTCCAAAAATCATGGGCTATGAATATACAATTGAGTACAAGAAAGGGGTCGACAATAAAGTTGCTTATTCATTGTCCAGGTTAGTGGAATTTCAATGTTTGTCCATTTCAATTCCTAGAGCTGATTGGTGGACCTAACTTAAAGATGAAGTGGCTCGGGACCCTTTTTATTTGGATTTGACATTAAATACTACGTTCTCTCAACGTGATGGTGTATGGCTGAAACAAGGAAGGATTTATTTCAATCCCACTTCACCACTAGTTCAAGACATTTTATCTGAGTGTCATTCGTCACCTTCTAGTGGTCACTTCGGTTTCCATAAGACACTTTCACGTCTCAAAAAAATTTCTCTAGGCTGCACATACAACGTACTGTCAAAGAATTTTTGCAACGTTGTGAGACGTGTCAATGTTACAAAACTAATACTATGAAGCCCGCGGGACTTCTACATCCACTACCGATTTCGGATCGTATATGGGCCGACATCTCTATGGATTTTAGAGAGGGATTACCTCCATCTAATGGCCACAAAATTATTATGGTAGTTGTTGATCGCTTGTCGAAATATGCCCATTTTATCCCAATGAAACATCCCTTCACAGCAGATGTAGTTGCTAAGGTATTCGTTGCTAATGTAGTACGTCTACATGGGGTCCCCAAGACCATTTTTAGTGACAGATTCACAAGTTCTTTTTGGCGTGCTTTATTCCAGCTTCAAGGATCTAAACTTTGCATGAGCTCTAGCTACCATCCACAGTCTGACAGTCAAACGGAGGTAATAAATTATATTTTAGAGCAATATCTGCGATGCTTTGCAGGGGAACAACCACGAAAATGGGTGGAATGGGTATCTTGGGTTGAATTCAGCTATAATGAATCCATTCACTCTTCTACCAAGATGACACCTTTTGAAGCTTTTTATGGGGTTCCTCCACCAAACTTCTTGTCACATGTTCCAGACACTTCACCAGTACAGGCAGTGGATGACTACTTAAGAGACATAGATACCATTCTTCGCGAGTTACGTTTGAATATCTCTTGAGCTCAAGAACGAATGAAAAACTATGCTGACCAACATCGCCGAGAAGTGACCTTTGAAGTGGGGGATTATGTGTATTTAAAACTCCAGCCTTACCGTCAAAACAATGGTAGAATTTTGCAATTCTTTGAAGCTGTCTTCATGGTATTTTGGTTCATATGAAGTTATTAAAAAAGTGGGACTGGTAGCTTATCGCATTTCCTTTCTGTCGGGGTTACTGATTCATAACGTCTTCCACGTGAGTATGTTGCGAAAACATTTAAGACCGGTATCTACCGTCTCTACTCAACTTCCATTGGTGACTAATGAGTCCATCATCCTTCTACAACTTGAAACCGTGCTTGATTATCGTACAGTACAAAAAAACCACTATCGTCCTAAACTTGAAACTTTGGTTAAGTGGAAGGGGGCACCGATTGAAGATGCCTCTTGGGAAGATGCCAGACACTTGTCTCGGACCTATCCCGATTTTCCTTGCGGACAAGGAAATTTAAGGGGGGGAGGGGAATTGATATGTACATGCACATCTATAGTTGGTACGTAGTAGGTGCATGGGGGTCTTCATGCAGCAGCGTATTGGGTGTGTTGGACGTGGTCTTCGTTAGAGTAGTTGTTAGGGAAGTGGCAGGGATTTTTCCTGATTCTTAGGTTAATGTGTTAATGTGGTAGTGTGTTGGAGTTTCCTATTTCCTAGTTGGTTGTTTATGATTCCTGATAGTTGGGCTATACAATAAAGCCAGTAGGTTGTTCTCTTTTAAAGGAAATTATTAATAAAAACTGTTAGAGAGTGCATATTTTGATTTGATGTTTAAAGTAAATGATCATGGTTATATGTAAAGTCCTTCAAGGAATATATGTACAAGGACTTAATGATAGATCAAAATTGTTAGGTTGATCTAAGCTTTTAATGGTTAACATTCTATAATTGAATGTATATATAAAGGGATCAAAAATGTTAGGTTGATCTATGTCTTGAAATGTAATAGATAGGCTTCAACTAGATCGCAGTCTATCGAGCTGATAATAAGATTGCAGAAGCTAAGGCATAATCGTAGAGCATTGAAGATCGTAGTGTGTCTTCCTTGAAGGGTCTCTCCAGAAATCATAGAGTGGTCCAGACGTTTACCAAAGCTAACTCAAAGATCGTAGTGTGCTCTCAGAAACGTAGAGTCTGCAAGACAAGCAAGTGAAGATCGTAGTGTGCCAATCCTTAAGAGAAATCGTAGTGTTCTCGTTTGATCAGATCAAGCACCAAGGTGGCAAGACACCACGATCTGAAGCGTAGAGTATCATCTGCCTATGTCAGAAGCACTGAGCCCTGAGCATTTGTTTAAAGATAAATCTCAACAAATGTGGAATGAGTTATAAACGTTGAAGTCCTCACCAGTCCCAATGGCACAAAAGATATCCTTAGTATACAACGAAGGAAATGTATTAAAGAAGCTAAGGAAAGGACCATGAGTCAGAGGAAAACACCTTTTAAGGTGTTAGGTGAGAAAGCAGTTTGTTGTGTCTGTGGGCCAGCATACTATTCAGAAGATATGCAGAAAAGTCTTCATCAAAGTTCAGAAACGTCAAACGCATTTAATGCTTCAACGGATAGATTTCAAGGATCACATATATGCAAAACATCTGCAGATGATTCAACTAAGCAAGCATTGAACAAAACACTGAAGAACACTCAACGCTCAACTATACGATCTGAGAAAAAGAGAAAGCATGCTCAGCTACTCAGTTCTTTTGAACAAGTGCTTAACAACAACTGAGTAACATCAACCAAAAACTCAACAACTACCAAATCAACTGAAGTAAGAGTTCCAAGTCAGAAGGACTTGAAGAGTTCCAAGTGAACTGTGAAGAACCAAGTCTGCTGGACTTGAAGAGTTCAAGAGTGAACTAAGAAGTTCCTAGACTGCTGGTCTAGATGGAATCTGTGAGATTCAAAAAGTGTAAACGATATCCTTAGTGGATTTCCTACTCGAGGAGTAAAAGAGTGGACTAGGAAATTTTAGTGCTCTGAACCACTTAAAATTGTTGTGTCTCTTACATTCTTGCTATAACTGCTATAATTGCCTCACTCTCATCAACTCACCATATCTAAAAGGGAGATTAAAAAAATCATAATTCCACTGTGTTTTAATCATTATCAAACTAACAAAGTAAAATGAAAAGAATTTTAAATATCTATTCGACCCCCTTCTAGATAACTATTGTGCCTCCGGGAACTAACAATTGGTATCAGAGCAGGTTCTATTATATAGCCTACAAAGCTTATGTAGATCCAATGACACACTTACCAAGCGAATCAAAGACTAGAGGAGGCAGCAAGCCACCTATGTGCAACAAAGATAAATTCGCCAACTGGAAAGTTTGGATGCAAGCATGCATGGATTCAATAAATGAAGATATATTTGAAACTGTTCAGAATGGGCCCTACGTTCCTACAAAGCTTGCACCAACTACAGACAACCCAAATAGAATACAGATCATGGTCAAAGGAGAATGGACAGACAACGAGAAGAGAGCTGTTCAACTCGACAAAAAGGCAAAAAATATTTTATTTTAATCCTTAGAAGATGATTTGTTCGAAAATGTGGTCAACAGTAAAATAGCAAATGAGGTTTGGGAAGCACTGCTCATCATGCATGAAGGAACAGAAGAAGTCAAAGAAAATAAACAATCTCTCCTGACACAAGAATATAAAATGTTTGTACATGTTGAAGGAGAAAACGTCACTGCCACCTACGACAGATTCAACGTTCTGCTCAACTATCTACAAGTCTATGGAAAGATCTATCCAAACAAAGATCTAATCATAAAGTTCATAAGAGCCTTACCAAGCAAGTGGGATGCCAAAACCACTGCTATTAGAGAGTCAAAGAATCTCCATGAGATGACTGTTCAACTGTTATATGGAAACCTTCTTACATACGAACTGGAGCTGACTCAACGAACATAAACTCTATCTGAAGGAAGAAAGAAGGATAAATGTGTTTCTCTCAAAGAAACTGAAAACACCTCCAAGGTCAACATTGAAATTGACTCTGACTATGATGAAGATGATGATGAGGACTTTGCAATGCTGGTGAAGAGACTCAGAAGGTTCATGCGTCAAGACAAAACCAGCAAGCCAAAGAAATTCAGCAATTACAGCAGCCAGGAGCAAATGAATGATCTATGCTACAATTGAAAGAAACTGGCCACTTCATTGCTAACTGTAACAAACCTCTCAGAGAAGAACTAAAGAAGAAATAACATCCAAAGAAGGAATACAAAGGCAACAAAAGGCCTCAGAAGAGAGACAAAGGCCTTGTAGCTGGAGGATCGTGGAGTGACTCAGACAATGACTCAACTCTTGAATCTGAAGATGATGAAGATCCTCAAATGGCAAATCTTTGCCTGATGGCCAAGAATGCAAAGGACAAACAGAACTCCAACATACATGAAGTAAGTATAGATGAGGTATTTCACTTCAACTCTCCTGATGTAGACATTTATGATTTAAGAACTGCACTGGATGGCATAACATCTGATCTGGATCAATACATGAAATGGTTTAGATTTATTTCTAAGGACTATTCACTTCTTCAAAAGGAGAAAGAGAAAGTTCAAGAAGAACTGGAAATAGCCCTTCTAAGTATTGACTCTCTCTCCAAGAGTGAAGCTGAGAATAAGCTCTTAAAACAGACCAATAAGCTCAATGCACAAAGAGAGTCAAGTCTAACCTCTAAAATTGAGGATCTAGAAAAGACAATCTCTACATGGAATAAATCCTCTTCATCCATGGACTCCCTGACCTCTAGCCAGAGAAGTGTCTTTGATAGAACATGTTTAGGCTTTGGGGAATCTACCTTAGAGCCATGTGTGGAAAAGGTAAAGGAAACTAGCACTAGTAATGCTTCAAGTTTTAGTAGAGGTATTATATTTTTGAAATCCTCATAGAAGGATGAGTCAGTCAAACCCTGCTCTACTGATTCAATCCACATTCCAAGGAGTAAGGGATCTCATGCTGGCCTGGGTTTTAGAAAAAAGAATAGTAACCCAACCACTACTCACCAACCTCGAAGGATCGTAGAGTCGAGTAAGACCAACTCTACGAATCAACTGGGAAGGTACTGTTAGAGTTTATGCCCTAGAGGCCAATTATTTCATATAATTGCTTAATATTTTGATATTATATTTGATTGAATAAATGAATGATTTTACTATGGTTTTATTTACTGCGTTATATAAATGTTAACATAATAAAATTCCTTAGAATAGTGATACAAATTATATAGTTTCAAGTATGTGACTTGAACATGAGATTATATAATTACAATTAGTACATTGCTCTTAAATGTCCCTAGTCGAGTATCATTGTTAATAGGACATCAATGATGCATTGAGACTAGTATGTGGATTGACTGATGACCAAATCTCAATTGTCATAAATATATGAGATATTAAGTCAATACATAGGTATGTGTTAGAGAACGATGTATCGGACAGACCCACCATGAGAATTCTTTATGGAACATCGAAGTGTCATTAGCGATTCTCATAGTGACAATGATGTAATGGTCTTCCGACCTGAAATCACTATATTACTACACGAGAATTTATGTACTTTGATATCATCAAAGGTCACCTTTAATAGGGTAGACTATAAAGGTGATTATTGGGTACATCATGAATCGTGTGAGAAATATGAGTGATCTAGATGGAATTTAAACCTCTTATTTATTAGGGGTGATATCCATAGGCCTCTTGATTGAGTGGGACTATAAAATACATGGCCATGCTCAAATAGTGATTTGTTTCATATAGTCTACTCATTGATCAAGAAAACTCAGATTAAATTATGAAGAGTATGACATATCCCATGACTCGAGTTTAATCTAGGATGTAAAGGTTAAAAGGATTAAATTACATTGAAACATTGGTCACGAAAATGTTGTATCGAATCATTGATTTTATTATTACTTGGATAACATTGATGCATTACTAGATGCCACTCACTATTTATAATTTTATAATATAATTTTAAAATTATTGCCAACGTAATAATAACCTACAGGGTCACACACATAGAACGTAATTAAAAGGGAATTAATTTAAATTGTAAAGATTTAAAAATGTCAATATGATTGATAGTATTTAAATTACGAATTTAAATTAATAGGATAATTTTTATATATAGGTATATTAATTAAATAAGACTTAATTAAGATATATATATATATAAATTTAAATTTTATTAAATTAGGTTTTGATTAATTCCTTTTAATCGCTATATATATGATATATAGCAGCCATTTAGGGATTTTTATCATTAACTAAAAACCTTAGCCGCTCTTAGAGAGAGACTATCCTTGGTGGCTAGTACCACAGTTCCTTTTACTGCAGATCGTACGACGGTTCGCAGCGGAGCATTCGTGTGGATACCGTAGAGACGCGGTTCATTTGAATTGCGTTGGAGATTCGACCGCATCGTTTCTAGATTTCTTAATCAGTATAATTTCTAGCCACTAAATTAATTATTTTTCGCATGGATCCTGTTTAGGGTTTCGAAATTGCTTTAAATTGTTCTATTTTCGCTGTGCATTTCTGTGTAGAAACCCTACAGGTACAGTAGAGGTAAGGTACACTCCTCACAAATTATGAAACACAAGGACACATGGAAGAAAGAAAATCAGTTTAACAGAAGGATGACTTAAGATCCACAAAAGTCCAAATGGAGGAAGAATTCTCACACACACAAGCATGCATCATATTAGATATTTTATGTGCAATAGAGTTGGTCAAAAGGATGCAAAATGCTATTATAATTCAATGCATGTGAGACCCAAAATCAAGCAGATTTGGGTTCCCAATGGTACTAACAAAGTAGGACCCATACAAGTATGAGTACCAAAATGAAAGTTTAATGTTACCATAGGAAAAGAGCTCCACGATCACAACCTGGTATCTGGACAGTGGATGCTCAAGGCACATGACTGGGAACAAAGTCCTTCTGCCTAACTACATAGAGAAGGAGGGTCCCTCAGTCATCTTTGGAGACAACGGCTCTGGAAAGACAAGAGGACATGACTCAGCTGGAAATGGTGCAGTGTCCTTCAGTAAAGTGGCATATGTGGAAGGACTACAACACAATCTTCTGAGCATTAGCCAACTCTGCGACAAGGGTCATCAAGTAACATTCCTCAACAATCAATGTCAAGTCAGAGACCTGAAGACATCTGTTGTAAAGTTAACCGGAACAAGAGAAGGAAACATCTACACAGTAAATCTTGGACAACTAAGCTCAGACGAGAAAATATGCTTTCTGGCTAAAGTATCTAAAGAAGTGAGCTGGTTATGACATCAAATATTGTCTCATCTTAACTTAAAGAGCAGGTCCAAACTAGCCTCAAAAGTTCTAGTTGCAAGCTTACCCAAGTTCAGCTTCGTTAAAGAAAGGTCGTGCAATGCCTGTCAGCTTGGAAAGCAGACCAGAAGCTCATTCAAGAGCAAAACTTCCAACTCAATTAACAAGCCCCTACAATTTCTCCACATGGATCTATTTGGGCCAATTCCAACAACGAGCCTCGGAGGGAAGAGATACTCACTGGTCGTAGTGGACGACTACACCAGATTTACATGGGTGTTCTTTCTAACCTCAAAGGATGAAACAAGCTCCCAACTGATCAAGATGTTCAGACTAGTGATGACCGAGAAATGGGAGAAAATCAAGGCTATAAGGAGTGATCATGACAGAGAAATTGACTTCTCAGAAATGGACCAGTTCTGCACAGACAATGGCATCAGTCATAACTTCTCAGCTCCACGAACTCCTCAACAAAATGGAGTAGCTGAGAGAAAGAACAGGACGTTGATAGAGGCTTGAAGAACTCTACTAGCAGCAGTCCATCTGCCTGAATACTTCTCGGCAGAAGCTGTCAACACTGCATGCTACACTCATAATAGATCACTGATACACTCTACGATCAAGAAGACATCCTACGAACTGCGGAAATGAAGAAAGCCAAGTGTTAGCTACTTTTATGTATTCGGCTGTGCATGCTATATTCTCAACAATGAAAAATAGTATTTGACAAAGTTTTAACCCAACTCAAACGAAGGAATCTTTCTTGGATATGCCACAGACAGTAAGTCCTACAGAGTGTTCAACAAGAAGACACTGAGTGTTGAAGTCTTGATTCACATCATCTTTGATGAGACAGACTTAGACAAAATAGTGCTTCAAGACACTATGACCGATAGTTCAGACACTACGAACGAGGTCGTCGAGCTCAACACTATGATCGTAGTTCCAGATAGTGAAATTGTTGAGCAAGGAAATAAGATCGTAGAGAGGCCTATGCAAGACAACGAACCTCCACACCAAGAAGTAGATATAGATCTTGAAGACCTCAAACAAGAAGGCATCAGGACAGATGTCCCAACAGGAAGCAGATGGGCAAGAGATCACACTTACGACTTAATCATTGGAGATCCGAGAGCAAGAGTCAAAACAAGAGATTCCACCCAAAATAAATGCTTCTATCTAAGCTTCCTGTCAAAAATGGAACCTAAAGAAGATAGAGGATGCTATGGAAGTCTCCAGCTGGATAGAAGCTATGTAGGAAGAACTTAATCAGTTTGAAAGAAGCAAAATATGGAGATTGGTACCAAGACCAAAGAGTCACCCTGTCATTGGAACCAAGTGGGTCTTCAAAAATAAGATGGATGAAGATGGAGTAATAACCAGGAATAAGGAAAGACTAGTGGCCAAGGGATACTCTCAGGAAGAAGGAATTGACTACAATGAGACATTTGCACCTGTTGCCAGACTAGAAGCCATCAGAATATTCCTTGCCTTTGCTGCTCACATGAAATTCAAGGACTTTCAGATGGATGTCAAAAAAGCATTCTTGAATGGTGAACTCCAAGAAGAAGTATATGTAGAGCAACCTCCAGGTTTCATTAATCCATCTCTTTCTAATTATGTTTATAGATTAGACAAAGCCTTATATGGTCTTAAACAAGCACCTAGAGAATGGTTTGAAACACTAACTAACTTTCTTATCAAAAATGGGTTCACTAGAGGTGGAGTAGATACCACATTATTTCTTAGAAAGCATAAAGACAAAGTTTTGTTAGTTCAAATATATGTTGATGGCATTATTTTTGGCTCTACTGATGAAAAGTTATGCAAGAGATTTTCTAAGCTTATGCAGAGCAAGTTTAAAATGAGCATGATGGGTGAGCTGAATTTCTTCCTTGGACTACAAGTAAAGCAGACTGATGAAGGAATCTTCATAAACCAAGCCAAGTATATTAAAGATTTACTTAAGAAGTATGGCATGGAATCAGCCTCTCCCATGAAAACCCCAATTGCTCCTGCAACCAAGCTTGACAAAGATGAAAAAGGTAAAAGTATTGATATAACTCAATACAGAGGTATGATAGGCTCTCTTCTATACTTAACTGCCAGTAGACCAGACATAATATTTGCAACATGCATATGTGTTAGATTTTAGGCTAATCCTAAGAAATCACATTTAACTGCGGTAAAGAGGATTTTCAGGTATCTCAAGAGTACACCTCACTTGGGGATTTGGTATCCTAAGGAGTCCTCATTTGAACTAACATGCTACATATATGCTAATTTTGAAGGCTACAAAATAGATAGAAAGAGTACTAGTGACACCTGTTGGTTGCTAGGAAACAGACTTGTGTCCTGGTTTAGCAAGAAGCAAAACTCAATATCTACTTCAACTGCAGAAGTTGAATACATTGCTGCTGGCAGCTGCTGTGGTCAGATCCTATGGATGAAAAATCAGCTATCAGACTAAGGGTTTGAATTCAAATCCATACATGTTCACTGTGATAACATAAGTGTCATATCAATAACTCATAATCCTGTCATGCATTCTAGGACTAAGCATATAGAAATAAGGTATCATTTCATTAGGGATCATGTACAAAATGGAACCATATCTTTACAATATATCCCTACTGAAACTTAACTTGTTGATGTCTTTACAAAGCCTCTAGATGAATCCAGGTTTAACAAGTTAATAAGTGAGCTAGACATGCTTCATTTACAACCATAAAAAATATGCTCTAGTTTGTGCTAACCATACAGATATAAAGGCTATGTTCGAAATCGTAGACATGATAAAGGGAAGTCCATGATCGTAGAGCTGCAATGACATGAAAGACTATGATCACAGTGCAAACTCAACGATCATAGTGTAGACTCAAAGATGGGAGAGCTCCATCAATAAAATAAAAGAGTATCTTGTGATGATAAAGTTCAAAACCAAGCAATCTCTCTTATAAGGGCCTCAGGAACAAACCTAACCCTTGATTCATTCTATGAGGTTAGCCCTTCCTGAGCTACCTTAAACCAAGAAAAATGCTAAGTCAAAAGTTCATTACAAGGACCCGGGAACACTCGATTATCGCAGTTCAGACTCAATGATTGCTGAACAGACACGACGATTGTTGAGCAGACACGACGATCGCAGTTCAGACTCGACGATTGCTAAGTAGACACGACGATTTTTGAGCAGACACGACGATCATAGTTTAGACTCGACAATTGCTGAGCAGACACGACAATTGTTGAGCAGACACGACGATTGCAGTTCAGACTCGACAATTGCTGAACAGACTAGACAAATACAGAGCAGACTCGACGAACGCAGAGCAGACTCGACAATCACAAAGGCTACCTCAAAAATCTTAGTCCTCCCAAAGGACACATCATCTCAGAAGGAGTTAAGGGCAAATCAGTACAATCCTCCTTAGTCAAATTCGTAGAGCCTAGCAGAATTTGACACCTGCCCCACTAAGCTAAATGAAGAGAGGGAAGTTACAAGTGCAGTTTAAAAATGCCTTTTTGAAATTAGAAGTTTAAAAAGCCCATCTCTCTCTTTCTCTCTAAAAGCAGAAACCCTAACTTTCAGAAAAGCTCAAACAAGTACACACATTGCAAAGGAATCAATGGCTACTTCAAACGTCATCTCTAGTTACAGACTCTACTTTGATGAGTTCAAGATAGCTGACCCCAAATTTCTCAAAGCTCTGTCTCTGATAAAGAAGGCTGGTCTCGAAGAGGCTCTGGGTACGAGCACATGAATCTACCCGAAGCTAATAAAAGAATTCTACAAGAATGGAGCATTCGAGAATGAAGTCATTACGACGAGGGTCAAGGACGTGGAAATCAAGCTCAAGGCTAAGGACATCAACCTGGCCATAAGTTTCAAATCTAAAGGGTTTTCGTTCATAGATGGCATCGATTTCCATGAAGGACTTAATAGGATGCATCACAAGAAATTCCCCACTTTCAAAGGATACAAGAAGAAGGAGTTTCCTCAGAGGTACGAATTTCTGGCAGACATTATTGGAAAATGCATTTACTGCAAGATCTCAGGCCATAATTCTATAAACAAAGTGCAGCTCAAGCTCATGATAGCCATCAGTTGTGGGATACAGCTTAACTATGGAGCCCTGCTACTTGAATGGATTGGGAAGTGGATTCTCAGCTCAAAGAAGTCAAAGAGCTCTAGAAAGATGCTCTACGGGCGATTCATCAGTATCATCCTACAGTCTGCTTTGGGTGATAAGATAGGGGATAATGAAGGAGAATCAATCAATCCGAATAGACGAATGACCCATCAACTGTTCGAGAACTGGAAAAGGAATCCAGCAGAGAATGTACGTATGATGTCTGAGTCCAGTGGTAGGACTGCTGATGCAAAGGAGTCAGGGATTCCTGGAAACATGTCTGTGGTCAAGGAAACTGAAGAAGATGAAGAAGAAACCAATAAAGAAGAACCCAATGCCCTAGTCAAAAAAGCAAAGGCAAGAGAAAGCTAAAGGCTCGAATTGAAGAAGAACCCCAGGGGCCAACTACTGATATATTTGTAGAGTCTTCTGACATTGAAACTCTAAGGATCCTGAGAAGAAAAGAAAAGCAGGCTTAGACAGATGAAGATAGAGCTACCATCTCACAGCTGTTGAAGAAGAACAAAAACAGTCACAAGTCCAAGAGGCCATCTGTCTCTTCGATCGTAGAGACCAGACTGAACACCTCATCCAAGAAGTTACTGCACCAGATACTCTGGCTAATCAACAGCTCAGAATTGAAGCTGAAGAGAGTTTTAAGGTTGTGACTAAGCCTAGGAAACTAAAAAGAAAATTAGTCAAAAATTACATCTTTTTCAATGAAGGAGTACTTAAAGAAGAAGACAAAAAGATAGCCATTGAGAAGGGGCTATCCGAAGCAAGATAAGAGAACAATGTTCAAGCTAAGGGGGCGCCACCTCAAGTTCTCACTCTACAGGATGCTCCAGCTGAGGGGGAGCTACATGAATCTCTCACCCTAGAAAGTGCTCAAGCTGAGGGGGAGCCACTGGAAATGCAAATGGATGATCATGTTGAGGGGGAGCCTCATGATATCCCCATGACATAAGAAGTTTATCCTGAAGATAATGAGAGAGCACCAGAGCCGGAAAGTCACAACAGAGAAGAAGATGATGATGAGGTCAAGATCATAGCTGTGGGCTGTGATGGGTATAGGAAAGCTAATTATGATCAGCTGTTCTCCTATCTACCCTTGATGCCTTTTCATCAAGATCAAATTCTAAACTCTTGGAATCACATGTTTTGGAGCTTCAAAGAATATCCATCCATCTCTGTGCTAGCTCATGGATTTTCAGGTAACTTCAACTTTGCCAAACAGCTAATCACAAATGGCCCCTCTTCAAAAATTGAGCATTAGGTATTATCCATCCCAATCTTTTTCAAAGTTAATCACTATCCACTATTTTTTTCAGCCAATTCTATGAATTTCCAAGCTGGTTGGAAGTGGTCCTCAATCCACTAAATCAATTCCTAATTTTAGAATCCCAAAATTCTGTAACTGATGAACCAAATATGCCCAACCTTATTTTGATTCCATCTCCTCTCATCTCTACTATTACTGACTCAAGCCCAATCGTAGAGTCACATGCTCAAATCGTAGAGCCACCTGCTCTAGAAGCCCAAACACAGGCCCCTCAATCAGATATTCCCTCCTCGTCCACAAATGAATACTTCAACCTTGATCTTTCCCTCTACTCCTTGCAAGATCAATACAAGAGAACATCCCCTCCTCCACACATTCCACAACTCAGTTAACTTCTTTCAGAGCTGCCCACCAAAACTGAGTTCTCAGACGTGTCAAAGAAAGTGATCAAGGACATCGATGATAGTCTTGAAGCTCACACAAAACTCATTCAAATGAGACTAACAAAAATGATCAGTGCTACAAATAGTCTTCCAAGTACCCTAAGCTCTGAGCTCACAAAGAAGCTTAAGAAGATTATCAAAGAAATGATTAAGAGCATAAAGGACAGGGATGAGATCCATTTTCTAGCAGCTAAAAGACATAGAGATGTTGTTCTCGTCTTACAGATGACTCAAGAGGCCCAGAACAAACTTATGTTGGAAAGCATCATCAATCTGTAAACTGCCGTAAAAAGAATTCCAACAATTTTACGTCAGCCAAGGACAACAGACTGACAATGTTCTAGACGTCCTCAAACGAAAGAAAGCTCGATTTGATGCTCTGATCAAAGAGAATCGAGAGGACATTGCTCAAATCCAAAGTCAACTCAACGAGCTTGTCCAAGGATTAACTCGCCTCTCAGAAGACATTCGAACCCTTGATGCTAACATAAAGAGGGAGAATAAAGGGAAATGAGATCAAGGCAGAGGCAGAGGCACATTCATAGCTCAATCATCAAGGAGTCCTCCTCCAAGGCAGTATCATCAATAGACTCCACGATCTGGCCGTCATACTCAATGATCTGATGGTGAGCCAATTATCATGGCTCAACCATTAAGGAGTCTAGGGCCAACTCCCAACTCACAAGAAGTGACTACCATAGGCCTAAGAATGCCAATTAGAGATCATGCATTCATGAATAGGCATGATCACAATCCGAGACTAAGTCAAAGTGAGCTGGAAGATTTAGCCAGAAGAGACGAAGCCAGCAGGAAAAGGAGAGCTGAGGAATATGAAAATCCTCCACTAGGCAAAAGGTCGAAGAAATAGAGATAAGTTGAAATTTATTTCTTATTGATGTAACTGAACTTAAATGTAATATCTATCTTCAACATCAATAAATTCATGCTTATTCTCTAGAAATTTTAGCTGCTCACTGAAATATTAAGTCATATTTACTTTCTAGCAATTGCATCTAGATTTTGATAATCATGAAAACAAATCTCCTTGGTTATGTCAACATCAAATAGGGGGAGATTGTTGGAGAGTGCATATTTTGATTTGATGTTTAAAGTAAATGCTCATGATTATATGTAAAGTCCTTCAAGGAATATATGTACAAGGACTTAGTGATAGATCAAAATTGTTAGGTTGATCTAAGCTTTTAATGGTTAACATTCTGTAATTGAATGTATAGATAAAGAGATCAAACATGTTAGGTTGATCTATGTCTTAAAATGTAATAGATAGGCTTCAACCAGATCGCAGTCTATTGAGCTGATCAGAAGATTGCAGAAGCTAAGGAAGAATCGTAGAGCATTGAAGATCGTAGTGTGTCTGCCTTGAAGGGCCTCTCCAAAAATTGTAGAGTGGTCCAGACGTTTACCAAAGCTAACTCAGAGATCGTAGTATATTCTGGGAAACGTAGAGTCTGCAAGACAAGTAAGTGAAGATCGTAGTGTGCTAGTCCTTAAAAGAAATCGCAGTGTTCTCGTTTGATCAGATCAGGCACCAAGGTGGAAAGACGCCACGATCTAAATCGTAGTGTATCATCTGCCTATATCAGAAGCACTAAGCCTTGATCATTTGTTTAACGATAAATCTCAATAAATGTGGAATGGGTTATAAACATTGAAGTCCTCACCAGTCCCAATGGCACAAAAGATATCCTTAGTATACAACGAAGGAAACGTATTGAAGAAGCTAAGGAATGGAACATGGGTTAGAGGAAAACACCTTTTAAGGTGTTAGGTGAGAAAGCAGTCTGTTGTGTCAGTGGGCCAGCATACAATTCAGAAGATGTGCAGAAAAGTCTCCATCAAAGTTTAAAAACGTCAAACGCATTTAATGCTTCAACGGATGGCTTCAACAGATAGATTTCAAGGATCACATATATGCAAAACATCTGCAGATAATTCAACTAAGCAAGCATTGAACAAAACGCTGAAGAACACTCAATGCTCAACTCTACGATCTGAGAAAAAGAGAAAGCTTGCTCAGCTACTCAGTTCTTTCGAACATGTGATTAACAACAACTGAGTAGCATCAACCAAGAACTCAACAACTACCAATCAACTGAAATAAGAGTTCCAAGTGAACTATGAAGAACCAAGTCTGCTGGACTTGAAGAGTTCAAGAGTGAACTAAGAAGTTCCTAGATTGCTGATGTAGAAGGAATCTGTGAGATTCAGAAAGTGTTAAAGATATCTTTAGTGGATTTCCTACTCGAGGAGTAGAAGAGTGGACTAGAAGCTTTATGTGCTCTGAACCACTTAAAATTGATGTGTCTCTTACATTCTTGCTATTGTAATTATGTGTATGTGCACACCTAGAGGGAGGGTGAATAGGCGTTTAAGCTAAAAGTGATAAACGGTGAAAACTTTTTATAACTTTATGCTACAGGTTTAATTCAGACAGCTACGCCTGTCTGCTTTAGTGTCTATTCTTCGTTTATGATTATCAGACAGCTAGACCTGTCTACCTTAGTGTCTGGATAGGCGTGATGAATAAAATTGTGCAGAATGTGAATGGCAGTTAAAGAGATAAACAGAAATAAAAAACACACCAATATTTTTACGTGGTTCAGCCCCTATCCTCTAATCTAGTGGCCTAATCCACGTCCAATCCCAACTAGGATTGGAAACACTTTTTATTAAACTTAATATTCAATTAAATACAGTAAAAAGAACTCCCTGTTACAAAGAAGCTTCAATTCTGATGTTGGACACCAATGTCCCCTTTGCACCTCTGCAACTTGTACACCTCTGCACCTGTTCTTACCTCTGAAAACTTTGAAGCATCCTTTGAACAAACCCACTAAACTCTAGAAACTCTAGACCACCAAAGCTAATAGTTTTGTCTTTCAAATTACAATGATGGTGATTCCAATGGAATATCAACTTTCTAGCCTAAGGATAACAAAACATTGATTTCTAGAAAGACTATTAGAAAGCTATAAGAATTAAGAAGAATGAATTGCTGCTTTCCAATTGTTGGGGCTTCTCCATAACCGAGCATGATGCAGCTTTATATAACATGAAGGCCAATGGCTATATTTGTTAGCAAGAAATCAGATAATTTAAATCCCATAATTAAAGCTACAATATTGGCCAACGGTTATGAACATAAGATAGAATAGGAAACTCATATCAAAGTTGGTATACCCCATGATATTAGCAATTAAAGAGTCCAACAGATTTGGTAAATCAAGGATATAATAAGAGTCCAAATAAGTTATCATATAAGATAAGTCCAGTTGGATTCTATAAAGAATCGCACAATATTAGGAGTCATAAAACTATATATCCAAACTTTATTAAAGGAGATTGATATGATTTTGTTAAAGATTTGTTAACACCTGTTTCCTTAATAAATGGACATTTTAAAACCAAAACAGATTTCTTAGAAAACCAACCTTCCTTAATAAACTTCAATTCAAATCTTCCTTAATAAGCTCCAATTCAAATCTTCCTTAATAATATTACAAACCCATGCATATTAATTATAATATTATAAACCATAATCCATGCATATTTAATAATATAATAACAAACTATGAACCATGTACACGTCTAATATCCTTAAATTAGTCATCATTCAAAACATCATAAAATCAAAAACCAACATTCTCCCCCTTTTTGATGATGACAATTTATGCACCAACATGCCCCCCCTAAGTATATGGCTCCCCCTAAATGTATGCATATTAAGGAGTAAAAAAAATTACTTTATCCAAATAACCATCATTGCATATTCCAGCATAATATAGTATCTCAATATCAACATGAATACTAATTCAAACCAATTTAAATATATCCAAAAATATCTCTCCCCCTTTGTCATTATCAAAAAGAAACAAATCATCAAGTTATATCTCCCCCCCTTTGTCATCAACAAAACATAATTCATATCAATTTAGTTGAATTTAGTTATCTCACCCCATTTGCCAAATTAAAAAATAAGCATAAAGAATGACAATAGAACAAGGTTATAACAAAATCACATATAGCAAGTAAATAATATAATCATACCTTTGTAATTTGTTACCTATATATCAACCTTTTATCAAGATTGTCATGTATATTAAATATGGAGCATTTGACATAATAAATGATGTTATGAACCCTTGTAATACGAAATCCATAGAGTTTTTATAATAATATATCTAATTAAAACTCTCTTTAAAAAACAACATGAGGTACTTACAGATTCCGCCAAATAATTTATAGGTAACTTACTCTCTCAAAGTAAAGAATCATCCATCTTCATTTTGATCTTGAGACACCTACAAACAAATAGTCTCTATCTTTTTGATACCCAAATCTTCTTGGGTCCTTTTGGGTTAGTAGCATATAAATCACTTTTCTTTACCCAAATTTGTTTTATTCTAATTTTATTGCAATTAGAATCAAAATTACCTTTAAAACCACATTTTTTACAAGTAATAAATGGTGAACAATAAAGTGGTTTATGCCTTGATTTACTATTAATCATTCTAATATTATTATTAGTAGGATTATACCCAATTCTTTGTTTATCAAGACTAGACCTTTGTGCCCTTAACATAACATTTAGGTTCTCTTCTCCTTGCACAAATTTAGCAAGATCATTTTTTAAAGATGCTATTTCTGCATTTGTTATATTATCATCATGTTGAACATTCATCATTTTTCCATCATTAAAAGTACCTATGCATGCATCTCTCATTTTCAAATTTTCTTTTAACACTTCATTTTCATTTTTAAGATATTCATTTTCTTTTCTCTCTTTAATAAGCGACTTAACTTCATTCATTAGTTCATTTACACAATTCTTAAAATAGACAGTTTTCTTTTTGAGCTGTTAATTTTCATTTTGTAAAGCAATATAATCAAGCATAGATATTTCAAAAGCTTCATGAAAATTTGTTACCTCAAGTTGATCATCATCTTCTAGTCCTATGAAACAGAGTTGGACAGTTTCTTCTTCTTTGTTTCGTTTTGAACTTACTCACTTGAGTTGAGCTACCTTTTTTATTTTTCCTTTGTTTCTTTCTTTGAAGTAGTCTCTCGAGTTTTCTTGAGAGCATTTCAATTTCTTCATCAAAATCTTCGTGATCACTTTCGTCATTGCTCTCGATTTGAAGTGCCAATGTTTTCTTTATTAATGCTTCATCTTCTTCATCATACCTCTTGAGTTGATTTTCAAATTCTTCAAGCTCTCCAAACAAGGTAAGAGTTTCCATGGTAATAATTTTTGGTGAGTCTTGGAGAGTTGTGACTTTCGGAGCAAACCGTTTGGGCATGACTCTTAGCAGCTTTCTATTAATTTCCCTCTGATCAATTTTTCGTCCCAGCATACTTAGAGAGTTCATTAGAGTAAGAAATCTCCCTTGAACTTCATTAATTGTTTCATCTTTTTCTAATTTGAAGAGTTCATATTCTTGCATCAACATACTTAGCTTGACTTCCTTCACCTTAGTAGTTCCCTCGTGGCTCATTAAGAATGTATCCCACATTTCTTTTGTTGTGTTGCACGATGATACTTTATCAATTTCAGCTTGGACTATTCCGCTTAGCAAGGTGTTCATGGCTCTTGAGTTGTAGGAAAACATATAGCTTTCGTTTGCATCCATCTCCATGAGATCCTTTGGTTTGCCATCATGTCTAGGAATGATAAGTCCATTTTCAACAACCCACCATTCCCATGGGTCTCTTTTAAGAAAAATCTTCATTCTGAACTTCCAAAAGTTGAAGTTTTCACTTCCGAACAACAGCAATGGCCTACTTGTGGACTGACCTTCTTGAAAGTTTAGGTGTGGCATAGGATCTTCCCCTACGACCTGCAACGATCAATATTTGTAGAGCCTTGCTCTGATACCAAATGTAATTATGTGTATGTGCACACCTAGAGGGAGGGTGAATATGTGTTTAAGCTAAAAGTGATAAACGGTAAAAACTTTTTATAACTTTATGCTACAGGTTTAATTCATACAGCTGCGTCTGTCTGCTTTAGGGTCTATTCTTCGTTTATGATTATCAGACAGCTAGACCGGTCTGCTTTAGTGTCTGGATAGGCGTGATGAATAAAAATGTGCAGAACGTGAATGGCATTTAAAGAGATAAACAGAAATAAAAAACACACCAATATTTTTACGTGGTTCAGCCCCTATCCTCTAATCTAGTGGCCTAATCCACGTCCAATCCCAACTAGGATTGGAGACACTTTTTATTAAACTTAATATTCAATTAAATACAGTAAAAAGAACTCCATGTTACAAAGAAGCTTCAATTCTAATGTTGGACACCAATGTCCCCTTTGAACCTCAGCAACTTGTACACCTCTGCACCTGTTCTCACCTCTGAGACCTTTGTAGCATCCTTTAAACAGACCCACTAAACTCTAGAAACTCTAGACCACCAAAGCTAATAGTTTTGTCTTTCAAATTATAATGATGGTGATTCCAATAGAATATCAACTTTCTAGCCTAAGGATAACAAAACATTGATTGCTAGAAAGACTATTAGAAAGCTATAAGAATTAAGAAGAATGAATTGCTGCTTTCCAATTGTTGGGTCTTCTCCATAACCGAGCATGATGAAGCTTTATATAACATGAAGGCCAATGGCTATATTTGTTAGCAAGAAATCAGATAATTTAAATCCCATAATTAAAGCTACAATATTGACCAACGGTTATGAACATAAGATAGAATATGAAACTCATATCAAAGTTGGTATACCCCATGATATTAGCAATTAAAGAGTCCAACAGATTTGGTAAATCAAGGATATAATAAGAGTCCAAATAAGTTGTCATACAAGATAAGTCCTGTTGGATTCTATAAAGAATCGCACAATATTAGGAGTCATAAAACTATATATATCCAAACTTTA
Source organism: Panax japonicus (assembly GCA_020205505.1). Lineage (NCBI taxonomy): Eukaryota > Viridiplantae > Streptophyta > Magnoliopsida > Apiales > Araliaceae > Panax > Panax japonicus. Next base: position 50,768,434 of record CM035100.1, read on the forward strand.
TTAAAGGAGATTGATATGATTTTGTTAAAGATTTGTTAACACCTGTTTCCTTAATAAATGGACATTTTAAAACCAAAACAGATTTCTTAGAAAACCAACCTTCCTTAATAAACTTTAATTCAAATCTTCCTTAATAAGCTCCAATTCAAATCTTCTTTAATAATATTACAAACCCATGCATATTAATTATAATATTATAAACCATAATCCATGCATATTTAATAATATAATAACAAACCATGAACAATACACACGTCTAATATCCTTAAATTAGTCATCATTCAAAACATCATAAAATCAAAAACCAACAACTATAACTGTTATAATTGTCTCACTCTCAACAACTCACTATATCTAAAAGAGAGATTAAACATATCATAATTTTGCTTTGTTTTAATCATTATCAAACTAACAAAGTAAAACAAAAAGAATTTTAAATATTTATTCAACCCCCCTTCTAGATAACTATTGTGCCTCCGAGAACTAACAAAAACCTTCCACAAAACTCTCTATTTTTCTCTCCCCTATCTGAATTCCTTCTATCTGTCACAAATTATCTTATCATACATCTTAAACAAGGTTTCATTAGTGATAGGAGGCCTTCAGAATCTACGAGATCTGTTGCAGTTATAAATATTAAATTTTGGGGCATTGAATTGCAGTCTTGGCTGTAGACGAGAAATACAAAGAAGCAATTTATAGTACTGCCAAGCGGTTAGTTGCAACCATTGATGGCCTTCAAGATCCCAGTGGACCCTCAGTTAAAGACAGTAAGCGAGAATGGGTTAAATACCCTTTTCTCTACTCTACTAGACCTCGGTTTACAAATACATCATTGAACTAAATTTTTTTACGGTCAACTCATTGAACTACAAATTATTCACAAAAAGTGATAAAACCGTCTATGTTTGTTAACCATTTAACAGAAAATTGACGTGGCAATAAGTGGCAGTATATAATTCAAATATGTGGTAGTATATACTTACATGGATTAAATATATAATTAAAATTATTGTATTATTATATACTGCTATTTTATTAATTAATGTTGTTAAGCACTTTATTTACTAAAAAATTATAGAATTTTACCTAGTTTCTTAAAATTACTCCCTTGAAAAACTTCATTCCCTTCAAAATTAAAAGATATATTTTTGAAGACAATTTTATATTTTTTAAAAAATATTTATATTTTTTATATAAAAAATATAAAAAAGTAAAAATTTTATATAAAAATATAATATATATAATAGAAGGATATCCTCATCAATTTAGAGGAGCAATAAGAGATTGATGGTTAGAGGTTGGAGGTTGAAGATTGGCAGATGTTTGAAATAGTTGGTTTTGATTACAGATTCTCAATAACTAAAAATGTTCTTGGCTACTTATGGTTTGATATGAACATATTTTGGATTTTGGGTCTGATGGAAATGAATTTTGGGTTTGATTTGATCTGTGCAAATTTTGAGTTTTGAGTTTTGATTCTGTGAACGAATTTGGGTTGCCTCTGTTGGGGTTTCGATACAAAAACGCACAGCGAAAATTAAAATTTTAAAGCAATTTCGAAACCCTAAACATGATACATGCGAAAATAAATTAACTCAGTGTAAAGAGATTATACCGAATATGAAAATGCTTCTGAAACGCTTCGAATCTCCAACGCTTACGAAACTACGTCTCTATGGTATCCACACGAACGTCGCACGAACCGTCGCACGATTCTGCAATAAAGGGACTTGCGGTACTAGCCACCAAAGGAATAGGATTTTTCGAAAGGTTTTCTCTCTAGTCTCTCTCTAAGAGCGGCTAGGGTTTTTGAAGTTATGATATTTTCCTAAGTGGCTGCTATATATCATATATATATAGTAGTTAAAAGGTATTAATTAAAACCTAATTTCATAAAATCCGAATATATATATATATATATATATATATATATATATATATCTTAATTAAGTCTTACTTAATTAATATACATATATACAAATTATCCTTTTAATTTAAATTTGTGATTTAAATACTATTAATCATATTAATATATTTAAATCCTTAAAATTTAAATTAATTCCCTTTTAAATTACGTTCTACGTGTGTGACCCTATAGGTTATTATTACGTTGACAATAATTTTAAAATCATATTATAAAATTATAAATAGTGAGCAGCATCTAGTAATGCATCACTGCTACCCAAGTAATAATAAGATCGATGATTCGATGCAACCTTTTCATGAAACAGTAATTTAATCCTTTAAACCTTAATATCCTAGATTAAACTCGAGTCATAGAATGTGTCATACTTTTTATAATTTAATCTGAGTTTTTCTTGATCAATGAGTAGACTATATGAAACAAATCACTATTTGAGCATGACCATGCATTTCATAGTCCTACTCAATCAAGAGGCCCATGGATATCACCCCTAATATATAGGATGGTTAAATTTCATCTAGATCACTCATATTCCTCACACGATTCATGATGTACCCAATAATCACATTTATAGTCCACCCTATTAAAGGTGACATTTGATGATATCAAAGTACATAAATTTCCGTGTAGAAATATAGTGATTTCAGGTCGGAGGACCATTACATCATTGTTATTATGAGAATTGTTAATTACACTTCGCATAATGCTCCACATAGAATTCTCATGGTGGGTCTGTCCAGTACATCGTTCTCTAACATGTACATATGCATTGACTTAATATCTCATATATTTATGACCAATGAGATTTGGTCATCAGTCAATCCACATACTAGTCTTAATGCATCATTGTTGTCCCATCAACAATGATACTCGACTAAGGACATTTAAGAACAATGATACTAATTGTAATTATATAATTTCATGTTCAAGTCACATACTTGAAACTATATAATTTGTATCAATATTCTAAGGATTTTTATTATGTTAACATTTATATAACGCAGTAAATAAAACCATAATAAAATCATTCATTTATTCAATCAAATATAATATCAAAACGTTAAGCAATTATATCAAATAATTTGTCTCTAGGGCATAAACTCTAACAGTCTCATATACAAAAGAATTTTTGGTTCTCTCTCTCCATATCTAATGGTTTGGGATTTTTAAAAAAAATGATATTTGAAGTATTTTAATTTTTTTTCTTTTATATTTAAGCTTAAATTTAATGATTTCATAATATAAATAACAATTATATTAATTTTCAAAAATAAAAATAATAATTAATTTTCAAAATTTTAGTTATATTTTTTAAGTTTAAATTTATTTTTATGAATTTTAATTTTTAATTTATACTTATTATTAAACTCATTTATTTTTCAATGTGGCAACAAATAGAATAATATCACATGAAACAGCTGGCATGGATTTTTATTTTAAAAGTGACGTAGATTTTCCGTTAAAAGCAACTCATTTAACGGATTTTATTTTGTAACGATTTGAAAATAATTTGTAATTCAATGAGTCGATTGTAAAAAATTTCAGTTCAATGATGTATTTCTAAACTGAGTTCGAGTAGAATGAGGAAAAGTAGATTTAACCCGAGCGAGAATCCAATTTCAAAACCAAGGAGGAGACTGAAGAGAAACGTGGTCAATTTACTCTTGTTGTTGGAGGTTTGTTAGTAATTGCTTTTGTTGTTCCTGATGGCACAATACTATGCCTATGTATCCAGAAAGTGACTTTTTCTGCACTTTTAGATTTATGTTCTGTTTAATTTTCTTTTCTTTTTTCATGAAAACATGTATAAAATGCTGTATAAATGGTCATACGGTCCAACTGGTTCATGGATCCGGTTAGGATGAAGTTTATTTTTTGGTAAGTTGGTCAATTAGTCAATAGAATGCTGACACACATAGAGCCTCGCCTGCGTGTCAGTACTCTATTGGCCAATTAACCAACTTATCCAAAAATACACTTCATGCTAACCACTCCCGGAATTACATGTATACTATGTGCGCTAAAAAATTTTAAACTACTTTTTTATTGATGGTGAAAGTTCGACCCTTTAGTGACGTATGAGGTCAATAGCAGTTTAAAACAAATGATAAAATTCCTTGGCGCATTTCGCTTCCAGTCACATGGAATGCCGTTGGTCGTATATAAACTTCATTGATCAATTAAAGTATCGGTATGGAGTAACAGATACAGAATAAGATAATGACGATAAGCATATTAGGTCTTTAGAACTTAAGCTTGATAAGGAAAGGCATCTTGTCCGAAAAGGGCGGATCAGAATATTTCCCAGTGAGTATTTGTGACGAAACATACTGATTTGCAGCCTCTGTGTAATGAATTCCATCCCAATTTACATATTCAGTGTTATCACTGCATGCTTTTGCTGTGACCGAGCTCCCATTTAAAATTCTAGTTTGACCACATGCAACACGACTGTCGTAGTTCAAAGGCGGTCCTCCATAACCACAACAGGCCGCCAAGGGTTGTTCAAATCCTGCAAATATTAGACTTATAAAATCAACATTAATTCCACGTATATTGGTCTGAATATATAACAAAATATGCAGAAGTAAATTCTAAGGACTTGACACCATGCTTTGATTAATGTACTTATCAATGACTACACAAACTTGAAAGTATAATCTCTCATAATTCTGCCAAATATGGCCCTGAATAATTCGTTTTCATTACTGACATGAGGCAGAAAAGTGCAAGTCTTAACGTAAATATGGCCCTGGATCTTTGCTCAAGTTGCTGCGAGTATATGTGCTTGCTGCAGGGATAAGATATGTCTTTCTGTTTCACTTTCTTTGTAGTTTTTGTTGTTTTCTGTCAGTTCAGTATCTTCTTGTCTGTTCTCAGTTTAGTCAAGTCTACTTTCTCTCTTTCAGTACCAACTTTGCATGCAATTTGCCGAACGTCTTTAAATGTAATCTTTATGTAAAAGACTTCAGACTTCCCTATAATCATAGAGGGTATACAAAGGAATACTTACCATATCTTGAGTAGTTAGCAATGAGGTTAGATTTTATTGTAAATATGTCGACGTAAGTGACATTTGCGTCCGAATATTGCCCCTTTAGTTTTGTGCAGAGCGCGTGAAGCTGCAGGTTGAGAAGTTTAGAAGCTTGGTTATGTGTGCTCACGCATCCTAGCTCGTCCAGCTTTGATGGATCCGTTCCAAATTTGACGATATTCTGTGGTAAGCAACCGAGAGGACCTGTGTTATGAATCCAAAAATTTCTTGCCCCTTCATCGTATAATTTCTGAGGCAAAGAAAAGTGCGGAAGTATTAGAACAAAGGGAGTCTGACCAATGTAAGTTATTCTTCTTTAGTAAAACTCATTGTTTTATCAAAAACATGATGAAATTATGTCGGAATATAGAATATAGAATATAGTGTGAAATTTGAAGGAGATTCTATTATAAGTTAATTCAACCTTGATTCCAGTTTCAAATTCTAATAAAATTGTTGGTATTGAAGCAAGAACTTGATCCAAAGATTTCGAGTTGAAAGCTCCAGCAAGATCATTCTGCCCTATGTCAAACATATAAAGGCCCTTCCCAAAATATTCTACAGAAGGAAGGTACTTATCGAGCCTTTTAGCTGCAGCAAATTACATTAACCAAACCTTACGTTAAAAAAGCATTATTGCAATTTCATCTTCTTCATTTATAGAAGATAGAAGTAGCTAAATCAAAGATGATCCAATTTAATTACTTACATTTGGCTTGAATTTCGAGAACACGAGCTTTGAATCTAAGAAACTGAGCCAGCTGAATCCCAAATGAAAATGGACTAACAGATGATGCAGTTGCTGGAAGTATGGTAGAGCCTGCAGCTGCAAAGTTGCATCCTTTTTTGAAACTCGGCGCCCCTATCGCGTCTAAATAGGCGTTTAAAAATGGTAAATCCATCGCATCCACTGCAAAAAATTATCATCCCTTTAGAATACAATACAGGATTAAGTATGTAATTTCACAGGCTCTACAATATATTCACTCACAATGTACTATTATTTGTTAGCATAATGAAACCAGAGGAAACAGGCAATTAACTACTAAAAAACAGAGGAAACAGGGGAGTCTACAACGTAGAAAACAGAGTAAAAACAGGGGAATCTTCTATAAATTTAAAAAATTAAAATTGAAACTGATAGTCTACATACATAAGAAAATTTTCATGTAAATTATACAACATACTTAAAAAGTCTATGATCAAGCGGCCATCGCAGAACCTCCCCAATGGATTCTTGAAGTAAGATTGCCCGTTAGGGGGGTCGAGGGGTTCGCCCATTCCAGCAACGAGCCCTCCCGTGTCCGAATTCGAATCACCAAAGTTGAAAACTGCTGGAAAACTGAAGTCAATGGAATAAGAAAGAGGCAGACAGATGAAGCATAAGATGAGAGGAATTTGGCTGATAGAAGCAGCTTTGGGAGCCATTGTCTGTTGGCAAATGTAGCTTTGGCTACCGACCAGCACTATCATATTCCTCATACTTATAAGCCTACTGGTATTTGTTTGTAGTTTAAGTTAGCTTTATATTTGGGAAACTCCATATAGTATAAGTACCAAAAAGTCCTTGTGTATAATTAAAATGTTATGTTGCTGCATTAAAATAAACTTCTCTTGACAAGGACTCAATAGGTATTTTTAATTTTTCTTTATTCTCCTTTTCCATTAATTTTGGGGGTTTTTGCATTTTCAGTGATCAGACACCTTAAAGAAATTTGATTCATATATACTCAACAAAACCTTTTTGGTGGGTTTGTCTATCAAAGTGGGACCTCTTACTATAACTGGTATTAATCAAGATAAAAGGTGAGGGTAGATGTCGAAGTAAAATGTTCTTTTGGGGTAATTTTGTATTTTCATAGAAAATTGAGATGTAAACAAAAAAACAAGACCCACCTCAACCAATTTTTTTTGTTTGCTTCCAAGTATGGAAAACTTGAGAGGCTTGTTTTGCATCTGTACAAAATATTCTTAAATACCAACAAACTCTACGCCTTTTCAAGAAAGACAACCAAGTCCAAATGGATAAGAAATGACTGCAAAACTATACATTTTTTTATGATTTTATACAAGGATGGGTTCGCACTGACGTATGGTTAAGGAATTAGGCTAGGCGAAACTTTGGTTTTTTTTTTTTATATCAAATTATATCCTTTTCACATCAAAGAATAACCGAGCCAGCGTCTGAAAATAGGGTTAAATACACTTTTTCTCATTACTACTGAGGGTCGGTTTACAAATATATTCATCGAACTGATTTTTTTTACATTCGACTCACTGAACTTAATTTTTTTACAAACCGTTACAAATTCTGTTAAATTGTTTGACTTTGGACGGAAAAATTACACGAACTGCCACGTAAGAGAGAGAAAACCTACACGTCAGACATTTTTCTTTGTAGCATGCCTAGATGGAAACTTGTATAAATTTAATGTTAAATTAATCAAAATCAAATAAATAAAATAAATTAATCCATTCAAAATAAAAGTACAATAAAAATATTTTTTTAATTTATTTTAATCATTAATATTTGTTTGGTAGAATAATATTTTGGTATTATAGCACACAAAAACTCTTTTTTTTCAATTTGATATAATTTTAAATAAATTATATAAATTACACATAAATATATAATTTTTTTAATTTAAATAATTCATTACTTTAATTAACCCATCTTCAAATCTGCCTCCCTCCTCTGTTATTTCCGATCTGCCTCCTCTGTTAATTCATATTCAGATCTGCCTCCCTCCTCTGTTATTTCCGATGTCCCCTGAGGATTTTGGTATCAAAACAATAAATTCTCTATTGGATTTTCTCTCTCCTTTATTATCTCCATCTTCGTCAAAAAAAAATTCAGCTCTTCGAATTCTGGCCTTGAGAACTTGAATTCTCCACGAATAATTAGATTTGACTTGGTTTGTTGATGTTCTCTCCTTTTCGCCAGATTTTATGGTGGTTTGGTTTGTTGTTTCTGATTTTATGTGCTCTAATGGCGTTAATCAAGTTGGATCTGACCAGATTTGATTTAAGTAGACTAGATCTGGTGTTAACGATAGAGGAGGAGGTGGTTCGGTATAGGCGCAATGGCGGCAGTGGCGGCGGCGGCGATGGATGGAACATGACAGTGGTTGTGAGCAGAGGTTTGTGACGCTCCCAAATTCAGGTACTTGAAACCCGAACTCAGTGCTTCACGATACCATTTCTATGAGCGGAATAATACTAATAATAATAACAATAATATAGATTATCAAATTTAATTTACATATTATCAGAGTTTTAAATCCCAAGCACGAAACCTTCAAACATTCGTTACATTACATGATAATTAATATATATCATCATTATCCTAATAAAGTCTAGTTATTACAAAAGATAGCATTATCTTTCATTCAGCGACCTTCCTTTCCCTTTGTTCTTGGCAGAGCCTTCAGGTTATTCATACTTAGCTGAAAATATTTTAATTAAGCAAGGATGAACATTTGAGTGCCCAACAAGTAATAGCAACAATAACATTTAGCTGAACAAATTAAATGTTTTCTTTGAACGATACTTCTACAATGAATCAACAGTTGTGAAGTAAGCTGAATCAATAATAAACAAACTATCATTTCGATTTCAAATTTTTGAAACTACGTATAGACTATAAATGATGATCATTTGACAGACTATGAACATTGTTTTCTATTTTCGAAAATGTTAAACAGAACTTCATCTGTAAACCGTCATTACTTACGGGCACGGGGGGTGATCAGCCCGTTATGCCCTGTATTGATCAATACTACATTATAGGACGATATTTTCATCCAGCATTTCCGCCTTAGGCACATAAAAGTTTCCCATATTTGGGATGTTCATACCAGTCTTGAATCCGAACCAAAATAATTCAGTTGGATAACAATAATGTTCTTATCTTGTTCAACAAAAATTTTAAGTTAGTGTCTAGCCAGATCAAATAGCTTAGACGACTTTTAATTCAACTTGTACATACTGGACACCGATAAGTATGTATCAACATGTGATAAAATATAATGATTATCCAAGTGAGGACACTTGTATAACCATGTTTAGAAATTAACGAACAGAATATATTTCTTGATCTACAATAACAGAATTAAGGAACTTGTACAACGGGATATAATTTAATAATTTACTTACACAGAATCATTGCATAAGTATATACAAAGGTTGAAATATTTGAACAATTGAACAGAATAGTTTAGATATTATCTTACACATGTCCATTGCATAAAGTAAATGCAAAGGGTTAGATACTTGCCTTGTCTGCTGCTTACACAACTTAGATTTATCTTTTATATCAAGCCCTATTATTAAATAGATGATTCGTTCGATTAGAATAACATATCATGTCATATTGTACTACTATTTGCAGTCAGCACATAACCTAATCACATTGTCAAGTAAATTTAACAACCATTGAATCACAAATAAACAGTTATCAAGTCAAACTATCTAAGTCCAGATCAATTTCTGAAATATGTCGGTGTATTGACAATTTTATCGGGTAATTATCGAGTCTAAGACTCTAAACCGTAACTTAGTATTTGTCATATTATTTTTAAATGACTTATAATAATTTTTAAACCTTTGTTATAATTTATCACGAATTTTCAAACATCAGAATCATTATTAAATGATTTAAATATTAAATAATACTATTACCATTAATATTTAATTACTATTCAACTATTAATGAAATCATTTCCAAGATATCAAAGTTATTTATAATAACTCAAAATACTTTTAAAGTATTAATATTATCCTTAAATGATTTTTAAAACATTTAAAATTATTTTTAAATAATTATCATTAATATTTAAATATTAATGTACTATTTTTCAAAATATTAAAAGTCATTAATCATAACTTAAAATATTTTTAATTCATTTATATCCCCTTTTAAATGATTTTTAAATTAATAAAACCATTTTAAAACTATTTATTTAATATAATTATTAAATAAATTTAATATTATTAATGTTAAATTAATATCATTAATATTAAATTATTAATGAAATTATCTTTTAAATATTAAAAGTTATATTTTATAACTTAAAATATCTTTAAACACTTTATTTTCATTTAAAATGATTTTTATAATATTAAAATCATTTTTAAACTAATTTATTTAATATAATTATTAAATATTTTTAATATCATTAAAAATAATTAATTAATGAATTTTACCTTTAAATATTAAAATTTATATTTTATAACTTAAAATAATTTTAAATACATTATTATTATTTAAAATAATTTTTAATATTATAAAATCATTTTTAAATTATTTATTTAATTCATTTATTAAATAACTTAATTATCATTAATATTAATTTATTAATGAAATTTATCACAAAATATTAAAAGTCACAAAAAATAACTTAAAATATTTTCTTATATCATATTATAATTTTAAATGATTTTTTATGTATTAAAATTATTTTAAAATAATTTATTTAATATTATAATTAAATAAATTAAATACTTTTAATATTCCAAAAATATTATACATTTATGAAATATACTCAAAATAATTAAAATATAATTTTTAGACTTTTAAATAATTTTTACTAATTTAATTTATATTTTTAATAATTAAAAACTAATTTTTTCTATTTATTTAATAAAAATAATTAATTTTTATGCAATACTGTCGCTAAAGGGCCCTATAGCGATGAAACTGTCGCTATAGGTGTTCTTGAGTTGTTCTTCATGAAACCTAGAACATCAAGCCAGTTACCGAGTGACCATGTTTGACCTGGTCTAATTTCGTGTGTGTTATGTTTCTGGACATGTTGTTTGTCAGATCGTGTTGTGCTAATGTAAGACTACAAGATGCAACAACGAACAAGATTAAAACATTCACTAATTGAAAGATCTAAATCGTCAAAATAGATGTCAGAACTGTTCTTCATTTTCTAGGTTACCCAGAAATGAAGAACAGTTCGACCTGTCTATTTTGGGCTTCCATAGCTTGCATTTTTGTTGATGTTTTAGTGATATTAAGCCTTCATTATGTAGACCACATGTAAGTCTACAGATTCATTACATAAAAACATTTTAACATCACATAAAGTAGATATGGGCCGGTCAAAGTAGTGGTTCGAAACTTCTTATGAAGGTTTCTGGGTTACCCAAAAACTTCATCCGGCAGTTTCGTCCTCACCACTTTGACCACTGATTACTTTGATTCAGAGAAGGGTCTAATGATTCTAGAGGCATGTTAACGTAGTCTAGACTTCAGACAACAATATTACAGCAATAACAGGGTCTAACACGTAAACAGAAGCAAGATCTAAATGAATGAACAAGTTGTCAGACTTTCTGGGCACGTTCTGGGTTACCTAGAAACGTGTGGTCAATGCCGGTCAACGTGGTTTGACCACTAATAACTTTCTACTGGCTTACGATCTGACTTTGATTCCAGTTTCAGATCAAAGATCTCATAGCATACTACCAGATCAAAGCTTAAAAACAAAAAAACACATAACAGGACGAGATCTATGGGACCTGACATTTGGTTGTCAGACCATATTTCTCATTTTTCCAGATTTTACAAATATTCAAATCCGAGCCTCTAGATGTTATGGATCTAACATCTAGCAACCCAGATCATCATTAGACATCTTATATAAAATGTTTAACAAAAAAAATTCTAACATCTAACAACAGAATTTTGGACAGAATTCAAGCTAGGGTTTTATACCTTCTATGATTAATTTCTGATTCTGGCTTTTGATTTGGTTAGGGATGATAGTGGGGCTCGGTTTTTGTGACTGAAATGCCTTAGAATTTTCGTTGGTTTGAGTTGAGAGAAAAGGTTTGAGTGTTTGGAGAGAAATGAGCTTGCAAATGATTTTCTCTCTGCATTGCTATAAATACAAGGGCTAGATACATGTAATGCTGATATAGAGACTGATTTGCTGGAGTTTTAAGTCAAGAGAGTTGTTATATTAGGTCACCAACCCATCCTATTGTCAAAACCTACATGTTAGACTTCAATAATGCTTAGAGGGGCAATTTGGTCATTTATATTTCTAATTTAATGGTATTCTTGTCATTTGGTAAACCCTTAGGGTTTGACCCTTAGGGTTTAACCCTAAAGTTTAGTACATAGCATTTGTAGGATTTAGCAATTAGGTTTTGCACAAAATAAAAAAATAAAATAAAAATTTTAGTTTCTAAAATTTATAATTAGGGTTTTCTTAATTAAATTAGTTTTCTAATTACATTATACAGGAACATTAGGGTTTAATAATGTTAATTATAATTAAGATCACTGATTTATCAATTAGAGCACCCATTTGGTAATTAGGGTTAACAGTATTCTAATTAGAACTAACAATTTAATAATTAGGGTTAAAAATTTGTAATTAGGGTTTCTAATCACATTAATCATGATCATTAGGGTTTAAAGTCCGCTAATGAGTATTAAACATCCTAAATTAGCAATTAGGGTTTCCCAATTTGACAGTTAGGATTCCAAAATACTAGTTAGGGTTTTAATTTTATAATTAAGGTTTTAAGTCAATAATTAGGGTTTACCTAATTAGCATTTATATTTATAATATTCGACATTGATCACATTATTATGATTTCCTAAAAATATCTTGAACTCTAATTTGTATTTTAAATTAGGGTTTCACACAATAATACTAGGGTTTGTCATATAACGCCATAATTGACCAACCATTATCGGTCCACGTATACAGTACATATTTATAGCACTGAAAAATCAAAAATATAATTAATATTATATTATTATTATCATTCCTTGTTCCAAAACCAAAATTAGGGTTTGGATTCCATATCTGATTTACCTTGCATAAACAGCTTTATTAATTAAGTTAAAATATTTAACTTAATAATCCAAACTAAAATTCATATAAATAAATAATTATTATAATAACTAAAATAACCATTCCTTATATTATTTAAATAATATAATATCATATTTCCTTTGAAAAAATAAATAATAGAAACATTTCTACAATAAAATTAATTATTATAAGAATATAATTTATAATGATCATTAATTCTAAAATAAAATTATTTGTAAATATTCATGTAATAAATATATTTTTATTTACCACATAAATACATATACACATTATCTTGTACAAATCCTCATCCTTAAAATAAAAAAAAAATTACGCAAAATTTCTATTTTATTTATATAGTAAATATCGGGTTATTACAAGCTTTCCGTTAACTTTTAACACTTTTAGACGAAAATTTTAATTTTTGTAAAAAAGTTATAGTTTAATGAGTTGACCGTAAAAAAATTCACTTCAATGATGCATTTGTAAACCGACCCTTAGTAGAGTGGGGAAAAGTATATTTAACCCTCTGAAAATATTGAAGTCTAAAATCCTAAGCAGAAAACTTCGATTGCCTTCAACCTCTTCGGGAACCGCATCTAAATTGGCCTTGAGAGCCTTGTTCTCTCTCTTAAGCTGTGAAATAAATAGAATCCATTACCTCAAATAAATTAGAATTTAGACATCGTAATTTACTTTATGAGCGTGGTGGCCACTGTTTATCATATTTGGCTCCCCTACTTTACACTTTCCCTTCAATTCCCTCGAGTACACTACCTTTTTATCTTAACATTTTTGTTAGTATCCAACTATATTAATAGACTAGATGTGTCCCGTGCCTCCGACACTGTATGGACGGTGAGATTTATCCAAAACTTTGGACGGCCCAGATGATTTATTGAGTGAGCGGGAAATTCAAAAACATTTGTATTTTATTAAATAGATATTTTATGATAATGAAATCAATTTTACAAAAAAATAGAATTATTTAATAGTTTTTTACTGTTAAAAATTAATTATAAAAAAAATTAACCATTAAAACTATATTGAGAAGGATGAATATGTGTCAGATTGCTTTTATTTTTGGAATAATGATACAACTCAATATTATAAAATCAAATGATAAGTGTTGATTCAATTATACTAATTAGAAACATAAAATTTTTGTGTATTGAATGAAATTGGAAGAAAGGTGTAGTGTAGGTGTGACAACCCGAGAATTTGTAGGATTTATAAAATCTTAATTGATTAAATAAAGGTTGAATAATAAAATCTAGATTGGGAAATAGGGTATTAATTAAAAAAAATTGTGAAGGATTTGTATAACTTACAAACTATAAGTGATCAGTATCTGATAGCGAGGAATATGGTTATGTGAATAGTGATTATGTGTGTACAATATGTTGTTAAGGGTCAATTATTGATCAGATAAGTGTATCATTGACAAACCCTAATATTATGATAAGAACATCAATGTTCACTTAGTAAACCCTAACGATTGGTTAGAAATCTTAATTCCAGTTTTGGAAACCCTAATCGAAAATTTCAAAACCCTAATTTATGGAATATATGTGAAAAAATGAAATTACCCTTCGAATTTTAGGGGAAATGACCAAAATACCCTTAGTAGGTGCGAAATGACTAAAATGTCCTTTTACTTGAACTTTAAGTAAAAGATATTAGAAAATCTTGGTGAGTCATCACTTTGGATATCACATGTACTCAAAATCTCTTAAATCAGCCAACATGTGACACCTAGCAACACTTGGGTTCAATGAATCAAAGATAAGAGATTTAAAGTAAGAAAAATCTTACTTTACTTCTCATTTTAGCCAAGACATTCTCTCTCTCTAATTTTCGAAATTGGAGAGGAACAAAGTCATAAAGTTAAGCTAATATCAACCCTTAACTCTCCAAGATCAGAATCAAGGATAAAAAATTCAAGATTTGAGCATAAAATGTATAAACCCTAATTCCTTGTAGATCCTTAAAATTTATGTTAATGATGTGATTTTCTGTTTAGATATGTGTTATGAGATGTTATTTAGTGATTTATGATGTTACATCATGGATCCATAACTTCTAGGTGCATGAAAATAGGATTTTTGAAACTATCCAAGAACCCTAATTTTATGGCCTGACAACCTAATGTCAAAGGCCATAGATCTTTGTGTGTTAGATGTTAGGATGACTAAGTGTATCATTGATATTCTATGTCATGAAAAGAGTACACTAGAAGTGGAATCAAGTCCATAGCAGTTATAGATCACAGGATATTCATGGTCAAACATGGTTGACCAACCATGGAATCTGGAAAACCAGATTTCCAAAAATGGTCTGACAACCATTTTATAGGGCTTAGATCTTGTTGTTGTGAAGTTGTTAGGCCATGTAAGTGTATAGCTTTTGCAGTCTGATATATGGACTACCAAATCATGACACTAGAACACCTAGATCATGCACATGATCAAAGTTATTGATGGTCAAAGTAGGGTTGACCAACTACTTGATGATGATTTCTGGAATTTCCAAATTTCTCAAGAACAGCTTCTGACATCAGTTTGACTGGCTTAGATTGTAAGACCCCGAATTATATGAAATAAAAGTATCTAATTTTCTTATAATTATTATTCTATTTAATAAATGGTTAAATTGATAAAATGTTAAAGTTAAGGGTGATATTTGAAAATTAAAGTAAACAAGTTGATATAAAATATTTGTTGTGTCGGGGAATATTCGATTGGTCGGGGAATATTTGTTTTAACAGAGAATATTCGTGCGACGGTACAATCATTGGTGGACCCCACAACGGAAGTATTTTCGTAGTTAGAAAACGACAGAAATATCTTTTTATAAAAATAACGGCGAAAATTTTACCGTTAACTGTTAAACTACCCGGTGGTAAAAGTACAGTAATACGCGTGGTTGCATAGTAGCACACAGTATTGATTATTGATGCTTACATAAGAAGCCACTCAGTTTACTCAATTATTGTTACATTAATTATTGCATGGTATCTCACGTTATTTGATTCAATTATTGTCACAGTATCATCTGCATAATATTTTATATTATTAAATCAATAATTGAGACAACAAAGTTATTCATATTATTATTTGCAATATTGAAAATGTTTAGAAAGTTCTGTCGAGGAGAGGTTTGGTCACCTAATTGCGCGCCAATAGGGAGAAATCTTTATTGGAAAGCCCCCTCTTTCCTGGGAATGATCTGGTTGTTAAATATTGTGAATTATAATATTATTGATAAATAATTGTTGAAGTATTAAGAATGCGTTTATTGAAGATAAGTGAATTACAAGTTAGAGAGGAATAATGCAAACTTGGAAAATTTTAGGGGTACCAAAGTGTAATAAGTTAAATCAATCTGGACCATTGGTGGTGGTTTTAATACTAAATCAATCTGAACCATTGATGGTGGTTTTAATAGTAAATCAATCTGGACCGTAGGTGGTGGTTTTAATAGTAAATCAATCTTGACCATCGGTGGTGGTTTTAATAGTAATTAATCTGGATTGTTGATGGTGGTTTTAAAAGTAATCAATCTGGACCGTCGGTGGTGGTTTTAAAAGTAATCAATCTAGACCGTCGGTGGTGGTTTTAAAAGTAAATCAATCTGGACCGTCGATTGTGATTTTAATAGTAATCAATATGGACCGTCCGTTCTAATAGTAAATCAATCTGGACCGTTCATGAATAAGTTACTATTTAGTCCATTCTCCTATAAATAGAAGCTTAATTCTTCTTTCATTCTCACCAATTCACTAGGATTCACAAGAGACACTATAGAGAGAGAAAATATAGAGAGCAAGAAGAAGAGTATCCTGCTACTTCACTATTGCAGTATCTAGCCTTCTACTAAGGTAAGAGATATTATTTATTTCGTATTCATAAGGAATACTACTTTTCGTATTCATCCTTTAATATGTCGGAATAACCTGTCTACGCGAATTATGTACCATATGACGGGTGAAAATCCATTTACAGTTTCGTATGTTATTTCTTTTTATATTCTTAAATCTAAACTTACTATGGTAAGTATTGCTTCTATAATCCCTACAATTAGTGGGATATCCCTGAAGTTTTGTATTTCATCCAGTATCGTTTCATTGGAATATTGATCTGAACTTTCCTATTAAATATCAATATTTTTACTCGGGGTACTATTCACGGATTACTATTCACCCGGTTACTATTCATTATAATATTATTCACTCAGGTATTCAGGATACTTTTTATGCCGGGGTACTATTCATGAGTTACTATTCACGGGTTACTATTCACACGGTTACTATTCACTCAAATATTATTCACTCGGGTATTTGAGATACTTTTCATGTCGGGTTACTATTCGTAAAGTACTATTCATGGAGTACTATTCATGGGATACTATTCACTAGGTTACTATTCACCTGAAAAATTGATTTCTTTTCTATCCAAAATATTTTTGAAACATGGATATTATTCTTGAATTTTACTCCACAAAGCAGTATCATGTTGACAATTTGGACATTATTGAATACTGGATAATTAAATTATAAATCATTAAAATTTATCATTTGCTTTCATTTAATTAAATGCTTATATCATTGTCATCATCCCCATGCTTATATTGTGGTGAAAGTCATCTTTGGCTTACGTGCATATATGGACTGTTGATTGATATGATTATGACCAGGGATTATTCGGTATAATCATGACCATTGATGATTACATGAATATCCTTGGCCCGTAGTGCATGGATGATTCGATGATGTAGTTTATTTATTAAGCTGAGTCTCAGCGATAAAGTTGATGAAAACCTTTTTAAATCGTAGAAGATAGTAGATATCATGCTCTACTTGACTCTTCTAATGGATTGTTTATTCCGTTGCAGTTAAACTTGTTGTCGATTATATTCTACCATTTTAACATTGTTGAAGGCTAATGATAACTTATTCTGCATTATCTTAGTCATAATATTTCTTACTGGTTAGTTGAGCTCACCCTTTTATTTCCATTATTCTCTTCAGGAAATGAGAACGTAGCCGGAACTAGTCGAGGAACGGAGTGATGGCCCGAGATGGTGTTATAGTAGTTATCATTATTCTATAAAATGGTGTGACAATAAATGTAATGAGAACTTCATTTGAGTTTAGATATTGTCTAGAAGACAATATTCGTGTAAAAACTCTCGGCTCATGTTGTATAATTAAGTTTGTATTTGTATTCAGTACCATATATTTGGCGACCCAAGATGGGTGATGTATACCTATTTTGGGGGCGTCACATAGATCTTTCAGTTGTGATGTTGTTAAGCTACAAAAGTGTATTATTTTTGTACCTTGACATACATACTACATAGTTGTGACACTTAAACACACAATCAAAGCCTAGAGATCCAAGTTATTAAGGCTCAAAAAGGGACCCTTGCAGTGTTTTCATTTTCTAGGTAACCCAAAAAATGAAGAACACCTCTGACAGCCACTTTGATGGCTTATAACTTACTGTTGTGATGTAATTTGACCATGAAACTTGTTTTTGCTTTTAGTATTACATCAATACTACAACACTCATACACTTACAAGCCTAAAAACTTTAATATCAAAGATCTGCATGTGGTCAAATTATGAACTAGTCGAGGAACGGAGTGATGGCCCGAGATGGTGTTATAGTAGTAATCATTATTCTATAAAATGGTGTGACAATAAATGTAATGAGAACTTCATTTGAGTTTGGATATTGTCTAGAAGACAATATTCGTGTAAAAACTCTCGGCTCATGTTGTATAATTAAGTTTGTATTTGTATTCAGTACCATGTATTTGGCGACCCAAGATGGGTGATGTATACCTATTTTGGGGGCGTCACATAGATCTTTCAGTTGTGATGTTGTTAAGCTACAAAAATGTATTACTTTAGTACCTTGACATACATACTACATAGTTGTGACACTTAAACACACAATCAAAGCCTAGAGATCCAAGTTATTAAGGCTCAAAAAGGGACCCTTGCAGTGTTTTCATTTTCTAGGTAACCCAAAAAATGAAGAACACCTCTGACAGCCACTTTGATGGCTTATAACTTACTGTTGTGATGTAATTAGACCATGAAACTTGTTTGTGCTTTTAGTATTACATCAATACTACAACACTCATACACTTACACGCCTAAAAACTTTAATATCAAAGATCTGCATGTGGTCAAATTAGGTACCTTGATAACTGAGTATGAATGTTCTTGAGGGCTCAAGAACACCTATAGCGACAGTTTTGTCGCGATAGGCCTCTTTAGCGACATTTTATATAAAAATGAATTATTTAATTTAAATAATTAGAATAAAATAGAAAATAATTATGAAAAATTCATAATTAATTTGTAAAAATTATTTGAAGGTATAAAAATTGATTTTTAATAATTTGAGATATATTTCATTAATATTTTAATATTAATGATATTTACTATATTAATAATTATATTAAATAAATTACTTAAAAATGATTTTTATATGTTAAAAATCATTTGAAAATTATATTAAAGTGTTAGAAAATATTTTAAGTTATTTTGAATGACTTTTAATATTTTGGGATGAATTTCATTAATAATTTAATATTAATGATAATAATTTATTTAATAATTGTATTAAATAAATTATGGAAAAATATTTTAATGATCTAAATATCATATAAAATGATTTAAAGGTTTTAAAAATATTTTAAGTTATAAAATATATCTTTGAATATTTTTTCATGAAATACATTAATATTTTAATATTAATGGCTGTCATTTAAAAATGGTTTTAAATGTTTTAAAATCATTTAATGGCGATGTTAAGGTATTACAAATACTTTGAGATATTATAAATGTGTCGCCCCCAAAATAGGTATACATCACCCATTCTGAGTCGCCAAATACACGGTACATAAATCAAATACAAACTTCTTTTATACAATACGACAATAGCGTAGCTTAGAGTTTTTACACGAATATTGTCTCATAGACAGTATTCAAACTCAAATGAAATTCTCATTACATTTATTATCACACTATTTCATAAAATAGTGATGACTACTATAGCCACCATCTCGGACCATCACTCTGTTCCCCGACTAATCTCGGCTACGTTTTCATTTCCTGAAGAGAACAATGAAAGTAAAAGGGTGAGCTCAACTAGCCCAGTAAGAAATATTATGACTAAGATATTGCAGAATAAATTATCTTTAGCCTTCAACAGTGTTAAACTAATAAAATACAATAAACATCAAGTTTAACTGCAGCGGAACAATCAATCCATTAGAATAGTCAAGTAGAGCATGATATCTACTATCTTCTATTATATAAAAAGTTTTTCATCAACTTTATCGCTGAGACTCAGCTTAATAAATAAATCACATCATCGAATCATCCCTGCACTACGGGCCAAGGATATTCATATAATCATCAATGGTCATGATCTTACCAACAACTGTCCATCAATGCACTACGGGCCAATGAAGACTTTTACCACATCATTTGTAACATTACGGTCATAATTATACCGAATAATCTCTTGTCATAATTGTAAGACCCCCTACTTTTTATAAATAAAATTGAATTTTCTCTATTTATTATTGTGAATAATAAGGTGTTAATCTGATATAATGCTTTGGTTATGGGTGAAATGTGCAAATTTTGTAAAATAAGCAAGTGATTATAAAATATTTATTTTATCGGGGAATATTCGTTTGGTCGTGGAATATTCTTGCTATCGGTGAATATTCGTACGACGGCACATCCAATTATGGGCCCCATAACGGAATAACTCTTGGATGAAGAAAACAACAAGTTTGAGTTTTAATAAATAACGACATAATTGTTACCGTTAACACTGTTGGAATACCCGGTGGTTAAAATCCAGTAATACGGGTGGTTGCACATAGCACACGGTATTGCACAATATTTTTGAAATTAGTGATTCTTACGTAAGAAGGCACTACTCAATAATTGTTACAGTAATTACTGTTCAATATTTTATTTTATTTGTTCAATAATTGCTGCGTTGATATTTTATATTATTGTTGTTTTAATAATTGTCACTGCACAGTATTTCCCATTATCAAATCAATAATTGATATTATTTGAATAATATTAATAGATAGCATTATTGACAATGTCTAGAAATTTCTATCAATGAGAGGTTTGGTCTCTTAATTTCGCGTCAGTAAGGAAAAATCCTTATCGGAAAGCCCCCTCTTTCTTGGGAACGACCTGGTTGTCATTATTGTGATTCTGTAATATTATTTGTGAATAATTATTTATTGATTTTTATGATAAGGAAATATTTATTTTATGTGGATATAAATGAAGGAAATATTTATTTTTATGTGGATATAAATGATGGAATTAATGTTGTGGTATTTTATCCGTATTTTGTCTGAATGGATGTATTAAAAATCATCCGTATGTGGATTTCGGACATTTTCTGTTTAGAATTTGGAAAAACTTTCTTCTACAAAGTAGTAGAGAATTTGATTTCCTATGGAATGGACATAAAATTCGTATTTTTTTGATAAAATGGATATTTATTATGAATTATTGAAGTTTCGAAAATTAAATGTTTTTATTAAAATTATGGGTGGAACCCACTTTTGTTTTAAACATGCGGGCTGCAAATTTTTTTCAGAAATGGCATGCTGGTGGCTGGTCTTGGTAGGTGGCGTAGAAGGAGAAAAATATATATATTATTTTATTAATTTAATCTCCTTTGGCGTTCTAGTATTTTTCTATAAATAGGGTGCTTAGTTAGAATTGAAAATCACACTAGAAACAAGTTTTCTCTCTCTCTCTCTCTATATTATCGAGCGTATTTTGTGAGTATTTAGATACTTTGAGAGTTGCTATTCAGTGCAAGTTTCTTTCGGCTTTACATCCGATATTCCGATCAGAAATACTGTTATTTTGAGGTAAGGGATGTTATTTTCTTCATAATGATGTTATTCTTTCAATATCATTATATCGAAATATTGGTATGGATTTTATTGTAGAATTTCTACCTTTTTCATGTCGGGGTTACTATTCACGTATACGGTACTATTCACGTATATGACACTACTCAATAAATACAGCACTATTCATAGAAAAATATGTTTTCCCTTTTTTTGTCTAAGTTATTTATTGTGGTTACTATCTTTGATTGTATCCATGTTTTGATCGTTATTTTTGAATTCTGCTCCACAATTGGTTATTATGGAGTATTATTGAACTTGAATAAACTATAATATGAATCCCTAATATTTGTCTTTTTGTCTCATTGGATTCATTTTCTTTAAGATATTTTTCATCATCCTCATTCCTAAATTATGATATTACTGAATATCTTTGG
Source organism: Panax japonicus (assembly GCA_020205505.1). NCBI lineage: Eukaryota > Viridiplantae > Streptophyta > Magnoliopsida > Apiales > Araliaceae > Panax > Panax japonicus. The sequence continues at coordinate 50,790,589 of CM035100.1, forward strand.
CCTGTAGTGTAAATATGAATGATTAACTGATGAATATCTTTGGCCCGTAGTGGAAAGATGAACATGACCAACTGGTGATACAAATGAATATCTTTGGCATGTAGTGCAAAGATGAATATTTGATTCAAGATGTATATTAATTTATGTTATAGGGATAAAATATTGATGATGGACTTTTAAATCTTAGAAGATAGTAGAATTCATTCTCTACTTGACTCTTCTAATGGATTGTTGTTTCCGCTGCAGTTGTTGATCTAAAGTTTGTTGTCTATTATGTTCTATCATATTTTTCCATGTTGATGACTAATGATAATTTATTGTATATTATCTTAGTCATAATATTCTTTACTGGGCTAATTGAGCTCACCCTTTTTCTTTTTGTTCCATTTTTCTTCTCAGGAGGTGAGAACATAGCAGGAACTGGTCGGGATATGGAGTGATGGTTCAGGATAGTTGTTTTAGTAGTACTCACTATTTTATAAAATAGTGTATCAATAATTGTAATAAGGAGTCCTTTTGAATTTGTATATTATTTATTAGACAATATTTGTATTAAAACTCACAGTATATGAGTTGTCGTATTTTGCACGACAATGGTAATACTGAAGTTATAGTTTTCTTTCAGTACCATGTATTTGACGACTCAGAATGGGTGTTGTATACCTATTTTGGGGGCAGTCACAATAATCATACCAATCAATAGTACATCTATGCATGTAAGCCACAAATGACTTTTATCACAATATAAGTATAGGGATGATACAATGATATAAAAATTTAATTAAAAGAAAGCAAAGGATAAATTTTTAAAGATTTATAACTTAATTTATCTAGAATTCAATAATGTCTAAATTGTTAACATGATACTGCTTTGTGAAGTAAAATTCAAGAATAATATTGTATCAAAAATGATTTGGACAGCAAAGAAATCAATTTTTTTCATGAATAATTCCTCGGGTGAATAGTACCTCATGAATAGTACTTCGAGAATAGTACTCCATGAATAGTACTTTATGAATAATACTTTATGAATAGTACCTGTGAATAGTAATTTATGAATAGTACCCCGTGAATAGTACTTTGTGAATAGTACCGTAAAAATAAATACTACTCATGGATTGTACTCCGACATGAAAAGCTTAAAATTTAACAAGAATGTGCAGAATATATCATTGTGAAATGATACTAGATGAAGCGCAAATTTCAAGGATATTCTACTAATTTCACAGAGTATAAAAGCAATACTTTAACAAAATGAGGGTATAATCAGGAATACGAGACGAAATAATATTACTCACATACTACAGAGTATAGAAGAAAATATTATTCCTAATAATACTGAACAAAATAATATCCCTTAACTCAGAAGAAGACTGAATACTGGAATAGTGAGGTAGTAGACTTCTCATTTACTTTCTCTCTAAAGCTTCTCTCTATAGCTTCTCTTTCTATAATTGCTCTTGTGAGTCTTAGTGAATTGGTGAGAATAAAAGAAGAATGAGCTTCGATTTATAGGAAAATATAGTTTCGATAATTGTACGTTTTGGGGCTCGAAATATTACAGTATAATACATTCATCTTTTCTTTCATTTTTAATTTAGTCTTGCAAGTACTATCAAACTTGCACCACCTCCCCTAATAGTACATCATGTGAATCAATAGTACATTCATGTGAATCAATAGTTCTATACATGTGAAAAAAATAGTTACAGTATAGTACCTTCATCTATACCTCTATTTTTAATTTAGTCATGCAAGTATTATCAATCTTGCACCACCTCCTCTAATAGTACATGCATGTGAATCAATAGTTCACACATGTGAACAAACAGTTATAAGCATGTGAATTAATAGCAATTAATTGCTCATTTATCCGATTAATTACCCGATTTGTCAATGTAACCTCCAGACATCAATTATTATCAGAATAGATGTCGATTTCCATTAACACTAATAATTCCAACAAAAATGGAAATATAAATTTCATCTTTAATCAACACGAACTTATTCATCATTAATATTATAACTCACAATATTTAACAACCAGATCATTCCCAGGAAAGAGGGGGCTTTCCGATAAGGATTTCTCCCTATTGGCGCGCAATTAGGTAACCAAACCTCTCCTTGACAGAACTTTCTAGACATTGTCAATATTGCAAATAATAATATGAATAACTTTGTCGTCTCAATTAATGATTTAGTAATATAAAATATTATGTAGATGATACTGTGACAATAATTGAATGAATAATATGAGAGATATTATGCAGCAATTACTATAGCAATAATTGAGTATAACTGAGTGACTTCTCACGTAAGCATCAATAATCAATATTGTGTGCTACTATGCAACCACGCATATTATTGTACTTTTACCACCGGGTAGTTCAACAGTTTAACAGTAAAACTTTCGCCGTTATTTTTATAAAAAGATAATTTTGTCATTTTATGACTACGACAGTACTTCTATTGTGGGGTCCACTAATGATTGTACCTTCGTACGAATATTCCTTGTTAAAACGAATATTTCTCGACCAATCGAATATTATATAACCACTTGCTTACTTTGCAAAATTTGTAATAATACCCACAACTATAACATTATATCAAATCCAAACCATAATATTAAAATATATTTTGAGAAAAATTAATCTTTATTCATAAAAGTTGGGGATCTTACAACCTCCCATTCTTATGAAATTTCGTCCTTCGAGATTAGGGTGCGTACCTGGTATGTCGAAGAGGTGGGTATATCTTGACTTCATTTCAGATTCTAACTTTCATGTCATTTCCTCAACATCGTAGTTTCTCCATAAAACTTTAACTTGAGGTATAACCTTAGTAGCGTAGAATATGATCCTTCTTATTCAAGATTTTAACAGGTACCTCCTCATACGTTAAATCTTCCAGTTATCTCGTCTGATTCTAATTCAATAATGTGGTTCGGGTCAATTCATATATTTACGTAACATAGATATGTGAAAAACATTATGAACACGAGACATACTTCACGGTAAGACGAGTCTATAGGCCACAGTTCCTACTCAAACGAGGATTAAAAATGGGCCAATGAATCGAGGATTGAGCTTTCCTCTCTTTCCAAATCTCGTAACTCCTTTCCATGGAGCAACACGTAACAAAACATGATCTCCAATATTGAATTCCACGTCCTTTCAATGAAGATCAGCATAACTCTTGTATTGATCTTGTGAGGTTTTTATACGTTGTCGGATCGTTTGAATATTTTTCGTAGTCATACGTACCAACTCTGGTCCCAACAACATTGCTTCACCCACCTCATCCCAACATACTGGAGAACAACACTTTCTTCCATACAACGCCTCAAATGGAGCCATGCCAATACTTGCTTGATAACTGTTGTTATAGGAAAACTCCACCAATGGTAAGAACTTGTCCCAACTTCCTTTGAAGTCAAGGACACAGAGTCTTAATAAATCTTCAAGAGTTTGAATAGTCCTCTTTGGCTTCCCGTCCATTTGAGGATGATATAATGAACTAAATCGTAAATCTGTGCTCATAGCTTTTTGCAAACTAACCCAAAATCGTGAAGTGAATCTTGGGTCTCGATCAAAAACTATGGATACTAGCATACCATGCAAACTTACAATCTCGTTTATGTACATACGAGCAAGATGTTCAAGATTATAAGTTTCTCGTATCAGTAAGAAATGAGCAGACTTGGTCAATCTATCAACAATGGCCCAAATCGCATCTATGCCTTGAGAAACTTTGGGAAGACCAGTAACGAAATCCATGGTAATGTGCTCCCACTTCCATTCTGAAATTTTAAGTGGTTGCAATGGACCTTTTAACACTTGATGCTCCGTCTTGACTCGTTGACAAGTTAGACATCTTGAGATAAACCCCGCTATCTCTTTCTTCATATTGCTCCACCAAAATGTATGTCGAAGATCACGATACATTTTGGTACTCCCAGGATGGATTGCAAACTGGTGTGTTGTGCGCCTCCATCATGATTTTATACTTCAAGTCAGAATCAGTTAGGAACACAAAGTCTGGAGTTTACTCGAAGTACTCCTTCTTCATCGATTCTTGCTTCCGAAATAGCACCTTCTTACATTTTCTTCCTCATAAGCATCAGCTCCAGGTCTATAGCTTGAGCAGCTTTAACTTTATCGATTAAATTCAGTTGTAATCGCATATTTGCCATCATCACATGGGTCCCTGGAGTCTTTAAATCTATCTCCATCATTTGTAAGTCGTACAAAATGGGCCTTTGCGTTGACAATATTGCATTCGTGCCCGCATATGATCTTCTACTCAATACGTCAACTACTATGTTCTCTTATCTAGGATGGTATTGAATGGTATGATCATAATCTTTCAATAGCTCAAGTCATCATTGTTGTCGCATGTTGAGTTCCTTTTGAGTGAAAAAATATTTGAGGCTTTTATCACTACAAAAAAATGCTCTAACAGTGACCAAATATATCAGCGACAGCATTTTTGGTCCCAGATAGGATTTGTAGTGACCGACATTAGCAACCGCCCTTGAATTTAGTCGCTATATTATGTTAGCGATCGACTCCGATCGCTATTCGGTCGCAGGTTCAATTTTACCTCCAAAATAATTAGCTGGAAATGTTGGCGCGCTACTTGTTTGCGACCACTAACTATCACCGACCGCATTTGGTCCCTGATACTTCCACATCATTTAAAATCAGCGACCGCATGCGGTCGTTGATAGCGGTCGCGGATGTATTTCAATAAACCAGTATCAGTGCGTCACTCTCGATCCAGAACAGAAAGAAAAAAAGAGGGAGAAAAGAAGAGGGAGAAGAGGGAGAAGGAGGAGAAGGGGGAGAAGAGAAGAGGGAGAAGAGGGGAAAGCCGCCGCCGCCACCATCACCACCACCACAGTCGCCGTCAACGCCACCGCTACCTGCGCCACCGACCTTGTAGATCTTCTCTTGTCACAGGTTTCATTTGTCCTTATTTTTTCTATAAATAAATAAATGTCCGATCAATTTTCTCGGTAAAAAAATTGGTATCTTGCTACTGTAATGTCCAATTTGGTATCTTCTACTGTAATGTTATTGATTTTTAGTTTGCCCTTTTGATATTTTGCTAGCAATTTTTGTGGAACTTTAGTATTTCAGCTGAGACTACTTATTTTTTTCACAATAATTTTGTAACTGAGATTATTAATATTGGGTGTATGACTTTGTGAAATTTAGTTTAAATTGACGAATATAAATATTAATTTACTTCGTAAATTTGGAAATTTCATGTGGGAGAATGTGTTTTGGATGGTGGGAAATTTAGTTTAAATTGACGAATATAAATATTTAATTTACTTCGTAAATTTGGAAATTTCATCCAAAAGAAAATTCATAATTTGAATCTTGGAAATTAAAAAGCCTACAATGTGTCCATAAGCTTAAATTCTAGTCCAACTTTAAGGACTTCAGAGCTTAGAGGAATTATATTAATACAACCCTTTTTTAGAGGAGAATCGAGGACTCATTCGGAGAATCACATGGTTCAATCACCTCATTCCGCGCTTAGCTTGGCGACATCAGATACTTATTGACGATTATCGCTGCCCTCGGGGTCTAACCGGGACCATCCGTGGTGCAATCCGTTGGTTAAATTGGAAGAGTTATCTTGTATGGTATGTGTATCTGAATTGGACATATTGAAAGATAGAAACTTGGAGTTTTGTAATGCTTTGGTTAGTGGAGGTACAAAAGTGGAGTATTTGATGTGCAAAGGAGTTGGACATGCATTTCAAGTTCTGAGCAAGTCTCAAATTTCACAAACTCGTACCCTTAAGATGATCTCTCATATCAAGTCATTCGTCAATAGATGACCGCGCGTATATACTAGTTAGCCGCGCTCTATTTCTTTATTTCTCTCTTGTCAATTTGTATATATACTAATTGGGCTTGGTGATCGAATATTTAATTTGCTTCGTAAATCTTGGAAATTTCATAATATATCACATTAAGAAAGACCATAGCAACACAGAGATAGAGGCGAAACACATAATAGAATAAACCTTATCATGGTTACCATTTCGAATTTGCAAAGCAATAAAATCCAATATATTGACAGACAAAGTAAGAAACAAAGATTCTACACACACTGAAATCCAGAACTGTCTATACCACATACTGAGTGTGGATTAACGAAAGGAATTACAAAAGTACTGCATAATGGACCTATACAAACTCTAACAGATAAAATATTCCTACATACCTATCAAACACTAGTCCATATGTTGCTCAAGTCATATGCTTACAAGTATGCTTAAATGTTAATCATATGCTTACAAGAATGCTCAAGTCATATGGTTACAATTATGCTCAAGTCATATGCTTACAAGTATGCTCAAGTCATATGTTAACATTTATAATGTTATCTGTAGTAGGTACCATGGAATCATGGACCTCTATTCAGATCGTAGTTGGATGGCACGACGAAAGTCAAGTGCCCAGATAGGTGCTACAGCTGAATTTAGAGCTGGTTGCCAAATGTTTTTGGAGTATGCGTATAGTCACCCAGAATGTATGAATGGTAAGTCGCGAATACGATGTCCATGTTTGAAGTGTAAGAATGTAAATTATATGGACAGAGACATGGTAAACTATCATTTACTTGTTTCCTAAGTTCATGAAAAATTATGAAGAATGCTGGTGGGCACATGGGCAGAGAAGAGATAGTGGCATCATAGAAGTACACAATTCAGGCAGTAGTACTCATCGTATGAATGAAATGGTTCATGATATTTCAGGATTTTGATTGGGAATAAGGCATGGAGAAACCTATGAATTCTGATGCCAAAGACTTCTTTAAGTTGTTAGACGAGGATAGCGAGCCATTGTGGCATGGTTGCACCAAACACACTATATTGTCTGCAGTGGCGACATTACTTAACATCAAGGCTGACCACAACATAAGCCATGAGTGTTTTGAGTCGCTCTTGAAGGCCATTAAGAGTATGTTGCCCGACGGTGGGAAATTACCTGGTAACTATTACTTTTGTAAGAAAATGGTGAAGGAGTTGGGTCTTGGATACCAAAAGATCGATACATGTCCCAACGATTGCATGTTATTTTATAAGGAAAATGAACAGATGACAAGGTGCACAGTTTTGCAGTCATGATCAGTTTAATAAAGAGGGTGTGACTACAAAAAAATTAAATAATAGTTGAAAACATGATAATTTATGAGGAGATTGACGAATTTGTGAGGTACACATGTAAACATGATAATTTATCTTGTAAGTTGAAAATTTATTCCAATATGTTAATGTTTATAACATGGTATAGATTGTACAATGACGAGTTAAAAGTGAAGCATCCCGGCATAACTATAAAGATATTCAAATCAATCGTGATAAAAAATTTGCATTTTGGCTAAAGGACAAAGTAAGTTCAATTTCTTAAGCACGATTTATGGAGTATATATATATATATATATATACTCCATATTAACTATGACTTCATTTAATAAGATGGAGTTTTTGTAGGCTTTGACTGAGGGAACAACGATTCAAGGCTAGTGTACAAGTCCTAGCTATGGGACTAGACAGGGACCAAGTCAGTCGCAATGGTTACAAAATAAATGGTTATGAATTTCATACAAAGGCATATGGGTGCGGTAAAAGAACAACGAACTATGGAGTGTGTGTCCAAGGAGATTGTTACAATAAGCTTGGTCGTGCCTTTTATGGGGAGTTGGAGGAAATCGTAGAGTTGTCGTACAAGGGCACATAAGGGGTTCATATTAACTTGTTCAAGTTAAAAGTAGTATGCACACAAGCCAATCATGTTTAATGATAAAGCATATACTTTGTAACAATCTTATTCATTTATTAATAAAAAGTATTAATTTATTAAAGGCTTTTAATTATCTACATAATGCTTTTTTATAATATGTGATAAACCTATAGTTTTAAGCAATGCTTTTATAATAATGATGATTATCATTCTAATGAGATCTAAATTCTTGGAAAGCTTAAAACTAAAATAGTTCCCAATCATTGAATTACTAAATTGGGGATTAGTGAATCTGGATAGATTGGTACATACGTTGCTTGCTCATTGGATGAGGATGATTGATCTCATGATCATTTGTGTGAAACACTAAAGCAAGTATGTAGGTGCTTATTAAAGAATAAGTTCACTGAACGTGGCTCGCTAAGGAATACCTAATGGAGTTTTACTTGCCTGTCAATAGGAATTCATGTAGTGATAGTAGTACAAGTGATCCTTGGGCTTGAGATCATCATAGTATCTTGTGTATGATGAGTTATACTTTGACTTCTTCCTTAAGTTCCTTAGGGTATATCAAAGGTTATGCTTAGGTATAATAAGTTGTACATGGAAATAATGTATGATCAATAAAGAATCTACCGCTTCTAGTAAAAGAAGAGAAATGTCCTATGTGATTCGATAAATGACATCCCAGTAGTCCTTGGCCAAGGCAGAATGAAATTAGAAAGGAGTTTCTAATTTGTATTATTTGGAGTTGTGCATTTAAGAGTCGAAATACATATAATTAAATAAAATAAGACTTGACAGTAATTCTATGTCTTATATTTAATTGGGACATTGTATGGTGGAAGGATTGAAATGTACGATAACTATTTATTCAAAGGTTCTTTTATGATTAATGTTGAAATCTATATTATCTTGAAAGTCGTTGATCGCTAGAGAGGTTTATCCCTATTCTAAAATAAATATTATTTATTTAAATAAATTAATATTTTAATTTATTTATTTAAATAAGATTAGAATTGTTCTAATTGATGTATTCACAACCGGTTTAATATGGAGAACCTAAAGGGCCACACCATAAAAGGAAGAATAATTATTTAAGAAGTTAATGGCATAATCGTAATAACAAGTGTATATTTAATTTAATCTATGGTGATAGAATAAATTAAATAGCTTAATATTTATTATTTAATATTTTGAAAATATTAAATATAAATTAATAAGAAGAGTCTTATTATTATTATTACTATTATTATTATTATTTAATTCCTAAATGAGTTTAGGAATTAATTAATAAAAGTACTCTCATATATCCTAATTAGATTAGGAGGCTAATTAATTAAAATAGATTAATTAATTATCTCTAATAAGATTAGGGAGCTTAATTAATTAAAGTAATTTAATTAATTAAAATAAAACGCAATTCCTTAATTGTTAAGGAGGGTTTCCTACATCTATAAATAAGAGGAGTCTTATTATGGGTGAGGTGGTTAGAGTTGTTGTTGACTTTTTTACAACAGACGTAATTCCAATAGTTGGGATTGTACGCTCCTTTTCTATGAGAGATAGAAAAACTAGGGTTTTGCCAAACACCCATCTTCTTGGATCTTTCTTCTTTCTTGGTGGATCACCTCTAGAGGCCAAACACTTGGGTTTCTAATGTTGATCAAAGGAAGGAACCAAACCTGGTGGATTCAAGTTGAACGCAAAAAGGATTGGAGGTGAACTTGTACCTGAGGAAGCTCAAATCTTCAAGGGTATGATTCTTGTTCTTTATCTTTTCTTTTAATTAATAATTGCGAATAAAGGATGATCCGGGTATATGGTTTGTAAAATTTTAAAACTCTGATTTTCCACGTTTCCACTTATTTTGTGCAATTTGATTGCGCTCATGAATATTACAAACCTAACACAAGTGTCGTTGGTTTGATTCAGAAAAAGGGATACATGTTGACAGACATAGAATCGTCGATATTGACTTACATAGGTCGGCTTACTCCAACGAACCGTTTGTTTTACCAACTCAAACAGTACAAGTATACTACACTCCTAGTCATGTTAGGAAAAGGGATAGACCGCCTACAGATTGGCAAATTGTAATTCATACTCCTGAGCGCATTCGTGTCCAAGTAATAGACGGGGATTTCTACCAAGAGGAGATGCTTCATAGACCTCCTATAATAAATATGGAGGACAACAATGATGTAATCCAGTTAGAGGGTGGAGATGAACCTGATGAATTGGATCCCGAGACAATTATTATGCCAGATGACAGTGATACTGAGGAAGAGTTATTGACTGACACTGGCACAGAATCTGAAGAAGAAGATGGTTATGAATCTCCGACACTTATACAAAATGATTCTGACTCTGACAACGATTTTCATTAAAATGTATGTTTAGTTTTAATCGTATTACAATGAATTACATATAGGAATGTTCTTTATATCCTTAAAATGTTTTAATCGTATTACAATGAATTAAAATGTATGTTTAGTTTTGTCGTAGTTAACTATTTCATATAATTAATTGTCATTATTGTCCTTTTATATAAAATGTATGTTTAGTTTTAATATAGAATTACATATGTACAGTGTTCTCTATATCCTTGACGCGTTTGTGTATCTTTCATTTATAACTCATACTAATATCCTAAATTTTTTATTTATAGATGTCTTCTGAACCTGCAGCACGAAAGCGCGGGTTGGGTCCGGGCCCTAATCATGTGTCCGAAGGCCCTGGCTAATTCGGATGATCGCATTCTTATACAGATCGTCCTCCTCCAGAAAGCACGTAAGTTAAACATCGTGTATATATAAGGGTTTAATATTTCCATTGTTATAAATATATATGACTGTAAATTCTTTTATATTGTAGTGATTTTCAAGATAGTAAAATTGTGAAGTGTATTTCACAATTATGCTTACAGAACTGGCATACGCCAGTGATTACATGGGCGAGCACACCTCTCGCCCATAAGGATGCAGTTTGGGCTGAATTTCAGGTATATTTTTTTATCACTCTGATAGATAATACATAGTTAATTAAATAATATTGTTTAGTAATGTTGGATTATGGTAATATAATATAACAGTTTTAATATTATTATTGTTGTTTTATTTGCAGAAGCGGTATAGATGGGACGATGCACATGCATCAGTTATTCAGACACTGTTCTGGCAGAAGTGCGTCGTCCGAACTAAAGATAATCTGAACAAGGAACGACAAAAAAGCCCTGCACAATGTTGAGATTGACCATCCGGGATAGGGTGAGCAGTATATGCATGAGCATATTCCCTGGTGGTGTGCACATCCCATATGGGTGCAGATGTGTGACCAGCGGAGAGATGAGTCCTGGGTCAAGAGACGCAAGACTGCCGCCTCAAACAGATCCTCAGGTGTATCTCAAGGCGAAAAGGCAAAAGGACACGTACAAGGGCGGCAGTATATCACAGCTACAGCATATTACTGCTAGGGTACGTATGTATAGCAAGCTTATTGGCTTAGTTATTTGTTTTTATGTTTACAATCATCTTTTGTAAACTAAAATATCATATGTTTACATAATAATATGAGAAAATGAACTGTAGGAGTGTCAGTCTCAAGGTCAACCTATCAATTGGTTGAATGTGTATGTGGCCACCCGCGATGGTCTACCTGAGGCTGTTCGGATAGCGGTAAAAAGTTCACTTTATCCTAATATGTTGTTTATAAATTGTGACGAATTTTTTGAGTATTTTTTTATTTATTTTTAACTATTTAATTGTTCATCTTCTGACAGGACACTTATAAGGGATTAATGAACGAGCACTATCCTGAAGGCACCCCGCATCCGTTGATTGATAAAAAATTATTGGAGAGGGCGTCCATCGTGAAGAAAAATTATGTCAAAGGCCAAGGACAAAAATGGCGCCCGACCATCAGTGGCACAAGCAGCTCTGCCACCCAGTCTATACAGTCATTAGGTTATCCAACCTATCATACTCCTGCTGACTGTGTGAGAGCAATCTGTCAGGATCGTGATCTTTTTCATATACTAGGCGGGCATCTACAGTCTCTGAGTCATGATGAGTTGGCGGAGGCAATGGCAGCAGCAGCAGCACAGCTGCAGAATGATGACCAAGTATATATATATATATATATATATATATATATATATATATATATATATATATATATATATATATATATCATTTATTGTTTAGCTATATTATCTTATATGTTTATAGTCTCTGAGTCACTGTCTTATTTATATGTTTCACTACATTGTTTATTGTTTAGCTTTCCCTAATTACGTCGTAGCAGTATCAACACATGTAACATATATGTTTTATTACTTTGTTAATTATAGGATCATAATTTCGATGATCCATGAAGAGTTCCTAGACTGGTTTTTTTAGATTTTTAAAGTCTTGTACTCTTTTAGATTCATTCTTTGGACAATTGTATTAGTTTATATGGATGTTTACGATATCGATTGTATTGTGTTGGATGAATGTTTACAATTGTATTGTGTTGGATGAATGTTTATTCATAGATGATCAATGTTTATTATATAGTAGTTATATCATGGATGGATGTTAATATGGATGCTTGTATATACTTCTGTGTTGGGATTGAAAGCAGGTACAACAGGTTATTTTTGGTAAATCAAGAAAATAGGCAAAAAAATTAAAAAAAAAGCCTATCAGCGACTGCATGCAGTCGCTAACTCTGTATCAGCGACCGCGTTACCTTGTTGGAATGTAGCGACCGCTGCGGTCGCTATTACAGGTCTCTGCCATATGTGCCACATCACACCTAACAACTGACTCAGCATAAGTCAGAATAGCGACAGACACGGTCGCTGAGTACAGCCGCTAATAAAGCGATCACTATTACTGGTCGCTGGTGTCCATCCAGCGACCAAATTACCTGCGACTAATATCAGCGACCGCATTCGGTCGCAGATACCCATCTGCGACCGTGTGCAGTCGCTAATAAGCGGTCGTTGATAAGCCTTTTTGTTGTAGTGTATGATCCGTATAGATCTCCACCTTCTCTCCATACAGGTAATGCCTCCAAATCTTAAGCACAAAAATTACAGCTGTCAACTCTAGATCATGAGTATGATAATTCCTCTCATATTCTTTGAGTTGTCGTGAGGCATAGGCTATGAATTTCCCATGTTGCATGAGAACGCATCCTAAACCTTTGCCTGAAGCATCGTTGTATATGACAAATCCCTCCGAACCAGCTGGTATTGTCAGAATAGGTGCTGAAATGAGCCTCCTCTTGAGTTTTTGAAAACTCTTCTCACATTCCTCGCTCCAACCGAAATTTGTATCTTTTCAAGTAAGCTGAGTTAATGGAGTAGCGATTCAAGAAACTCCTTCCATGAACCTCCGATAATAACCAGCTAAGCCCAAAAAGCTACATACTTCGGTCACTGACTTAGGTTGCTCCCAGCTTTGAATTGCTTCAATCTTTGTTGGGTCAACAGATATTTCATGATTTGATATAACGTGCCCAAGGAATGCTACTTCCTCAAGCCAAAACTCATATTTCTTTAACTTGGCATATAACTTGTTTTCACGAAGCTTTTAGAGTATCATCCTCAAGTGTTGCTCATGATCTTCACGGCTTTTGGAGTAAATGTGGATGTCATCAATAAAGAAGACCACAAAGTGATCCAAATATTCCTTGAATAATCAGTTCATCAAATCCATGAAGGCAGCAGGAGCATTAGTCAATCCAAAAGACATCACTAGGAATTAGTAATGCTCATACCGAGTTCTGAAAGCAGTCTTTGGAATGCCATCAGTTTTAATCTTTAATTGATGATATCCGGAATGAAGATCGATCTTTGAAAAGAATTTGGCGCCTTGTAACTAGTCAAATAGATCATTAATACGAGGTAACAGGTACCTATTTTTGATAGTGACATGATTCAAATCCCGATAATCAATACAAATTCGCATACTTCCATCTTTCTTCTTCACGAATAGAACATGAGCACCCCAAGGAGATGTACTAAGATGAATAAAACCGATGTCTAATAATTCATGTAGTTGGGTTGTTAACTCCTAAAGTTAAATAAGAGTCATTCAATATGGGGCTTTGGAAATGGGTTTTGTACCAAATTTAAGGTCGATAAAAAATTTAATTTCACGCTCTGGAGGTAGGCCAGGAAGTTCTTCAGGAAATATGTCAGGAAATTTATTAACAATAGAAATTTTAATTCAAATCTGACATATTTTTGATTAAATCCGTGATATGGGCTAAGAAATCTTGACATATGTTTTTCAATAAACGAATAGCTTTATGGCTTGATATGACAGTGATTTACTTTAGTGGTTTGGTTGCTTGAATTCGCATAATAGATTGGTTAGGAATATGAAAGCTAACAACCTTACGAAAACAATCGATTTTAGCATGATGAGTAGTTAACCAATAAATCCCTAAAATCACATCAAATGCAAGTATTTTCAAAGAGATAAGATCGATAGGTAACGTGCGGTTACCGATTTGAATTAAACAAGACTTATAAATAGTGGATGTAATGAAGGTTTCTCCCAACAGAGTTTCAACAGATAAATCAAAGTCTAATTTCTCTGAAGTTAAATTTAAACGTTGAGCGCAAGTAGGAGAAATAAAAGAATGGGTAGAACCGGTATCAAATAAGGTATAGAATTCGCTAGAGTTTATAATTAGTTTATTTGTGATCACCTCGTTTGGATTCCTAGCTTTTTGGGAGGTTACATCAAATGCTCTCCCTTGAACTACCAGTTTTGTCTTGTATGGGACGACCTTTGATGCCTCCATCACAACTGGACTTGACTTCAGGGCACAACAAAATTGGGCTAGGTGACCTTCTCTTCCACAATTGTAACATGTTTTGGACTGCTGCGTACAGTTTGGATTGATGTGTCCCTCCCCTCCACATTTGTAACATACGACCGGCGTTCGTTCTCCTTCCTTAACAACAGATGCTGGTGCTGACGTCCTTCCATCATTATTGAATCTCCTTTTCTTGAAATTCCCACTTTTATTATCTTGGCCATGATTACCACCGAAGTGTTTACCATTTCTGGCATGTTGACTTCCACCACGTTTGTTGTCATCGCTTCGATGACTGCTACCACTGGTATTATCATTTTGTTGGATGCTCTCTCTTGGTTGGGTTAACTCGTTATCGCGCTCCAATAACTGAGCCCTATTTACAACATCTGAATACAAACACAGTTTGTGAGAAATTAGATATTGACATATCTCGGGTTTCAAACCTCTTAGAAACATCCGCGTCATTCTCTCCTCATTATCAACCAAGTGGGACGCAAACCAAGACAACTAGGCAAACTTAGTTTCGTACTACAACACGGTCATATTTTTTTTGCTTCATCTTGAAAAAACTCTACCTCCTTCATGTGACGAATACTTTTGGGAAAGTACTTGTCGTTGAACAGTTCTTGGAACTTCTCCCAAGAAATCTTCAGTGCGGTAGGTTGAGTACGCTTTATCGATTCCCACTAGTTATATGCCTCTCCTTCCAACATAAAGGTGGAAAAGGGAACCTTTTGCTCCTCGGAGCATCCCAAGACATTAAATACCTTGGTGATCTGCTTTATCCACGTCTCCGCATTAAGTGGTTTTGGCTCTCCAATAAACTCCGGTAGTCCTAGCTCCTTGAACTGTTTAGCGGTGACCGTCCGAGAGTTTCCAGTGTTTCCACCTGCATTTTGAACAGGATTCCTTCTTGCCTGATGTTGCATGAATTGCATAAAGCCTTTGAACATCCCATCGTTCATCATTTGGTCAGTGTTGTTATTTTCCTAAGGATTATTGCCATCCTGATGCACATTATCCTGGGTATTGATCGTTGGTGACTCAACAGTCTTATGTGCTTCATTGCTTATCTCAACATTTTCAGATGCCATTTTCAAATAATGCCACAAAACAAGGGTTAATTGACATGTCACATATTATCTTTATACTCTGACCGAACAAATAAATACCAAATAAACTTAGGTAGGTCATACTAGCGAAGGAATTTCCCGTCTCTCCCCTCCTAGTTCTAGTCTCAAATCTCAGCCAGGGATCATATCCCTAAACTTTGATACAAACTATGACCCGCATCCAGGACTTAAATAGCACCTCACAATGATACCTATCAACTTGCCACCGTTACTCACGGCGTCCCCTACGGAAAGTCTGGCTTCGGTGCATCTCAAGACTTGGAAGTCACTAGATAAAGGCTCGGGGCTCTTTTCTATGGCTTTGATACCAACTGTGACGCCCCCAAAATAGGTATACATCACCCATTCTGAGTCGCCAAATACACGGTACATAAATCAAATACAAACTTCTTTTATACAATACGACAATAGCGTAGCTTAGAGTTTTTACATGAATATTGTCTCATAGACAGTATTCAAACTCAAATGAAGTCCTCATTATGTTTATTATCACACTATTTCATAAAATAGTGAGGACTACTATAGCCACCATCTCGGACCGTCACTATGTTCCCCGACTAGTCCCGGCTACGTTTTTTATTTCCTGAAGAGAACTATGAAAGCAAAAGGGTGAGCTCAACTAGCCCAGTAAGAAATATTATGACTAAGATAATGCAGAATAAATTATCTTTAGCCTTCAACAGTGTTAAACTGATAAAATACAATAAACATCAAGTTTAACTGCAGCGGAACAAGCAATCCATTAGAATAGTCAAGTAGAGCACGATATCTACTATATTCTACGATATAAAAAGTTTTTCATCAACTTTATCGCTGAGACTCAGCTTAATAAATAAACCACATCATCAAATCATCCATGCACTACGGGCCAAGGATATTCATGTAATCATCAATGGTCATGATCATACCAACAACTGTTCATCAATGCACTACAAGCCAATGCGGACTTTTACCACATCATTTTTAACATTACGGTCATGATTATACCGAATAATCCCTGGTCATAATCATACCAATCAATAGTACATCTATGCACGTAAGTCACAGATGACTTTTATCGCAATATAAGCATGAGGATGATGAAAATGATATAAGAATTCAATTAAAAGAAAGCAAATGATAAATTTTTAAAAATTTATAACTTAATTTATCCAGAATTCAATAATGTCCAAATTGTCAACATGATACTGCTTTGTGGAGTAAAATTAAAGAATAATATTGTATCAAAAATGATTTGGACAGCAAAAAAATCAATTTTTGTCATGAATAATTCTTCGGGTGAATAGTACCCAAGTGAATAGTACTTCAGGAATATTTCCCCATGAATAGTACTTTGTGAATAGTACTCGTGAATAGTACCCGTGAATAGTACTCTGTGAATAGTACTTTGTGAATAGTACCGTAAAAATGAATACTACTTGTGGACAGTACTCCGGCATGAAAAGCTTAAAATTTAACAAGAATGTGCAGAAAATATCCTTGTGAAACGATACTAAATGAAGCGCAAATTTCAAGGATATTATACTAATTTCACGGAGTATAGAAGCAATACTTTAACAAAATGAGGGTATAATCAGGAATACGAGACGAAATAATATTACTCATATACTACAGAGTATGGAACAAAATATTATTCCTATGAATACTGAACAAAATAATATCCCTTATCCTCAGAAGAATACTGAATACTGGAATAGTGATGTAGCAGACTTCTCTTCTACTTTCTCTCTATAGCTTCTCTTTCTATAATTACTCTTATGAGTCTTAGTGAATTTGTGAGAATGAAAGAAGAATGAGCTTCTATTTATAGGAAAATATAGTTTGGATAATTGAACGTTTTGGAGCTCAAAATATTACAGTATAATACCTTCATCTTTTCTTTCATTTTTAATTTAGTCTTGCAAGTATTATCAAACTTGCACCACCTCCCCTAATAGTACATCATGTGAATCAATAGTACATTCATGTGAATCAATAGTTCTATACATGTGAAAAAAATAGTTACAGTATAGTACCTTCATCTATACCTCTATTTTTAATTTAGTCATGCAAGTATTATCAATCTTGCACCACCACCCCTAATAGTACATGCATGTGAATCAATAGTTCATACATGTGAACAAACAGTTATAAGCATTTGAATTAATAGTAATTAATTGCTCATTTATCCGATTAATTACCCGATTGGTCAATATAACCGTCCAGACATCAATTATTATTATAATAGATGTCAATTTTCACTAACATTAATAATCCCAACACAGTAGGAATATAAATTTCATCTTTATCAACACGAATTTATTCATTATTAATATTATAACTCACAATATTTAACAACAAGATCATTCCCAGGAAATAGGGGGCTTTCCGATAAGGATTTCTCCCTATTGACGCGCAACTAGGTGACAAAACATCTTCTTGACAGAACTTTCTAGACATTGTCAATATTGCTAATAATAATATGTATAACTTTATCGTCTCAATTATTGATTTAGTAATATAAAATATTATGCAAATGATATTGTGATAATAATTGAATCAATAATATGAGAGATATTATGCAATTACTAGCAATAATTGAGTATAACTGAGTGACTTCTCACGTAAGTATCAATAATCAATACCGTGTGCTACTATGCAACCACGTGTATTACTATACTTTTACCACCAGGTAGTTCAACAGTTTAACGGTAAAACTTTCGCAGTTATTTTTATAAAAATACAATTTTGTTGTTTTCTAACTACGATAATACTTCCATTGTGGGGTCCAATAATGATTGTGCCGTCGTATGAATATTCCCTGTTAAAACGAATATTCCCCGACCAATCGAATATTATATAACCACTTGCTTACTTTACAAAATTTATAAATATACCCACAACTATAACATTATATCAAATCCACACCATAATATTTAAAAATATATTTCGAGAAAAATTAATCTTTATTCATAAAAGTTGGGGTCTTACAATAAATAACTTATAATATTATGTCATGTGTCTCATTAATATTTGAAATTTATGAAATGTTTATGATAATGGAATTATGTGGTATTTAAATCATATAAAAATGATAATAATAATAATTGAAAAATCATTATAAATGATAAGAATTATGAGCTACTGAAAAATATTATGACTGATAAATAAGTTATCTAAACTAATATTGAAGTAGTTAAGTAGAGTATTATTAAATATAAGCTCGGTAATTATACGATTAGGCAATCGGGAGGTCGAAATAGTACCGAACTCAACTCAGGCTGAAATAGTTTGACTTGATACCAGAATTTATGTGCTTTAGTGACTGTTAGGAATATATGGTAATGTGTTTACGTTATTTTATAACTATAATTAACAGTAGCTAATGTGATGATATTATTCTAATTGGGAGGTCAATATTATCAATATTAGGTTTTCCAAATGAAGCTTAAATAGATTGCATAACAGTAAATACATTTCAGGCAAGTTTTATTAACTCAAACTCAAGTTGTTATTGTATAATATGTTCGTGATTAATCATTGTTGATTACATCACATCTATTATTTGTTGATTCGCACGTTGTGCATGTTGCATATGTTCAGCAGGTATGAAAGACTGATCACCTTCATTACCATTTGGGTCAGATAAATTGTTCATGTTTATTATTGGCTATTCATTATTATTGTCTTGGTCATTTAGTTATGTAAATTGATTCATATTCTTTCACAATGATTATATTGTTGAAAGTTTGTCAGCCAGCTTATTATTCCTTCAATCATGATATATCTTTCTTTGAACTTAAACTTGATGGTTAAACTTGTTATTCACCCTTTCTATATCATGATAAACATTACAGATTAGAACGAATACTTCGGATACAGGCAAAGGCAAATAACATTGTAAGTCCTTTAGGATTTGAATCTGTGTAATAAGTTAAGGTTATCGACCTTGAAGATTATGTGTAAAGGTTATTGTATAAACAATTTATGTTTATATCTTTCGTAATACTTATAGAATTGGTGTACCAGGTTCGTGGTGATTATTACCCAGTGTGACTCCCCCAAAATCGGTATACATCACCTATTCTGAGTCACCAAATACATGGTACAAAATTCAAATACAACTTAATTATACAACAGTCGTGTAAAATATGACTAAACATATGTTGTGAGTTTTAATACAAATATTGTTATCTAGATAATATACAAACTCAATGGGGTCCTCATTACATTTATTATCACACCATTTCATAGAATAGTGAGGACTACTAATGCTATTATCTGGACCATCACTCTGTTCCCCAACTAGTCCCTGCTACGTTCTCATTTCCTGAATAGAACAATGAAAGCAAAAGGGTGAGCTCAACTAGCCCAGTAAGAAATATTATGACTAAGATAATGAAGAATAAATTATCATTAGCCTTCAACAGTGTTAAACTGATAAAATATAACAAACATCAAGTTTAACTGCAGCGGAACAAGCAATCCATTAGAAGAGTCAAGTAGAGAATAAAATCTACTATCTTCTATGATTTAAAAGGTTTTTCATGACTTTTATCGCTGAGACTCAGCTTAATAAATAATCCACATCATCCATGCACTACGGCCAAGGATATTCATTAGTATCACAACCACAATTTATCCATGCACCACAGCCAAGGATATTCGTGTATTCATCAATGGTCATGATCATGCTAACAACTGTCCATCAATGCACTACGGGCCAATGAGGACTTTTACCGCATCATTTGTAACATTACGGTCATGATTATGCCGATTAATCCCTGCTCATAATTATACCAATTCCATTTATGCTCTACAGGCCACAGATGACTTTCAACATAATATAAACATGAGGATGATAACAATGATATAAGAATTCAATAAAACAAGTTCAAGAATTAATTTATCCAGGAACTAATAACGTCCAAATTGTCAACATAATACTTCTTTATAGAGTAAAATTCAAGAATGCTCAGAAGAATATTTCATAAAAAGATACTGGATGAAGCGCAAATATCAAGGATATTCCACTAATTTTATGGAGTATAGAAGTTAAAACTTTAACAAACTGTGTATAATAAAGAATGGAATAACAAAAAAAATCGCCAGGAATGCGATAGATCGCACAGACAGGTTATTCCAAAGAATAATAAATAATGGAACCAGGTCATGCGTAAACGCACCGACAGTATATTCCAACAGAATAATAAATAATGGAACCAGGTCATGCGAAAACGCACCGACAGGATATTCCAACAGAATAATAAATAACGGAACCAGGTCATGCATAAACGCACAGAAAGGATGTACTCAAAGAAAACTTGCACTACGTTCAAAGCTTCCTTAAACTCTAAAGAAATACGCTCAAGATTATAGAAGAAGAACTCTCTCTATAGTTTCTCTCTCTAGAGTTTTAGTGAATTCGTAAGAAATAATGAAGGAATGAGCTTCTATTTATAGTAGAATGGACTGCATAGTAACTAATTCATGAACGGTCCAGAATGAATTACTTTAAACGGACGGTCCAGATTGGTTTACAATAAACTATAATATATTTTATTTATAATATAATAAAACGAATAACTTTATAAAATTATTCTATTTTATATAAAAAGATTTTACTATGCAAACACTATGCAGACACTATACAAACACTATGGATAATAAAATATAATATATTCTAATTATTGTCTAGTAAAACAGATAACTTTATAAAAGTATTCTGTTTTATATAAAAATATTTTACTATTAGTCTAATAAAATGAATAACTTTATAAAAGTATTCTGTTTTATATAAAAAGTTTTTCTGTTTTATTACATTAATAATACTAATAAAATAAAACTCATCATTATTATAATTCACAATATTAATCGACCATGTCGTTCCCAAGTAAGAGAGGGCTTTCAAATAAGGATTTCGCCTCATTGGCGCGCAATTAGGTGACCAAACCTCTCCTTGACAGAACTTCTAGACATCGTTAATATTACAAATAATAATATTAATAACTTTGTCATCTCAATTATTGATTATAAAATATTGAGAATAATTGAATCAAATAACGTGAGATACTATGCAGCAATTACTGTAACAATAATTGAACAAAACTGAGTGACTTCTCACGTAAGCATCAATAATCAATACCGTGTGCTACTGTGCTACTGTGCAACTACGCGTATTACTGTACTTTTAACACCGGGTGTTTCAACAGTTAACGGTAAAACTTCCGCCGTTATTTTCATAAAGTATTTTTGTCGTTTTCTTAATCCGACAATAATTCCGTTGTGGGATTCACTAATGATTGTGTCGTTGTATGAATATTCCTTGTTAAAACAAATATTCCCCGACCAATCGAATATTATATAACAACTTGCGTACTTTGCAAAATTTATAAATATTACCCTCAACTATAACATTATATCAAATTCATTCCATAATATTCAAAAATAATATTTATAGAAAATTCATCTTTATTCATAAAAGTTGGGGTCTTACAACCCGGATTTGGGGACGCTATAGTAGGTGAGCCAAATCCTTATTTATCAATTAATTCCAAGCGCACACCTTTGTTTTCTTACCTTATGAATAGTGGTAATAAGCTCTTCCACAGCTTGATGAAGTGAGGATATTGTTCTAGGAATAACATCTTCATAAGCTAATTCCATTTCTTGAACTCCCACCACAACAAACAACTCTTCAAGGAATTTCACATCTTCGATATCTGATCTCTCCCAATTGTATGAACGAATATATTGTGCTCAGATATACTTTAAAAAAAATTCGGATCAAGATTCAAAGTATAAGTATTAAACTTGTCAAGAATTCTCTCATTTGACT
The DNA here is from genome assembly GCA_020205505.1 of Panax japonicus. Taxonomy (NCBI): domain Eukaryota; kingdom Viridiplantae; phylum Streptophyta; class Magnoliopsida; order Apiales; family Araliaceae; genus Panax; species Panax japonicus. The sequence goes on from CM035100.1 coordinate 50,813,127, forward strand.
CGTCATTAGTCCTTCTTGGTAAATTTATCCTCCTTACAGTTGACACGTGGCAATAACTTTATATGTCGTGCTCTGCCCAATAAAAGTAACTAACCTTGTAAAGATAGGTTTCGGAAAAATGTCAACGGGTAAAAAGTACACCAAATAATTTGAGAAGTTTATATCTTCCCTAAATTTTGTAATATCAACCTTTAAATTCAAATGTAAAATTGCCATGATGAGTTTTGTTGTCTACTCAATTCAGGAAAGACTTTGAAATAATTGGTGGGGGTGGGGGTGGGGGTGGGGGTGGGGGTGGGGGTGGGGGGGGGTTTACTTAGTTTACTGACTATATTTGATGTGAACGGGTAAAGTTCTTTTTTATCGCACACTAGGGTTTGGAGTGTTAGAAAATAATTATGTAATCTCATATTCCTAGAAGCAGTATTAAATATGATTGTTGAGTTTTTATAAGTGTCTTTTGTATTCTCAAAGAGTCTTTAAGTCTTATTCTAAAGAACTCCACTCCTAGATTAATAGGAGATTGATGTAACCCATGAAGGAATGAAGAAAAAGAAGTCTAGCAGTCAATAATAAAAAGAATATGTTCTGCAGGAGCAGCAGCTCTGTAAAGCCTATTGTACTCATCTTCTTTCTAATAAAAATCTAGTTTAATCAATTTCCTTAATGAATTCCTGTTTCTAATCATTGTGCTTTCGTTTGCCCCAACAAATTTGGTATCCGAGCTTTTTTAAATCACATCCTGCTACCATGAGTTCAACTTCAGTCCCTACCTTGTTTGCATATTCTCCAAGTCAAATTCCTATATTTGAAGGGGAACACAATAAGTATTGGAGCAGCCAAATGGAAACTATCTTCATATCTCAAGACCTCTAGGATATTATTGATTCTGGTTATAAAGAACCACCTAGAAATAGATATTGGTCACAAACACAACAAAAGTTATACAAGGAGAACAAAAAGAGAGATGCCACAACACTTCAATTTATACAGTAGGGGGTAACATGTGATGCCCCCAAAATAGGTCCACACAACCCATTCTGAGTCACCAAATACATGGTACAAAATTCAAATAAACTTTCATTTATAAAACTATTAATTGTCGCAGTAAAATACGACAAAAAATCCACTCCCCAACTAGTCCTAGCTACATTCTCGCCTCCTGAGAAGAATAATGGAACCAAAAGGAAAAGGGTGAGCTCAACTAGTCCAGTAAAGAATATTATAACTAAGATAATATAGAACAAATTATTCTTAGTCCTCAACAGAGAAAAATATGATAGAATAGAATAGATAATAACTTTTAGAATAACAACTTCAGGGAAAACAACAATCCATTAGAAGAGTCAAGTAGAGCATGATGTCTACTATCTTCTATGATTTAAAAGTTCATCAATAATATTTTATCCCTGTAATACCAATCAATAATATTTCCAATCAACGAATTATCTATTGCACTACGGGCCAAAGATAATCGTTAGCATCACCAGTGGTCATGATCATGCCAAACACATGTCCATCTATAGCACTACGGGCCAAAGATAATCTTTAGCATCACCAATGGTCATGATCATGCCAAACACCTGTCCATCTATGCACTACGGGACTAAAGAGGACTTTCACCATAAACTGTATTCCTAACATTAAAGGTTATGATTATACCAATACATAATTTTGGTCATAATCATACCAATCAACAGTCCATCTTTGCACTACGGGCCAAAGATGACTTACAGTACAATATAAGTATGAGGATGATGACAATGATATAAAGAATCAATTAAGTGAGATCAAAGATAAATATTAGATATTTCTAATTTAATTTATTCAGAGTTCAAAAATATCCTAAATTGTCAACATGATAACTATTTGTGAAGTAAAATTCAAGAATGATCTTCAAGTATCAAAAATAATTTGGACAGAACAAATAAATAAATTATGTTGTGATAGTACTCATGAATAGTACCGTATGAATAGTACCCAGACATGAAAAGATTAAAATTTATTAAGAAAGTTCAGACCAATATTCCAGTGAAATGATATTAGATGAAGCGCAAAACTTAAGGAATTTCTAATCATTTCAGGAATTATAGAAGCAATACTTACCATAGTAAGTTTCATTTTAGAAATATGAAATGAAATAATATCACTTACATAATATGGAGTATGAGAGAAAATAATATTTCTTACGTGTATTGAAATAAAATAATATCATGTACCTTAGTAGAAGCTAAATTGGACTTGAAATATCGGATATTATCCTGAGAAAATTTTGCACTAAAAGCTACACTCAAAGTATTTTTATACTCAAAAGAAATACTCACAATATTATAGAATAAAAATTTATGATATTGATGATCTGTTTAGGAAAGAAGGATAACCTCCCTTTTATATATAGTGAAATTCGGAGGGAGAGAGAAATCATTCTGCCTAATTTTTTTTTCCTTCTCTGCCTAATTTTGCCTAACTTTCAATTCTCAAATTGTGATTCCCACCATTTGGAACAAATTCTGCAAGAGAGATGACAATCCACCAAAAAAAAGGACAAAGCATATATATGCAAGAAACTTTTTCCATCCACCCATTAGTAAAAAGAGAAGTGCACGGAAAGTTTTCCAATTCAAATTGCTAACCTCCACTCCACTTTTATTAAATGCTGAAAATTATATATTATTATGATAATATTACCAAAAACATTATACTATTATATTCACATTATACTATTATAATGTAATATTATAATAATATATTCGAATGAATATTTTATTGGAGAATATAATTGCCAAGCTTTCAACAAATATTTTATGTTAAATTCCTTCATTTATATCAAAAATGAACCAATATCCTCCCCATAATAATTATTCACAATTAATATTATAAGCTCACAATATTAACAACCATAACATTCCCAGGAAAAAGTAGACTTTCCGATAAGGATTTATCCTTATTGGTGCGCAATTATATAACCTAACCCATTTCCTCAATAGAACTTTTTAAACATTTCTAATAATGCTAACTAATAATATGAATAATTGTGTCATGTCAATTATTGATTTAATAATATAAAATATTATGCAGTTGATATTGTAACAATAATTGAATCAATAATATAAGATAATGTGCAACAATTACTGTGGCAATTATTAAATGAAACTGAGTGACTTCTTACATAAAAATCAATAATCAGATATTCTGTTCAATACCGTATGTTACTATGAAACCACGCGTATTACTGTACTTTTATCACCGGGTATTTCAACAGTTAACGGTAAACGTTTTGCCGTTATTTTTTTATACAAAAGTTATTTGTGTCGCTTTCTATATCCGACAGTTATTCCGTTATATGGTCTACCAAAGATTGTGTTGTCGTACGAATATTCCCCGACAAAATAATATTCCCCGACCAAACGAATATTATATAACAACTTGCTTTACTTTACAAAATTTGCATATTTCACCCATAACTAAAGCATTATATCAAATCAACATCTTATTATTCAAAATAATAATTAGAGAAATTAAATCTTTATTCATAAAAGGTTGGGGTCTTACATAAACAAGTCAATTTTTCCTCAAATTTTTTGAGTCAAGAAAGCCAAAACTTCATGGGAGATTTTTAAAAAGAATTTTAAGGATCTGCCAAGGCCATCACTTTAAAATTTTAGACTTTATGGAGAGATTTTGATAATCTGTAAATGAAATTAAGTGAAAGCATTCGAGAATTCTCTTCAAGAGTTACTGAAATAGTAAATCAAATCAAGGGTTGTGGTGACACCATTGAAGACAAGAAAGTGATTGAGAAAGTTTTGAGGAGTCTTCCTCAAAAATTTGATCATGTTGTCACAGCCATAGAAGAATCCAAATATCTGTCCAAAATGTCCATACATGAGTTAACAGGTTCACTCCAAGCTCATGAACAGAGGATTAATAGGTCCTCACAAAAGCTAGTGGAGCAAGCTTTTCAGTCCAAACTGAGTATTTTAGAAAAGAAGGCCAAATGTAACAAATCATTAAAAAAATCAAATTTCTTTTTCAAGAATGAATCAGCAGCTGGGAAGAAGAAGAAGAGAGAAAATTTACAGTCACAACTCAAAGAAAAAAAAAGTGGAAGCTCACAACAAAGTTTTAATAATGCAAATTCTCAGTGTATCATCTGCAAAAGTTCTAACCATGAATCCCAAGATTGCATATTTAAATGTACAAGATGTCGAGTGCCTAATCATTCTCAAAGGGACTGCTGGTTTCAAAATAAGAAGGAGCAAAATGAAGCTAAGTTCACAAAAGAAAATGATAATGAATGTAAGACCCCAATTTTTTTTAAGAAAGATGATTTTTCTATAAATATTGTTAGTTCTTAGTAGGCACAAGTTATCTAGAAGGGGGGTTGAATAGATATTTGAAAATCTTTTCTATTTTAAACTTGTTCTTAGATAGTGATTAAAACTTAGCGGAATTAGTATTTGTTTTAATCTTCTTAACTAAGCAATGGAGCTATGAGCGAGTAAGGCATTTATAGCAGATATAGCAGTTATAGCAGATATAGATGACACAGTTGTTTTTAAGTGGTTCAGAGCACTCAAAGCTCCTATTCTACTCTTCTACTCAACGAGTAGGATATCCACTAAGGATATCTTTTACAATCTTCTGAATCACATAGATTCCTTCTAGACCAGCAGTCTAGGAACTTCTCTAGTTCACTCTTGAACTCTTCAAGTCCAACAGACTTGGCTTTCTTACAGTTCACTACGAACTCTTCAAGTCCAGCAGACTTGGTACTCTTCTTCAGTTGATTGATGGTTGTTGTTTTAGCGTTCTGAAGGATGCTACTCAGTTTGCTATGTAAGCACTGGTTTGTTAAGAACTGAGTAGCTGAGCAAGCTTTTTAATATCTCAGATCGTAGAGTTGAGCCTTAGAGAATTCTTCACGTTGAATGTTTGATTGCTTGCTTGTTTGTTCCTCTCTCTCATCTGTCTGATATGTATATATGTGATGTTGAAAACTATCCGTTGGATCCATCCGTTGTGGCTTTAAATTCTTCTGATCTTTCTGTGCTGCGATGGAGACATTTATACACATCTCTGAATTCTGCATTCTGGCTCACTGACACTGCAGGCTGCTTTCTCACCTATCACCTGTAAAGGTGTTTTGTCCCTCTTATCTATAGTACTATTCTTAGCTTCTTCAATATGTTTCTTTGTTGCATACTAAGGATATTTCATATATTCTGGGACTGATGAGCACTGCAGCATCTTGGATCCATTCCTCGTATGTTGAATTAACAACTCATGAGGCTTGACGTTTTCTGACATAAGACAGATGATGCTCTACGATTGGATCGTGATGTTCTATGGTTAAGATCGTAGTGGCTTTGACTTGCATACTACGATGCTATCAGTCGAGAACACTACGATTTCTCTTAAACTTTCATGCACTACGATCTTCTCTTACTCGTGTTATTGACTCTACGTTCCCGAGAGCACACTACGATCGTTGACTTATAAACTTCACGTTTCCTTCAGCATACTACGATCATGGAGTTAGCTTGGTGAATGTTGGGACCACTCTACGATTTCTGAAGAGTCTCCTTTCAAGGCGGGCACACTACGATCTTCAGGCTCTATGTTTTCTGCCTTGACTTCTGCAATGTTGATCAGATTGATGCACTACGATTTCTTCAAGACTTATCTATTACATCTCAAGGTCAACCTAACAGTTTTGATCTTTCTATCTATACATTCTAGAACAGAATGATACACGTTAAAACATATATTCTTTAAAGGACTTTACAAATAATCATGAAAACGTGCATTAAAACATCAAATCATAATATGCATTCTCCCAACAATCTCCCCCTATTTGATGTTGACATAACCAAGGAGATTTGTTGTCATGATTATTAATGACTAGATGCATTTGAAGGAATTTAAACATGACGTAGTATTTCAGTGAGCAGCTGAAATTTCTAGAGAATAAGTATGAATTTATTGATGATCAGAAGATATTACAATATAGCATTACATTAATAAAACATTAAACTCTTAAATTAGCTCTATTTTCTTGGTCTCTTGTGTGGAGGTGGATTTGCATACTCCTCATCCCTTCTCTTCCTTTGAGCTTCCTCATTTCTTACTAACTCTTCCAGCTCACTTAGACTTAGAACTGGATTATCTTCATGTTTGCGAATGAATGTAGGATCTCCAGTTGGCATTCGGATGCGTACAGTAATCACGTCTTACGAGCTTGGAGTTGGCTCCTGATGACTCAGAGGAATAGCTGATACAATTGCCTGCTGACCAGATCGTTGAGTCTAATGATGTGATGGTCTTGCAGGAGGGCTTACCCTTTCTTGAATTGCATGACCTCCTCTGCCTCTGCCTTGGCTTCCTTGATCTCCTTTCTCTTTCTTATTCTCCCCCTTTATGTCAGCATCAAGGGTTCGAATATCGACAGACAACCTATTTACTCCTTGGACAAGCTCGTTGAGTTGGCTTTGAGTTTGAGCAATGTCCTCCCTTTTCTCCATGATTTGTTTTTCAGCTCTAGCTTCTTTATTTTGGAGGACTGTAAGAATCGTATCATTATGCTTCTCCTGGTTAGCATGAGATTTCTGGAAGTCATAAACAGAAGCTTTCAGGTTGAGAATATTGTCCAGCATAATTTGATGTTGATGATCTTGGTTTTTCTGTATCTCAAGCATAGCCTCTCTTTGTTTGGCAGCAACCTAGAAATGGATCTCATCTCTGTCTGATATACTCTTCATAATTTCTTTGATAATTTCCCTTAGCTTCGTAGTGAGCTCAGTATTCATTGTACTAGGGAATTTGTTTGTAGCTTGTATCATTTGATTCAGTCGGATGTTCAGAAGGTCAGAGTGAGATTCCAGGCTTGCTTCGATGGACTTGATCATTTGCTCAGAAGTTTCTTTCAGATCATCCTTGGTGGGCAGGCTGGGGAAAGTATCAGTTGATTGAGGATTGTCCATTTGAGGGGTTCTTGGTGGAGATTAAGCTTGCAAGTTGTAAAAAGCAAGATCAAGACTGAAATAGTCGTGCGATGAGGAGGATGGTATATCAGTTGGAGGAGCTTGGGTTTGGACATTTGGGATTGGTGACTCTACGATTTCAATGTTTGACTCTACGATTTGTCTTGAGTCTGGAATCGTAGAGTTGGTTATTTGAGGGAGTAGGGTAAGGTTGATTTCTTCTGGTTCTTAAGTTATAGAATTTTGGGATTCTGCAACAAAAAACTGATTTAATGGGTTAAGAATCACTTCCAGCCATTTAGAAAATTCATAGAATTGGCTAAACAAAGATGATGGTAGGTGATTAACTCTAAAGCTTGTAGGGATAATCAATACCTCAGGTTTAGCATTTAATGAGGAATGGTCTATAATCAGCTTTTTGGCGAAGATGACTTCCCCTGGAAATCCGTGAGCCAGAACTGTGATTGCTGGATATTCCTTGAAGCTCCAGAACATGTGGTCCCATGATTTCAGAATTTTAGCTCGATGGTATGCTCGATGGTATGCCATCTGATTGTAAAGATAGCTTTTATATCCATCCTTGTCCTCATAAATGATTTTTAGGTCATCATCTTCTTCCTCTTCACTATCTCCATTTAAGGATTCCATTATCTCAATGGCCTCTAGAATGTTTGGCATTGGTTCATCTTCATCTTGAACAAGGACCTTTTCTTCAGCTATTGGAATATTGTGAGGCTCCCCCTCAATTTGATCATTTTCTTGGAGGTTTAGAAACTCCCCCTCAGCTGGTACATCTTCTTCTATGTTTAGAAATTCCCTTTTAGCTAGAACATCTTCTTCATCAGTAGGCTTTTCCCCGTCAACTGGTGTATACTCAATCATGAGAATTTCAGAGTTCTCCCCCTCAGCTGGAGCATTTTCCTCTTTGGTTGCTTGGGGCAGTTCTACTTTTGCAGCCATGCTCTTGGTTTCCTTCTTCAGTACTTTCTCATTCTCAAGAATATACTTCTTGACCAGCCTTCTCTTTGCTTTGCTGGTTTTAGTCACCACTTCTAGACTCTCTTGAGTCTTTGTTTTTCCTCGTTGATCAGCCACTTTCCTTGAAGCAGCTTCCTCCATTTCTGCCACACTTGGCCTATTTTCAGAGAATAGCAGAGTCTCTACGATCGAAGACATTGTTGGTCTTTTGGACTTATGACCAGTCTTGTTCTTCTTTACGATTTGTGAAATAGTGGCTTGATCTTCTTCAATTTCTTCTTGATGTTACATCTTCCTTAGCCTTCTTAGAGTCTCTACGACAGAGGACTCTACAGGAATGTTAGTTATTGATCCTTGAGGCTCTTCAACTTGTCTTGCTCTCAGCTTCCTTTTGCCCTTGCTTTTTCTGGCAAGGGTAGAGGGTTCTTCCTTGTCTGCTTCCCCTTCTTCTTCAACTTCTCTGATAACAGACATTCCTCCTTGAAAGCCTGCTTTCTTTTGTTCCTCAGATCTCCCACTTGATTCTATCATCATTCGAACGAACTCAGTAGGGTTCCTTTCCCAATTTTTGAACAACTACTGTGTCATTCTTCGGTTTGGGTTGAAGGCTTCTCCTTCATTATCCCTAATTTTATCACCCAATGCAGATTGCAGAATGATGCTAATGAACCTCCCATACAGCATCTTTAGGGTGCTCTTTGATTTCTTTGAGCTTACGATCCACTTGCCGATCCATTCGAGCAATACAGCCCCATAGTTGAGTTGAGTTCCATATACTCTAGCTATCCTGAGCTTAAGCTGAGCCTCATTTACTAAGTCATGACCTGAGCTCTTGCAGCAAATGCATTTCCCAATAATGTCAGCCAAAAATTCATACCTCTGAGGGAACTTCTTTTTCTAACCTTTCACAGAGGGGTTCTTCTTGTGATGCATCTTCTTTAGTACCTCTTGAAATCTTATACTATTTAGAAATGGATGCCCCACATTCTTGAAACCTAGGGCCAGATTGACGTCTTCTTCCCCTAGCTTTATTTCAACTCCTCTAACTCGTGTGGTGATGGTGTTGTTTTCGTACACTCCATTTTTGTAGAACTCCTTCACCAATTTAGGATAGATGAGTGTATCAGTGCTGAGCGCCTCTTCGAGACCTGCCTTCTTTAGTAAGGCTAAGATCTTGTGAAACTTTGGTGGAGCGGTTTTGAATTCGTCAAAACAGAGTCTGTAGCCCGAAATCACATTAGAAGCAGCCATTGATTCTTTAGTTGAGAAGAGAGATATTGCTGAGCTTTTGTCTAAGTTAGGGTTTTGCTTTGAGAGAGATAGAGAGAGAATGAGAGATAATCTTTTGAACTTCAGATTTTAAAATCACGGTTCCAATTTGTACTTGTAGCTTCCCTTTCTCTTTTTGACTTAGTGGGACAGGTGTTGCATTTTGTTTGGCTCTACGATTTTGACTATTTAGGAATGTACTGATTTTCCCTTTGAGTCTTCAATGCTGAGATGTACTCAGGATGACTACGATCGTAGAGATAGTCTTCTGATTGTTGAGTCGGTTCTCCATTCGTAGAGTCTGTCCTACGATCGTCGAGTCTGTCCGGCAGTTGTTGAGTCTGATCAGCATTCGTAGAGTCTGTCTGTCGAGTCTGTCCAGTAGTCATTTAGTCTAATCAGCATTTATAGAGTCTGTCCTGCGATAGTCAAGTCTGTCCTACGATCTTCGAGTCTGTCCGGATCCTAGTGATGAGTTTTTTTTTACTAAGCATTCTTTTTAAGGTAACTCAGGAAGGGCCAATCTCTTGGTGTGTTTCAAGTGTTAGGTTTGTCCCTGAGGCACCTCTTAGAGAGATTTCTTTGTTATAAAGCTTGTCATCACAAGATTCACTTTGCTTGTTGAAAGGGCTTTTGGTCATCGTAGAGTCTGCACTTATGAAAGTTGAGTCTTTGCTGCGATCGTTGAGGTAGTTGACTGTTCAGCTCTATGATCGTGATCTTTCCTTTATCATGTCTACGATTTTGAGTGCAGCCTTTATATCTGTCATGGTTAGCACAATCTAGAGCATAGATTCAAGGTTGAAGATTTAACATGCCTAGCTCACTTATTAACTTGTTAAATCTGGATTCATCTAATGGTTTAGTAAAAACATCAGCAAGTTGATTTTCAGTAGGGATATATTGTAAAGAAATAGTTCCATTTTGCACATGATCCCTAATGAAGTGATACCTTATCTCTATATGCTTGGTTCTTGAATGCATAACAGGATTATGAGTTATTGCTATGGCACTTGTATTATCACAATGTATAGGTATAGACTTGAAATCAAACCCATAATCAGCTAGCTGATTTCTCATCCAAAGGATCTGAGCACAGCAGCTTCCAGCAGCAATGTATTCAGCTTCTGCAGTTGAAGTGGACACTGAGTTTTGCTTTTTGCTGAACCAAGACACAAGTCTGTTCCCTAGTAATTGACAAGTGCCACTGGTACTCTTTCTGTTTATTTTGCATCCTGCAAAGTCAGCATATGTGTATCCTATTAGTTCAAAAGAGGATTCCTTGGGATACCACAGCCCCAAGTAGGGTGTACCCTTAAGATACCTGAAGATCCTCTTTACAGCAGACAAATGTGACTCTTTAGGGTTAGCCTAAAATCTAGCACATATGCATGTTGCAAACATTATATCTGGTCTACTGGCAGTTAGGTATAAAAGAGAACCTATCATACCTCGGTATTGAGTTATATCAACACGTTTACCATTCTCATCCTTGTCAAGCTTGGTTGCAGGAGCAATTGGTGTTTTTATAGGAGAGGCTGATTCCATGCCATACTTCTTTAATAAGTCTTTGATGTATTTGGCTTGGTTGATGAATATTCCTTCATCAGTCTGGTTCACTTGCAGTCTAAGGAAGAAATTCAGCTCACCCATCATGTTCATTTCAAACTTGCTCTGCATTAGCTTAGAGAATCTCTTACATAACTTTTCGTCAGAAGAACCAAAAATGATATCATCAACATATATTTGAACTAATAAGACTTTGTCCTTATGCTTTCTAAGAAACAATGTGGTATCTACTCTACCTCTAGTGAACCCATTTTCTATTAAGAAGTTAGTCAGTGTTTCATACCATGCTCTAGGTGCTTGTTTAAGACCATATAAAGCTTTATCTAATCTATAGACATAATTGGAAAGAGATGGATTGATGAAACTTGGAGGTTGTTCTACATAGACTTCTTCTTGAAGCTCTCCATTTAGGAATGCACTCTTGACATCCATCCGAAAGACTTTGAACTTCATATGAGCAGCAAAGGCGAGAAAGATTCTGATAGCTTTTAGTCTGGCAACAGGTGCAAATTTCTCATCATAGTCAATGCCTTCTTCTTGAGAATAGCCCTTTGCCACTAATCTTGCCTTGTTTCTTATAATGACCCCATCTTCATCCATTTTGTTCCTGAAGACCCACTTGGTTCCTATGACAGGATGACTCTTTGGTCTTGCTACCAATCTCCACACTTTGTTTCGTTCAAATTGATTGAGTTCTTCCTGCATGGATTCTATCCAACTGGAGTCTTCTATAGCATCTTCTATCTTCTTTGGCTCTATCTATGATAGGAAGCTTAGGTAGAAGCATTCATTCTGAGTAGCAGCTCTTGTTTTGACTCTTGCACTCAGATCTCCAATGATTAGATCCTAAGTGTTATCTCTTTCCCATCTGTTCCCGGTTGGGACATCTGTTCTGATGCCTTCCTGTCTTAAGTCTTCAAGGTCTATCTCTTCTTCTTGGAGTGGAGGCTCACTGTCTTGAATGGACCTCTCTACGATCTCATTATCACACTCTACAATTTCACTATCTGGCACTACGATCGTAGTGTTTAGCTCGACGACTTCATTTGTAGTGTATGCACTATCGATCGTAGTGTCTTGAGGCACTGTTTTGTCTAAGTCAGTTTCATCAAAGATGATATGTATTGATACTTCAACACTCAGTGTCTTCTTGTTGAACACTCTATAAGCTTTGTTGTCTGTGGCATATCCAAGAAAGATCCCTTCATCTGACTTGGGATAGAATTTTGTCAGATACTGCTTTCCGTTGTTGAGAATATAGCATGCACAGCCAAAGACATGGAAATAGCTGACACTTGGCTTTCTTCCTTTCCACAATTCGTAGGGTGTCTTCTTGATCATAGAGTGAATTAATGATTTGTTCTGTGTGTAGCATGCAGTGTTGACAGCTTCTGCCCAGAAGTATTCAGGTAGATGGGCTGCTGCTAGTAGAGTCCTTTCAGTCTCTATCAGGGTTCTGTTCTTTCTTTCAGCAACTCCATTTTGTTGAGGAGTTTGTGGAGCTAAGAAGTTATGACCGATGCCATTGTCTATGCAGAACTGATCCATTTCTGAGAAATCGAATTTTCTGCCATGATCACTCCTTATGGCCTTGATGTTCTCTCCTTTTTTGTTCATCACCAGTTTTAACATCTTGATTAATTCGGAGCTTGTCTCATCCTTTGAAGTTAGGAAGAATACCCATGTGAATCTTGTGTAGTCGTCAACTATGACTAGAGAGTATCTTTTTCCTCCAAGACTGGTTGTTGGGATTGGCCCAAAGAGATCCATGTGGAGCAACTGCAGGGGTTTGTCAATGGAGTTGGCAGTCTTGCTCTTGAATGAGCTTCTGGTTTGCTTTCTAAGCTGGCAGGCATTGCATGGCCTTTCCTTCACAAAGTTGAACTTGGGTAGACCAGCTACGAGATCCTTTGATGCCAGTTTGGACATGCTTTTGAAGTTTAAGTGGGACAGTCTTCTATGCATAGCCAGCTCATTTCCTAGGATGCTTTTGCTAGAAAACATATTGTTTCATCAGAGCTTAGTTGACCAAGGTCTATAGTATAAACATTTCCTTCTCTTGTTCCGGTTAGCTTTATGGTAGATGTCTTCAGATCTCTGACTTGATATTGATTGTTGAGAAATGTTACTTGATGACCCTGTCGCAAAGTTGGCTGATGCTTAGAAGGTTGTGTTGAAGTCCTTCCACATAGGCTACTTTGCTGAAAGATATTGCACCATTGCCAGCAGAGCCATATCCTTTTGTCTTTCCCGAGCCGTTCTCTCCCAAGATTACTGAGGGACCCTCCTTTTCTACATAGTTAGATAGCAGAGCTTTGTTCCCTGTCATATGCCTTGAGCATCCACTGTCTAGATACCATGTTGAGGTCGTGGAGCTCTTTTCCTGTCAAAACATTTTAACCTTCATTTTGGTACCCATATTTGCATGGGTCCTTCTGTGTTAGTGCCTTTGGGAACCCAAACTTGTCTAGTCTTGGGTCTCACATGCATGGAGTTATAATAACACTTTGTAGCTTTATGACCATACTTATCACATATGACACATCTATTATGATGCATGTATGTGTGTGTGTGATTCATCCTCCACTTGGACTTGTGTGGTTCCTAGTTAGCCTTCTGTTGAACTGATTCTCTTTCTTCCATGTGTCCTTAGGTTTCATAAATAGTGATGAGTGAGCCTTACCTCTACTGTACCTTCCCAGTAGATTCGTAGAGTTAGTTTTGCTTGACTCTACGATTCTTCGAGGTTGGTAAGTAGAGGTTGGGTTATTCTTCTCCTTTATGAAACCCAGACCAGCGTGTGATCCTTTACTTCTCTGAGTATAACTAGAATCAGTAGAACAAGGTTGAGCTGGCTCTTCCAACTGTGAGGATTTAACAAAAGCAATGCCTCTACTAAAGCCTGAGACATTACCAGAGCTAGTTTCCATTATCTTTTCCACACTTAGCTCTGAGATGGATTCCCCAAAGCCTAATCCTGTTTTGTCGAATGTGCTTCTCTGACTAGAGAGCAGGCAGTCCATGGATGATGAGAATTTATTCCATGTAGAGATAGTCTTCTCTAGATCCTCAATTTTAGAGGTTAGCTTAAACTCTCTTTGTGCATGATGTGTGTTTGTCTTCTTTAAAGTTTCATTCTCAGCTTCAAGCTTGGAGAGAAGATCAGTACTTAGAAGGGCTGTTTCAAGCTCTTCTTGAACTTTCTTCTTCTCCTCTTGAAGAAATGAATGATCCTTGGACAGCACTCTGAACCACTTCATGTATTGATGTAGATCATTGGTTATGCCACGCAGTGCAGTTCTTAAGTCATTCATATCTACATCAGGTGAGTTGAAATCAAATACCTCATCCAGATTTACATTGTGAATGTTGAGGCTTTGTTTGTCCTTTGCATGTTTGGCCATTAAGCACAGATTGGCCATTTGTGGTTCTTCTTCATCTCCAGAGTTAGCATTTGAATCTTTATCTGAATCACTCCATGATCCTCCAGCTACCAGGCCTTTGTCTCTTTTATGAGGCCTCTTGTTTCCTTTGTATTCCTTTTTTCCATGCAATTCTTCTTTATTTCTTCTCTTAAGGGTTTGTTGTAGTTGGCAATGAAATGCCCAGGCTTCTTGCAGTTGTAGCATAGATCATTTATTTGCTCCTGGCTATTGTAGTTACTGACCTTCTTTTGCTTGCCGGCTTTGCCTTGATGCATGAACCTTCTTAGTTTTCTTACCATCATGGCAAGATCGTCATCATCGTCAGATTCAATCTCAGTGATGACTTTTGATACACTTTCAGTTGCTTTGAGAGCAACACCATTTTCCTTCCTTCTTCCTTCTGAAAGGGTTTCAACACGTTGGGTCAGCTCCAGCTCGTATGTCAGGAGATTGTCATACAATTGTTGAACTGTCATCTCGTTAAGATTCTTTAACTCTCTTATTGCAGTGGTCTTGGCATCCCACTTGCTCAGTAGGGCTCTCATGAACTTTATGGTCAGATCTTTGTTAGGATAGATCTTTCCATATGCTCTTAGAGAGTTGAGCAGAATGTTGAATCTTTCATAAGTGACAGTTACATTTTCGCCTTGCACATGAGCAAACATCTCGTACTGCTGTGTTAGAAGAGAATGTTTGTTCTCTCTAACTTCTTCAGTTCCTTCGTTCATGATCAGCAGTGCTTCCCAGACTTCCTTAGCTATTTTGCAGTTTACAACATTGTCAAACAGATCGTCCTCCAAGGATTGGAACCGGATGTTCTTAGCCTTTTGTCAAGTTGGACGGCTTTCTTCTCTATGTCTGTCCATTCTTTTTTCACTTTGATTTATACTTTGTTTGGCTCGTCAATGGTTGGTGCAAGCTTTATTGGTATATAGGGCCCATTAAGAACAGTCTCAAATAGATCTTCATCTATTGAGTCCACGTAAGCTTGCATTCTAACTTTCCAGTTAGCAAATTTATCCTTGTTGCACATTTGTGGCTTGATGCCTCCCCCGGTCCTGGATTCGCTTGGTACGAGTGCCATTTGAATCTACTAAAGCATTTAAGCTATAAAATAGAACCCGCTCTGATACCAATTGTTAGTTCTTAGTAGGCACAAGTTATCTAGAAGGGGGGTTGAATAGATATTTAAAAAAAAATCTATTTTAAACTTGTTCTTAGATAGTGATTAAAATTTAGCGGAATTAGTATTTGTTTTAATCTTCTTAACCAAGCAATGGAGCTATGAGCGAGTAAGGCAGTTATAGCAGATATAGCAGTTATAACAGATATAGCAGTTATAGCAGATATAGATGACACAGTTGTTTTTAAGTAATTCAGAGCACTCAAAGCTCCTAGTCCACTCTTCTACTCAACGAGTAGGATATCCACTAAGGATGTCTTTTACAATCTTCTGAATCACACAGATTCCTTCTAGACCAGCAGTCTAGGAACTTCCCTAGTTCACTCTTGAACTATTCAAGTCCAGCAGACTTGGCTTTCTTACAGTTCACTACGAACTCTTCAAGTCCAGCAAACTTGGTACTCTTCTTCAGTTGATTGATGGTTGTTGTTGTTGCGTTCTGAAGGTTGTTACTCAGTTTGCTGTGTAAGCACTGGTTCGTTAAGAACTGAGTAGCTGAGTAAGCTTTTTAATATCTCAGATCGTAGAGTTGAGCCTTAGAGAATTCTTCACGTTGAATGTTTGATTGCTTGCTTGTTTGTTCCTCTCTCTCATCTGTCTGTTCTGTATATATGTGATGTTGAAAACTATCCGTTGGATCCATACTTTGTGGCATTAAATGTTTCTGAACTTTCTGTGCTGCGATGGAGACATTTCTGCACATCTCTGAATTCTGTATTCTGGCTCACTGACACTGCAAGCTGATTTCTCACCTACCACCTGAAAAGGTGTTTTGTCCCTCTTATCCATAGTACTATCCTTAGCTTCTTCAATACGCTTCTTTGTTGCATACTAAGGATATTTCATATATTCTGGGACAGATGAGCACTGCAGCATCTGGGATCCAATCCTCGTATATTGAATTAACAACTTATGAGGCTTGACGTTTTCTGAAATGAGATAGATGATGCTCTACGATTGGATCGTGATGTTCTACGGTTAAGATCGTAGTGTCTTTGACTTGCATACTACGATGCTATCAGTCGAGAACACTACGATTTCTCTTAAACTTTCATACACTACGATCTTCTCTTACTCGTGTTGTTGACTCTACGTTCCCGAGAGCACACTACGATCGTTGACTTATAAACTTCACGTTTCCTTCAGCACACTACGATCGTGGAGTTATCTTGGTGAACGTTGGGACTACTCTATAATTTTTGAAGAGTCCCCTTTCAAGGCAGGCACACTACGATCTTCAGGCTCTACGTTTTCTGCCTTGACTTCTACAATATTGATCAGATTGACACACTACGATTTCTTCAAGACTAATTTATTACATCTCAAGATCAACCTAACAGTTTTGATCTTTCTATCTATACATTCTAGAACAGAATGATACACGTTGAAAGCGTAGATCAACCTAACAATTTTGATCTATCACTAAATCTTTGTACATATATTCTTTAAAGGACCTTACAAATAATCATGAACACATGCATTAAAACATCAAATCATAATATGCATTCTCCCAACAAATATCATTTTTGAATATTATGGAATGAATTTGATATAATGTTATAGTTAAATTTTGCAAAGTACGCAAGTTGTTATATAATATTTGATTGGTCGGGGAATATTCGCTTTAACAGGGAATATTCGTACAACGACAATATCATTGGTGGACCCCACAACGGAATTATTGTCGGATTGAGAAAACGACAAAAATATTTTATGAAAATAACGGCGGAAGTTTTACCGTTAACTGTTGAAATAGCCAGTGTTAAAAGTACAGTAATACGCATGGTTGCATAGTAGCACATGGTATTGATTATTGATGCTTACGTGAGAAGTCACTCAGTTTTGTTCAATTATTGTTACAGTAATTGTTGCATAGTATCTTACGTTATTTGATTCAATTATTGCCAATATTTTATAAATCAATAATTGAGATGACAAAGTTATTAATATTATTATTTGCAATATTAACGATGTCTAGAAGTTCTATCAAGGAGAGGTTTGGTCACCTAATTGAGCGCCAATGGGGAGAAACCCTTATTGGAAAGCCCCCTCTTTCCTGAGAACGACCTGGTCGATTAATATTGTGAATTATAATAATGATGATAAATTTTGTTTTATTAGTATTCTTAACGTAATAAAATAGAAAAGCTTTTTATATAAAATAGAATACTTTTATAAAGTTATTCGTTTTATTAGACTATAAATAGAATATATAATATTCTATTATGCATAGTATTTTGCATAGTAAAATCTTTTTTTATAAAACATAATACTTTTATAAAGTTATTTGTTTTATTAGGCAATAATTAGAATATATTATATTTTATTATGCATAGTATTGCATAGTGCCTGCATAGTGTTTTGCATAGTAAAATCTTTTTATATAAAACAGAATACTTTTATAAAGTTATTTGTTTTATTAGATTTTAAATAATATATATATATATATATTTATAATATATTATATTTTATTGCATAGTGCAGCATAGTATCCTTTTTATTTTCCTATAAATATGATGCTTAGTTAGAATTGAAAACCACACCAGAAGTTCAGAGAATTCTTCTATAATCTTGAGCTTATTTCTTTAGAGTTTTAAGAAGCTTTGAGCGTAGTGCAAGTTTTCTTCAAGAATATCCTCGCTCTACCAGTCGGAATACTCTTCTTTTACGGTAAAGGATATTATTTGTTGTACTCGTAAGGGGTATTATTTCTTTCGTATTCATGAAGAGAACTTTTGTTATTCCATTCTTTATTATGTTGGAATAACCTGTCTATGCAAAGTACCGCATACATGGTGAAATTCTTCTGTTATTCAGTTCTTTATTATTCTGTTGGAACATCATGTTTGTGCGTTTACGCATGACCTGGTTCCGTTATTTATTATTCTGTTGGAATATCCTGTCGGTGCGTTTACGCATGACCTGGTTCCATTATTTATTATTTTGTTGGAATAACCTGTCTGTGTGGTTTATCGCATGCATGGTGAATTCTTCTGTTATTCCATTCTTTATTATTTTGTTGGAATAACCTGACTATGTGGATTGCCACATGCATGGTGAATGACCCTTCGTATTTATTTCTTATTAAATTGTGGAAATGAGCTGTCTACGTGGATTACCGCATGGCGGGTGAAAATCCATTGTAGTTTCATATATTCTATGATACTCTTTTGGTTAAAGTTTTGGCTTCTATACTCCATGAAATTAGTGGAATATCCTTGATATTTGCGCTTCATCCAGTATCTTTTCATAGAAATATTCTTCTGAGCATTCTTGAATTTTTACTACACAAAGCAATATCATGTTGACAATTTGGATGTTATTGGTTCCTGGATAAATTAATTCTTGAACTTGTTTTATTGAATTCTTATATCATTGTCATCATCCTCATATTTATATTATGTTGAAAGTCATATTTGGCATGTAGTGCATAGATGGACTTGGTATGATTATGACTAGGGATTATTCGGTGTAATCATGACCGTAATGTTACAAATGATGTGGAAAAATTCCTCATTGGCCCGTAGTGCATTGATGGACAGTTGTTGACATGATCATGACCATTGATGAATACACGAATATCCTTGGCCCGTAGTGCATGGATAATTTGTGGTCGTGATACTAATGAATATCCTTGGTTGTAGTGAAGGGATGATGTGGATTATTTATTAAGTCGAGTCTCAGCGATAAAAGTAATGAAAAACCTTTTAAATCATAAAAGATAGTAGATTTTATTCTCTACTTGACTCTTCTAATGGATTGCTTGTTCCGCTACAGTTAAACTTGATGTTTGTTATATTTTATCAGTTTAACACTATTGAAGACTAATGATAATTTATTATGTATTATCTTAGTCATAATATTTCTTACTGGGCTAGTTGAGCTCACCCTTTTGCTTTCATTGTTCTCTTCAGAAAATGAGAACATAGCGAGGACTAGTCGGGGAATGGAGTGACGGTTCAGATGATAACATTAGTAGTCCTCACTATTCTATGAAATAATGTGAAAATAAATGTATTGAGGACTTATTTTGAGTTTGAATACTGTTTAGAAGACAATGTTGTATTAAAACTCACAACTTATGTTTTGTCGTATTTTACACGACAGTTGTATAATTAAGTTTTTATTTGTATTTTGTATCATGTATTTGAAGACTCAAAATAGGTGATGTATACCTATTTTGGGGGAGTCACAATGAACACTTATTTTACTCTTGCTTGCTTACTGAAAGTGAGCCGCAGAATTTATGGTATTTGGACAGCGGTTGCAGTAGCCATATAACGGGAAATAAAGACTTCTTCGTAGAACTTGATCACAACTTCACTTCTCAAGTACAGCTTGGAGACGGGAAGTTACAAAAAGCTCTCGGAAAAGGTGTTATTGTTGTCCACACCAAAGGAGGTAACAAAAGATTAATTTCTGATGTTCTTTATGTGCCAAATTTATCTGAAAATCTCTTGAGTGTTGGTCAATTGTTAAAGAAAGGCTATTCGGTTATCTTTGATGATTGCAAATGAAAAATTGTTGACAAGAAAAATAAAGTGTTTCCTCATGTCATACCTATAGAGGAAAACCATGATTTAAGAAGTGAAAGTCTAGATATATCCTACTTGTGGCATTTGAGATATGGGCATTTAAATTACAGGGGTGTGAAATTTTTGAAAGAAAAAAACATAGTTGTTGGATTGCTTGCAAGCTCTAATTCTTCTTTTCAGTGTGTAGAATCTGAACAATGAAGGAGGCAATGAACTTTTCTTCTTTGAAAACCAACTTCTTCTTATTCTAAGCTATCTTTCTAATATTATCTTCTTCTCACTCTTACTGACTGGGAAAGAGGATCAATTATATGATAAGTCCTTTGCTTTGCAAGCCTTTAGGCCATTTAACTCTGTTTTCTATCTGGGAACTGGAGGTGGCACTGCAGCGCCGTTGTAATAACCCGATATTTTCTATACAAATCAATTATAAATTTTGCGTATAAATTTTTTTTTTGTATTTATTAAAATAAATATGGGGAATATGTGCCAAGATAATGTCTATATGTTTTTATGTGATATACTTATTACATGAATGATTTTAAATAATTTTATTTTAGAATTATTGATTGTTATAAACTATATTATTATAATAATTAATTTAATAGTAGAAATGTTTTTATTAATTACTTTCCATGAAAATATAATTATATATTATTTATATAATATATGAAATGACTCTTTTAGAATTATTATAATAATTATTTTATTATAGGAATCTTTGTACAGATTATTAAGTTAATTATTTTAACTTAATTAATAATGTTAAGTATGACAGATAAATCAAATATGGAATCCAAACCTTAAATTTGGATTTTGATCAAGGAATGAGATCAATAATATAATATTATTTTGATTTTGATTTTTCAGTGATATAATTATATACTGTATGTATATGGATTGACAATGATTGGTCAATTATGGTGTTATGTGACAAACCCTTGTATTACTGTGTGAACCCCTAATTACAAACTTTAGGAACCAATTTTATTTTATTTTAAACCCTAAATGAAAGCATCGTAACCTAATTATACATTAGGTGAGACAATTAAATAACCTAAGGGTTATGGTAATAAGGAAGGGTTAGTATTTAATATGTATACTAACTTAAGTGGATAATCTTGTTATTTCAAGTGACTAATAATTTTAAACCTATTTCTAGTAAACCTAATTAGGTTATGAGCTAAAGTCACATATATAGGTAATTAAATTTCATAAGATTAGGAATGGAAACCCTAAATAATCAAATTCAGTAATATATATTAAAATTGCTAGACTATGTTTATTACATGGCCCAAAACAATTAAAGGAGAAGCCCAAAAGAAATAAAATGCAAACCAATACTTAGCCCACTTGATTAAAGGTATTTTAGACCTTTGATTTATCTAAATTGTGCATTAAAATAAAAGCAAAATGGAGGATATAATGGGACAAGGGGGACCAGCCACATTAGGCCATTTAAGGCAACCAAATTATGCTAATCAAGTTTTAATTAGTAAGTCTTACACATAAGGACAAGTGTGTCATGTTCCCATTGGTTGAAAATCTACTTAGCACCTTTAACCACATGATTAGGCTTAATTGGAAGAGATAAGGTGAAGCCTTTTATCCAAGGGACAATAAAAGTATGGGGATAATAGTTACTCACCCATTTCATTAGCTAGAACATTTTATTTTCTCTCATTCTTCTTCTTCTAATTTTTCTCCCAAGCTAGCAACTTCTAGAGAGAGAAAGGAGAGAGAGGTTCGACCATATGTATATATATAGAGAGAGAGAGAGGAGTGCTAGTTTGTTCATGCATCCTAAGTTCATCACTTACTTTGGTAAATCAAGGAAGGTTGCCATTAAATCAAGGTATAACATAACCTTCATCTTCTTCTTCTACTTTGTTTTATAGCTTGAGTTTTGTTGGGATTATGAACAAATACTCAAGATACCCTAGTCCTACATATCATCATGTATGTAAATAAGTATCTTGAGTGTTAGATCAACGACTTAGAGGAAGAAAATGAGCATATGTGCTCCAAGGGGTGAAACCTTGTTTTTCTTCCACTAAATCTTGTATAATTCAAGTTTTACAACTTGGATTTGTGATCCATCGAAGGGGGGTGCTAGATACATGAGTTATCTAGTAAACCCAAGTGGCAGAACACAAATCTAGCAAGTATTAAAGCCTTGGGGGCTATTTTCCCCAAAATAGTCCACATAAAAAGTTTAGGTTTTAAAACCCTAAATTAGCTTCTGTTCTATTTTTCTTGGAATTGTTTCGGACAGTTTCATGTCTGTTAAAAATCTGGAAAAAATCACAGAGGTACCTTGAGAAGTTATCTACATGTAGGAAAAAGAACGGACACGTTTCGAGTTATAGATTGTGCGTAATTACTATTTTCGTAAAGGACTCCTGAATATTTACCTTCGAATATCTCACAATGTATACACTGGAAAATTCTGACATTTTTACAGTAGGTGCTTATATATTAGGAAAGCATATCCTAAAAACTTCAGATTTTTCTGAGCAAAACTCAATTTATGAAAAATGAAGCAAGATCCGAGTGTTTTGAGAACTTTAAAAATAGTATATCACTTTCTAAAATTCTAGAAAATTTTGGGGATCCTTGTGGGTTCATATTCTGTAAAAATCCAGAAGATACGAATTTTTGGAATCACTTTTCTATTTTTCCTAAAAATGATTAAGTTATGAATAAAAAGAAATAAATAGTTAAATGGTATCTTTAATAAGAAAAATGTGATTTTTATGCTTGAATACTCATAATATATCATATCATGACTATATTAGAGCATTTTGGTAATTTATAATAAAAAATATTATTTATGAACTTTTATGAATATTAAATAAATAGTTTTATAAAGGGTGAACAATTAAAATAAATTATTTATTGATCTAATAAATTATTAAAATGTTATTATGATATTAATAATATTAGAATATGATATTGTTAAGTAAATAAAA
Organism: Panax japonicus; assembly: GCA_020205505.1. Classification (NCBI taxonomy): domain Eukaryota; kingdom Viridiplantae; phylum Streptophyta; class Magnoliopsida; order Apiales; family Araliaceae; genus Panax; species Panax japonicus. Next base: position 50,836,041 of record CM035100.1, read on the forward strand.
ATATTAAGATTAAAATTTTATTTAAATACTATTAAATGGTTAATCATATTTGATTTAAAATATTAATAAATGATTAAAGTATTATTAAATGATTAATAATATTAGATTAAAATATTAGTCTTAAATTAAAATATTATTAAGAGATTAATAATATTAAATTAAAGTATTCTTGGATGATTAAAATATTATTAAATAAATAATAATATTCGAGATTAAATAAAATATTATTAAAAATGTAATAACATTAGTAAAGGAATAATATATTATTAAATGATTAATAATTTTAGTAAATGAATAAAATATTAATATTATTAGTAAATGAATAAAAATATTATAAGTAAGATATTATTAAAGTAATAATATTAATGTATGATTAAAATATTATTAAGAGGATTAATAATATTAGTAAAGTATTAAAATATTATTAAAATGTTAATAATATTAGTAAGTGAATAAAAGTATTATTAGTGAACTAATAATACTAAGAATTGAATTAAATAAAATCAAGATTAATAATATTAGTAAATGAATAAAATATGAATACTATTAGTAAATAAATAAAATATTAATATTATTGGTAAATGAATAAAAGTATTATTAGTAAGATATTATTAATGTAATAATATTAATGCATGATTAAAATATTATTAAGAGGATTACTAATATTAGTAAAGTATTAAAATATTATTAAGATGCTAAGAATATTAGTAAGCGAATAAAAGTATTATTAGTGAACTAATAATATTAAGAGGTCAATTAAATATTATCAAGATTAATAATATTAAGTGAATTAAAAACATTTTAAGTGATACTTGATGACTTTTAATATTTTAAGAAATAGTACATTAATATTTTAATATTAATGGTAATTATTTAAAAATGATTTTAAATATTTTAAAAATCATTTTAAGGGTAATATAAATATTTTAAAAATATTTTGAGTTATTATAAATAACTTTAATATTTGGCAATAGTTTCATTAATAATTTAATAATAATTAAATGATAATAGAATTATTTGATATTTAAATCATTTAATAATGATTTCGATGTTTGAAAATTCATGATAAATTTAATAAATATTTATTAAGTCATTTAAAATAATATGACTGATACTTACGGATATTGAACGTTGGAATAGAGTCTTAGACTCGATAATTACCCGATAAAGCTGCCGGTACACCGACATATTTTAGAAATTGATCTAGACTTAGATATTTTGACTGTATTAATATTTGTTTGTGATGCAATGACTGTTGAACATGTGTGATAATGAGATTAGATTATGTACTGACTGTGAAATGTAGTACTATATGTTATAGTATATTGTTCTAATCGAACGAATGATCTGATTAATGATAGGTCGTGATATAAAAGATTAAACTAAGTTGCGTATTGTAAGCAGCGCATCAGGCAAGTATCCTACCTTTGCATTTCCTTTATGCAATGGACATGAGTAAGAATGTTTCAGAATTATATTATTACTTTACAGATTATTAACCCTATATTATATACACTCATTGATTATCAACATGTTAGTATATGGTAATTCAGATATATATTCTGTTCGTTAATTTCTATAAATGGTTATACAAGTGTCCCCACTTGGATAATCATTGCATTTAATAATATGTTGATACACCTTTGTTAATTACCTGTATATATATATATATGTGTGTTGAATTATAGATCATTGTTGAACAAGATAAAACCTTATTATTATCCAACCGAATTGCTTTGGTTTGGAATCCCGACAAATATGAACATCCCTTACACGGGAAAACTTTTATGCGCCCAAGGCGGACAGAGTGAACGAACCTATCGTTCTTGCATGCAGTGTTGATCAATACAGGATACAACGGGCTGATCACCCCCGTGCCCGTAAGTTATGACGGTTTATAGATGAAGTTCTTTTTAACCTTTTCGAAAATGAAAACAATGTTCATAGTATGTCCCCTTAACCCTATTTATAGTCAGTACGTAGTTTCAAAAATTTGAAATAGGGTTGTTATGTTATTATTATCGATTCAGATTACTTCACAACTATTGATTTGTTGTAGAAGAGTAGTATAAAGAAAATATTTAAATTCTTTCAGCTTATATATATATATAATTGTTATTACTTGCTGGGCACTCAAATGCTCATCTTTGCTTAATATAAATGTTTTCAGCTTAGTGTGAGCAATCTGAAGGCTCTGCTAGAAACAAGGGAAAGTGAAAGGTTGCTGAATGATTTCAATGTTATATTATGTAATAGTTTAATATTATTAAAACAACGTTATATATTTAATATCATGTGTTGTAAGGAATGATTAAAAGTTACGTACTTGGGAGCTAAACTTTGATAATTATGTAATTAAGTTTAATATTTATATTATTATTATTATTATTAGTATTATTCCGCTCATAAAAAAGGTATCGTGAAGTACTGAATTCGGGTTTCAAGTACCTGAATTTGGGGGCTTTCTAGGTTGGAATCAAAGCTTTAGGGTTAAAAACCTTAGGTGGGTTAGACCTTAGGCTATAACCTTGGAATAGAGGGAAACGTTGAAAAAACAAATAACTCTTATAGAGTATAAAGAGATGAATTGGATAAATTCATCGTCAAACAAAATAAAAGCTAACTTATATAAAACTATTATTTTTTGTGTGTATATATTCTTTGTTAATCAAGATAGTTTGTGTGTAGATGTTATGTGGGATAAGGATTAGGATACCCTCAGGTCGTAAAGAAAGAGCAGATCTCCATGATCGAGTCAATATCAAAGCCAATAGCTGAAATAGAGGCTCACGTTGAAAGCTACCTCAATGAGGTGGTTATTTTGAAAAGTATAGTACCGGACCCAGAAATGATAGTATAACAGATAGGTAGAGTATAGTTAAAGAATATGTGGTCAATGTCGAGTTCTTAAACTCATATGTTTGTGGTGAGTTCTTAAACTCATAATGTGTTGTAAGTTTGACGAACTAGGAATAGTTAGGTATGAATGGATTATCGAGGATAATGAGAATATATATATTACTAAGCAATTGATCCTTAATGAAGGTGTAACAAATAAGTAGTACTAGAATTACTTGAATATGTCTGATTCTATGTTTTGTATATGATAAGTATGTAGGTGTAATGTAATATTTTGTATAAGTTATGGTAATGAATCCCGACTTTTAAGTCACAAAGGGATAGCAAATGTTTAAAGCAGTATGTGATATGGTATGTAAAGTGCTATGCATATGGATCTATGTTGGATTAACGAAATAAGTTGGTATGAAGATAGTAATTATTTATCTGAATGTTGGTTAATACGTTAAACCAAAGTTTTCAAAATCTAATATTTTGAGTACATGACTGTTTGAATAGAAAATTTTGCGTGATATGTTAAACATATACGATAAGGCTTAGAATGTAAGTTAATAAGGAATAATTTATGATAATGCCGCCAAGACGAAAACGAATCCAAAGGGGCAGAAGAACCTGTCAACAAAGCTGGAGGACAACCAGATCGATACAGAATTTTACGATTATGGACGATCAAGCTATATAGAATAGAATACCAATCGTGGGAAATCAGCCAAATAGCAGATCGGCAAACGTCAAAGACTTCAAGACAATTGGATCACCGGGATTTAGAAGATCAACTGACCCCGTAGAAGAAATTATGATAGCTAGGGTAGCTGGCAATGGAATTCCAGGTATTATTCGTATAACTTTTATTTTATTATATTATTATACATGATTTTCCTATATATAGTAAATTATTTTATAAAGAATTTTGAAGGAGGAATTTGAGTTCTTTTAGAAATCAAATTTCCGTTTAATCAGAAAGCCAAGCTTTATGTCAATAATTAAATATCAGTTCGATCAAATTATGATCGAGATCTACTTGCAATAATTGTGTATGTTATGTACCCTTGTATATATAGGTTTTAAAACGGTGATTCCGGAGACGGAATCTTTATAAGGGAGGGTGAATGTAACAACCCGATATTTTCTATACAAATAAATTATATAAATTTTGCGTATAAATTTTTTTTTGTATTTATTAAAATAAATATTTGGGAATATGTGCCAAGATAATGTCTATATGTATTTATGTGATATACTTATTACATCAATGATTTTAAATAATTTTATTTTAGAATTATTAATTGTTATAAACTATATTATTATAATAATTAATTTAATAGTAGAAATATTTTTATTAATTACTTTCCATGAAAATATAATTATATATTATTTATATAATATATGAAATGATTCTTTTAGAATTATTATAATAATTATTTTATTATAGGAATCTTTGTAAAGACTATTAAGTTAATTATTTTAACTTAATTAATAATGTTAAGTATGACAGATAAATCAAATATGGAATCCAAACCTTAATTTTGGATTTTGATCAAGGAATGAGAACAATAATATAATATTATTTATATTTTGATTTTTCAGTGATATAATTATATACTGTATGTATATGGATTAACAATGATTGGTCAATTGTGGTGTTATGTGACAAACCCTTGTATTACTGTGTGAAACCCTAATTACAAATTTTAGGAACCAATTTTATTTCATTTTAAACCCTAAATGAAAGCATCGTAACCTAATTATACATTAGGTGAGATAATTAAATAACCTAAGGGTTATGGTAATAAGGAAGGGTTAGTATTTAATATGTATACTAACTTAAGTGGATAATCTTTTTATTTCAAGTGACTAATAATTTTAAACCTATTTCTAGTAAACCTAATTAGGTTATGAGCTAAAGTCACATATATAGGTAATTAAATTTCATAAGATTAGGAATGGAAACCCTAAATAATCAAATTCAGTAACATATATTAAAATTGCTAGACTATGTTTATTACATGGCCCAAAATAATTAAAGGAGAAGCCCAAAAGAAATAAAATGCAAACCAATACTTAGCCCACTTGATTAAGGGTATTTTAGACCTTTGATTTATCTAATTTGTGCAATAAAATAAAAGCAAAATGGAGGATATAATGGGACAAGGGGGACCAGCCACATTAGGCCATTTAAGGCAACCAAATTATGCTAATCAAGTTTCTTAATTATTAAGTCTTACACACAAGGACAAGTGCGACATGCTCCCATTGGTAGAAAATCTTCTTAGCACCTTTAACCACATGATTAGGCTTAATTGGAAGAGATAAGGTGAAGTCTTTTATCCAAGGCATAATAAAAGTATGGGGGATAATAGTTACTCACCAATTTCATTTGCTAGAACATTTTATTTTCTCTCATTCTTCTTCTTCTAATTTTTCTCCCAAGCTAGCAACTTCTAGAGAGAGAAAGGAGAGAGAGAGGTTCGACCATATATATATATAGAGAGAGAGAGAGAGAGTGCTAGTTTGTTCATGCATCCTAAGTTCATCACTTACTTTGGTAAATCAAGGAAGGTTGCCATTAAATCAAGGTATAACCTAACCTTCATCTTCTTCTTCTACTTTGTTTTATAGCTTGAGTTTTTGTGACAACCGTAATTTTGTAATTTAATTTTAATATTTATTGGATTGAATAAATATGTTTCGATGAATTAATTATTAGATTAAATAATTAATTGATGAAGTTGTGATAGATTAATTTAATTATATGTGTTACATTTATTAAATTAATGTGGAGAATTTTTATTATTCGAAGTATGTGATTATGTGAGCTTATTGAATTAAAAGAAGTATTTAATAAGCCTATGTTATTTTAATTAATTTAATTATTAATTAGAGATTTAATAATTTAATATTATTATTAAATGAGAATTTAATTATGTAGCTATGTGAATTAATGAGAAATTATTTTATTTAAAATAAATTAAATAAGATATTAATTTATTTTATAAGGAGTGTGACATTATTTAAACTATATTATAAGCTTTATTAAATTAAATAGTTTTAAATCCTATTCTTGTCAGCCAAACAAGGGCCTAAGGGGAGTTATGAGCAGTTCACCATGATGGGGTAACTGATCATTATTGCGTCAGTTCATCTCCTTATTTATCAGACATCTTTTATTTTCTTCCTTTTCATTTTTTTGCTAAGTCTGGCATAACACAGAGAGAGATACAAAGAGAGAGTTCAGAGTTCAGAGTTTTTGTTGGAAAATCCACTTTCTAGTAATCTACTCTTGGGTAATCTCTTCAACCCAATTTATTTATTTACGTCTTTTAAAGTTTTTATATGGCTTTCTTACTTCTGTAACTCTCTGTAATTGGGAAATCATGTCGTTATGTGAATATATATAATAATTCGAGTTGTAAGGCATGTTATATATATATATATATATATATATATATATATATATATATATATATATATATATATATTGTGCTTCCATATCATTGGTTTCATAAGATTATAACGTATGATTTTGGCTTGTTATTCCAAAAATTTACAGAGTACGTGATATGGCCATATAGCCCTTACGCACAAATTTAATGCGTTGATCATATATTATCCCTAAATTTTACACTTATATATGATTATACATGCTAAAACGAACAAAATAAAACTTGAGTGGTTGGATTTGACCTTATAACGAATCCATGGTAGTAAATTCTATGTTTTTATTTATAAACCTTCAAGAACATCAAGAACAGTATAACTTACATATTTTAATTCTGTAATTATGTGTTTTAATGGGTTTAAATTACTCTATAAATGTTGGGTAATGATTATGTATAAATTCTAGTATTTGGGTATGCTTAAACTAATATGTGGACAAGGAAATTGGAAGTTATGACCATATTCATGTATAATTTTACGTGTGATTGATTTTTGGCCTAATTTGACCTTGTTATGTTCGCGAACTGCAGAACTGCAGAAACTGCAAAAAATGAGCCTGGGTAACCCCGCCCCCGACGGGCGTTACCAAACTAAATTACCCCGCCCTGGCGGTCAAAAAAAATAATAATAAAAAAATAATAATAATAAATATTTGATTAAAATTATTATTAAAATATTTATAAAATAAATTAAATATTTTAATTGAGATATTTATGGAATAAAATAAATATTTGATGAAAATTATTAAAATATTTATAAAATAAATTAAATATTTTAATTGAGATATTTATGGAATAAAATAAATATTCGATAAAAATTATTATTAAAATATTTTAATTGAGATATTTATTGAATAAAATAAATATTCGATGAAAATTATTATGAAATAATTTATTCGAGTATAATAATAGTAAGAGAATGAAAATATTCTAATTTAATTAAGTAATTAAATTAGAAGTGTAATGATTTGTTAAATAAAGTGGATTTTATATTAAATAATTAAGTGAAAATGTAACTAATGAGTGTCGTGAATACATATGGTATGTGTGTAGGATTTGTGGTGAACGGAAGTAGTAATCGTTTAGCCTACGCACGAGGCAAGTTTCTTAACCCTACTTGTCATTATTGTTCAAGTTTATTATTTACCTCGAGTAAATTATTATTACTATTATTCAAGTTCGAATGTTATATTAAAGATTTATTATCTTTTCAAAGCATGATTCAGTTATACAATAATTGTTCTATTGTATACTTCTTGAGATTATTATTCAAATTGAATATCATTATTGTTGAACCTTATTAGACTAGTGAACTTTATTGATTCAACTAATCCTTAGTTGATGAACGTTCTAAATTTTAGAACCCTTATTGAATTATCCAAACCAAACTTCCTTTAGTACGGATTTGAATGTCAAACTAAGATAAACAACCCTGTAAAGGGATTTACTTATGCGTTAGCGTTAAGATATTGTGCACAGTATGGTACTAAGGGCTAATCCCCCTAAGTACGAGTAGAAAGGTCCATAGTCTTATGACTGTTAAAGGTTTCAAGTATAACCCTTGATAACCTATGACATATTTCAAGGTCTTATGACCCTCAGAATTCTTTTGATTCTTGTTATTCATTCTTGATTCAAAAGTTGAACTTTTATTCAGATGTCTTTGATTTACTCACATGTTATTATACTGTTATTTCATTATTATACTTGTGGGCAATAGTGCTCACTCTTGCTTAATAATAACATTGCAGTTAAGAACGAAAGAACTGATGAACCTTCCACTAGTAAAGGCAAGGGTAAAGTTAGCAAGTGATGAAGACTTGTTGTTTATTTGATGATGTATTTTGTTTAAGACTTGATTTAATGATGTTGTTAAGACTTATTTGTTTATGATTCCGCACAGATGTTTAAGGTTAGTTTAACCTGGGATTGTATTATTATTATTCGGATGTTGTAACCCTTAAGGGGAAGATTTTTATTCTATCTATTGCATGGCTTGCATTTATTATGGGTAGATAGATAGATGATATTTGTACAGTGAACACCAAATCTCGTGGAATTGAAGTACCCAGATTTGGGGGTGTCACAAGTTGGTATCAGAGCTGTAGGTAATGTACCTTAGGTGGGGGAACAACCTTAGGTAGTAGCCTTATAGAAAGAAGATAGTGATGGAAAACTCTTATCGAGTTATAAGAAATGAATTTATGTAATTCATTGAAGATAATAAAAGTCCTTATGTGTTTATGTGTTAAAGTATGCGTTAGATGATACGACTTAGTAACTAAAACTTAAATTTTGTTGTCAGGATGTCGAATGTTGGAGAAGCTAGTCAAGCTAGGGAGGAAGAACCTCGGGTACCTATAGTACTTACTGAGGATGAACCCCGTGTACCTATAGTACCGACAGAGGAGGAGCCCCGAGACATTCATGTCGTTAGGAAGCAGCTAGTGCAGGGGGAATCATCTCCATTAATTACCGTTGTTGGTCAGGAGCATGAACCTGAGACTGATCCTGAGGAGGATCCTGAGGAGGAATTTGTAGAGGAAGAGGAGTTACCATGGTACACCGTTGATGCTGAGATGTATGACACGTTATACGACCGTAACGTGGAGTTACAAGACGAGGTCCAGGATTTGACTGAGCGAACGGTTATTCAGCATATTACTCTAGGGGAAAAGGAGAGAGAGATTTTGAATCTTCACTCTCGACTGGCAAATGTAGAATGGGATTTGGTCCATGAGAAGGGTCAAACTGAAGATGAGACCGAGGAGATAGAAAAGCTGAAGAAGGAACTGAAGGAAACCTCCGAAAGACTGAACATAGCAGAAGAGGGATGGGTAAGAGAATCACGTCGAGCTAATCGTGCAGAAGATGATAGTCGTGCAAAGAAGGCAAAGCTTGAAGAGACATACTCTACACTTAATCATGCAATGGATGAGGCCCAAGATCGAGTTTTGAGGTACCCCATTCAGTTCGAAGGACTTCCATCGTATATGCTGGATCGCAGGACGATGTCTCATATCATGAATGAGGAGCGTGGCAAGGCTATTCAACACCTTGATAGACAGGAATAGAATCCGTTTAATTATGTGAAAGACTTAGTTAGTTTTAATATGTAAATTCCGATGTGGTTATGAACGAAGGAATATGTTAATATCTTAAATCCTGTGAATTCTTTATTCCAGGATAGTTAATGTAAATAGCAGTTATGCTATCGTTTAATGTAAAACTTTGATTTGAATGAATATATATCAAGTTGTTTGAGATAATGTGTTAAGTGATATATTAAATTGTTGAGTAATGCCTTAAATATTTAGAGAAAAAAATAAATTTCTAATAAGCGTTTATTTAACAGAAAAATGCCGCCAAGGAGAAGACAACAACGTCAACCGGCTCAGGAAGAGTCAACCAATAATAACAATAATGCCAACGCTAATCTCGTGCAGCAGTTGGTTAACTTACTGACTGGAGCCATGAATAACCAATCGCAAGCTCCACCAAGCACAACGTTTAAAGATTTCAAGGCGGTGGGACCGCCAGAGTTTAAAGGTTCCAGGAACCCGATCAAGGCTCAAACATGGGTTATGGAGATGGAGAAGGTTTTCGACGTTGCTACGGTTAGAGAAGACCAGAAGACCGCTTTTGCAACGTTTATGCTAAAGTCTGAGGCTAGCTACTGGTGGCAAGCAAACAAAGTGTGAGGAGGTGAAGGTGTAATTACGTGGGAGAGATTTAAAGAGATGTTTTTCGAAATGTATTTCCTAACTAGTTCGCAGAATCAGATGGAGGTTCAATTTCTGGAACTGAAACAGGGAAACATGAGTGTACCTGACAACGCGGCTAAGTTCAACGAGTTGGCAAGGTTCGCCCCGTACCAAATACACACTGACGAGAGAAAGGCCAGAAGATTCGAACAAGGACTAAAGCATTGGGTGTACAGCAAGGTATCAATGTTTCAGTTAAACACGTTTGCCGAAGTTTTGGAAAAGGCCATCCTCGCTGAAGGTGGGAGCGATGCGGTGACCAAGTACAATCAAGACCAAAAGAAGAAGAAGAATGAAGGTCAAATTAATAACAAGGCCAGTGGAAGTGGCACAGGAGGTGGAAATTTCAATCAAAAGAAAAGGTGGAACGACATCTCATCATTGGGGAATCAGCAAGGTAATCAGAAGAAAAGAATCGAAGCATGCCCGACTTGCGGGAAAGCCCATCTGGGAGTTTGTATGAAAGGAAAAAGAGTGTGCTATAATTGTGGTCAGGAAGGCCACATAGCACCAAATTGTCCAAACCCAAAGAAGGGTGCTTGTTTTACTTGTGGTTCGAAGGACCATCTGGCAAGAGATTGTCCCAAGAAGGGATCGGGAGGGTCAGGATCAGGAGGAAATCGGGGAAATAATAGTGGAAATACCCTAACCATCACCGGACCAACAACAACAACCGACCGATCGCCCGAACTTTCAACATGACTGTACAAGATGCAGTTCAATCCCGTGATGTGGTGTCAGGTATCATTCCGATCAATAAAGTTAATGCTTACGTATTATTTGATTCGAGTGCTACTTGTTCCTTTATATCCGATGATTTTTCCAAGAATTTAGATTTGCCTAAGAATGAATTGGATTACCCCATGAATATAGAAATTACGAATAGAGAAATAATCCCTGTTAAGTATGTACATAAGAACTGTAGAGTGGATATTAAGGGTAATATCATGAACGTAGATCTTATCCCTATTCGACTTGGGGAATTTGACGTTATTTTGGGAATGGACTGGTTATTCAATTACGGGGCTGTAATTGATTTCCAAAAGAAGCGTATTAACCTTATGAATCCGTCAAAGGTCGTGTTTTATGGTAGCAAGTCGCCTAGACAAGCGAGTTGTCTGACGATGATGCAGGCCAGGAAGTTTTTAAGACAAGGCTGTGTAGGATACTTAGCTTACATAGTCGACAGTCGAAAAGAGAATCCTAAGGTAGAAGAGATATCGATTGTGAGAGATTTCGTCGACGTATTTCCAGACGATTTACCAGGACTTCCACCAGATAGAGAAGTAGATTTTGTGATCGATTTGGCGCCCGGAACTGCTCCAATATCAAAGGCACCATACCGAATGGCACCGGTAGAGATGAAAGAATTAATGGTACAACTACAAGAATTGTTGGACAAGAAGTACATTCAACCGAGCGTATCGCCGTGGGGAGCGCCGGTGTTGTTTGTGAAAAAGAAGGATGGATCGATGCGGCTCTGCATTGACTACAGAGAACTGAATAAGGTCACGATTAAAAATAGATATCCATTACCGAGGATCGACGACCTGTTTGATCAATTAAAGGGAGCATGATACTTTTACAAGATAGATTTGAGAAGCGGTTATCATCAATTGAAGGTGAGACCAAAGGATGTACCGAAGACAGCGTTCAGAACGCGATACGGTCACTACGAATTTTTAGTAATGTCGTTTGGTCTTACGAATGCTCCTGCAGCATTTATGGGACTAATGAATGGTGTGTTCAAGCCAATTTTGGACAAATTCGTGGTGGTGTTTATAGATAACATTTTGGTATATTCCAAAACCAAAGAAGAACACGAAGAACATTTGAGGTTAACGTTGGAAGTATTGAGAAGGGAGAATTTGTACGCTAAATTTTCGAAATGCGAATTCTGGATCGAGTGAATACAATTTCTTGGTCACGTGATCGATAAAAACGAAATTTCGGTAGATCCATCAAAAGTCGAAGCCGTAATTAATTGGGATCAGCCGAGAACGCCGTCAAAAGTAAGAAGTTTTCTTGGATTAGCGGGATATTATAGAAGGTTCATACAAGACTTTTCCAAGATCGCAACTCCGTTGACAAATTTAACTTGAAAAGCTGTGAAATTTATTTGGACGGATAAGTGTGAGGAAAGTTTTCAAGAATTGAAGAAGAGATTGAGTACGGCACCTGTGTTATCCCTTCCGGATGATACAGGAAATTTTGTTATTTTTAGCGATGCGTCGCATAAAGGACTTGGTTGTGTGCTTATGCAAAACGGCAAAGTCATTGCATATGCATCACGGCAGTTGAAGGATTACGAGAAGGGATACCCAACCCATGACTTGGAGTTAGCTGCAGTTGTTTTTGCTTTGAAAATTTGGAGGCACTATCTCTACGGGGAGAAGTGTGAAATATATACGGACCACAAGAGTCTGAAATATATTTTTACGCAGAAGGATTTGAATATGCGTCAAAGAAGATGGTTGGAATTAATTAAGGATTACGACTGTGAGATTTTATACCATCCAGTAAAAGCAAATTGGTTGCCGACGACTTAAGTAGAAAGGGTCGTGAGAAATTGATGATGTTGACTGCTCAGGAGGAGCTAATTTTAGAAATGGAGAAACTGGAGTTAGAGGTGAAGTATCCTATGGAAATTGATGAGAATCTATTTCAAATGCAATCTGGTACCACCCTACTGGATAAAGTTAAGGAGGCTCAACTTCAGGACGAAGAATGTAAAAAGGTGAAAGAAGATATATGAAGGAACTGAACCAAGATTTAAGATGGATAAGGAAGGAATACTGAGATTTGATAATAGAATTTGGGTACCGCCAGTTCAAGAGATTAAGGAAGATATTTTAAGCAAGGCTCATAGTTCACGATATTCGATTCACCCTGGTAGTACCAAGATGTACCAAGATCTTAGACAACATTTCTGGTGGCCGAATTTGAAGCGTGATGTTGCAGAATGTGTTGCCAAGTGTCTGACTTGTCAGAAAGTGAAAGCAGAACATCAGAGACCGAGTGGATTGTTACAACCGTTAGAGATCCCAGAGTGGAAATGGGAACATATTACAATGGACTTCGTGGTTGGCCTTCCGACGACTCAGAAAGGCTACGACGCAGTATGGGTTATCGTTGAACGACTGACGAAATCTGCACACTTCCTTCCGATCAAAATAAGATTCAACTTAGATCAATTGGCGAGGCTATACGTAAAAGAGATTATTTCGAGGCACGGAGTTCCGGTATCAATTATTTCAGATAGGGATCCGCGCTTCACATCAAATTTCTGGAAACGTCTTCAGGAATGCATGGGTACGCAATTGCGAATGAGTACAGCTTACCACCCTCAAATAGACGGACAGAGTGAGATAACGATTCAGACATTAGAAGATATGTTAAGAGCATGTGTGATGGACTTTAAAGGAAATTGGGATGATCACCTACCATTAGTAGAGTTCGGTTACAACAACAGTTACCACACTAGTATTGGAATGCCACCCTATGAAGCGTTATACGGAAGAAAGTGTAGAACTCCATTATATTGGGATGAAGTTGGCGAAAGACAACTACTAGGCCCGAAATTGGTACAACAAACAGCAGAGATAGTCAAGGTGATTCGAGCAAGATTGACAGCAGCTCAAGATAGATAGAAGAAATACGACGATCCACACCGTAAGAATGTTGAGTTCGAACCAAGTAGTTATGTGTTCTTAAAGGTCTCTCCATGAAAAGGAAAGATCAGATTCGGAAAGAAGGGAAAATTGAGCCCAATATTCATCGGACCCTTTGAAGTTCTGAGAAGGGTCGGAGAAGTTGCTTATGAGGTAGCCTTACCTCCATCTCTAGAGAATGTCCACAATGTTTTTCATGTCTCAGTTCTACGACCCTACAAACCCGATTACAAGCACATGATTGAATTTGAACCCCTACATTTCGACAAAGACTTATCTTACAAAGAAATTTCTGTTCAAATTATCGACCGGAAAGAAAAAGTTCTGAGAAATAAAGTAATACCTTCTATTAAGGTAATTTGAAGGAACCACAACGCTGAAGAAGCTACGTGGGAACTCGAAGAGAATATGATGAAGAATTATCCTCATTTATTTACTTAGATTGTTATATTCGATTCTGGAGACAGAATCTTTGTAAGGGGGGAGAATGTAACGGGATAAATTTTTGAGTTGTGATTCTGGGGACAGAATCCTTTTAAGAGGGGAAAGATGTGACAACCGTAATTTTGTAATTTAATTTTAATATTTATTGGATTGAATAAATATGTTTCGATGAATTAATTATTAAATTAAATACTTAATTGATGAATTTGTGATGGATTAATTTAATTATATGTGTTATATTTATTAAATTAATGTGGAGAATTTTTATTATTCGAAGTATGTGATTATGTGAGTTTATTGAATTAAAAGAAGTATTTAATAAGCCTATGTTATTTGAATTAATTTAATTATTAATTAGAGATTTAATAATTTAATATTATTATTAAATGAGAATTTAATTATGTAGCTATGTGAATTAATGAGAAATTATTTTATTTAAAATAAATTAAATAAGATATTGATTTATTTTATAAGGAGTGTGATATTATTTAAACTATATTATAAGCTTTATTAAATTAAATAGTTTTAAATCCTATTCTTGTCAGTCAAACAAGGCCCTAAGGGGAGTTATGAGCAGTTCACCATGATGGGGTAACTAATCATTATTGCGTCAGTTCATCTCCTTATTTATCAGATGTCTTTTATTTTCTTCCTTTTCATTTTTTTTGCTCAGTCTGGCATAACACAGAGAGAGATACAAAGAGAGAGTTGAGAGTTCAGAGTTTTTGTTGGGAAATCCACTTTCTAGTAATCTACGCTTGGGTAATCTCTTCAAACCAATTTATTTATTTACGTCTTTTAAAGTTTTTATATGGCTTTCTTACTTCTGTAACTCTCTGTAATTGGGAAATCATGTCGTTATGTGAATATATATAATAATTCGAGTTGTAAGGCATGTTATATATATATATATATATATATATATATATATATATATATATATTGTGCTTCCATATCATTGGTTTCATAAGATTATAACGTATGATTTTGGCTTGTTATTCCAAAAATTTACAGAGTACGTGATATGGCCATATGGCCCTAACGTACAAATTTAATGCGTTGATCATATATTATCCCTAAATTTTACACTTATATATGATTATACATGCTAAAACGAACAAAATGAAACTTGAGTGGTTGGATTTGACCTTATAACGAATCCATAGTAGTAAATTCTATGTTTTTATTCAAAAACCTTCAAGAACATCAAGAATAGTATAACTAACATATTTTAATTCTGTAATTATGTGTTTTAATGGGTTTAAATTACTCTATAAATGTTGGGTAATGATTATGTATAAATTCTAGTATTTGAGAATGCTTAAACTAATATGTGGACAAGGAAATTGGAAGTTATGGCCATATTCATGTATAATTTTACGTGTGATTGATTTTTGGCCTAATTTTCCCTTCTTATGTTCGCGAACTGCAGAACTACAGAAACTACAAAAAATGAGCCTGGGTAACCCCGCCCCCGGCGGGAGTTACCAAACTAAATTACCCTGCCCCGGCGGTCAAAAAAATAATAATAATAATAAATATTTGATTAAAATTATTTTTAAAATATTTATAAAATAAATTAAATATTTTAATTGTGATATTTATGGAATAAAATAAATATTTAATGAAAATTATTAAATATTTATAAAATAAATTAAATATTTTAATTGAGATATTTATGGAATAAAATAAATATTCGATGAAAATTATTATTAAAATATTTATAAAATAAATTAAATATTTTAATTGAGATATCTATGGAATAAAATAAATATTCGATGAAAATTATTATTAAAATATTTTAATTGAGATATTTATTAAATAAAATAAATATTCGATGGAAATTATTATGAAATAATTTATTCGAGTGTAATAATAGTAAGAGAATGAAAATATTCTAATTTAATTAAGTAATTAAATTAGAAGGGTAATGATTTGTTAAATAAAGTGGAGTTTATATTAAATAATTAAGTGAAAATATAACTAATGAATGTCGTGAATACATATTGTATGTGTGTAGGATTTGTGGTGAACGGAAGTAGTAATCGTTTAGCCTACGCATGAGACAAGTTTCCTAACCCTACATGTCATTATTGTTCAATTTTATTATTTACCTCAAGTAAATTATCATTACTATTATTCAAGTTCGAATGTTATATTAAAGATTTATTATATTTTCAAAGCATGATTCAGTTATACAATAATTGTTCTATTGTATACTTCTTGAGATTATTATTCGAATTGAATATCATTATTGTTGAACCTTATTAGACTAGTGAACTTTATTGATTCAACTAGTCCTTAGTTGATAAACGTTCTAAATTTCAGAACCCTTATTGAATTATCCAAACCAAACTTCCTTTGGTGCGGATTCGAATGTCAAACTAAGATGAACAACCCTGTAAAGGGATTTACTTATGCGTTAGCGTTAAGATATTGTGCACAGTATGGTACTAAGGGCTGATCCCCCTAAGTACGAGTAGAAAGGTCCATAGTCTTATGACTGTTAAAGATTTCAAGTATAACCCTTGATAACCTAGGACATAGTTCAAGGTCTTATGACCCTCAGAATTCTTTTGATTCTTGTTATTCATTCTTGATTCAAAAGTTGAACTTTTATTCAGATGTCTTTGATTTACTCACATGTTATTATACTGTTATTTCATTATTATACTTGTGGGCAATAGTGCTCACTCTTGCTTAATAATAACATTGCAGTTAAGAACGAAAGAACTGATGAACCTTCCACTAGTAAAGGCAAGGGTAAAGTTAGCAAGTGATGAAGACTTGTTGTTTATTTGATGATGTATTTTGTTTAAGACTTGATTTAATGATGTTGTTAAGACTTATTTGTTTATGATTCCGCACAGATGTTTAAGGTTAGTTTAACCTGGGATTGTATTATTATTATTCGAATGTTGTAACCCTTAAGGGGAAGATTTTTATTCTATCTATTGCATGGCTTTCATTTATTATGGGTAGATAGATAGATGATATTTGTACAGTGAACACCAAATCTCGTAGAATTGAAGTACCCGAATTTGGGGATGTCACAGTTTTGTTGGGGTTATGAACAAATACTCAAGATACCCTAGTCCTACATATCATCATGTATGTAACTAAGTGTCTTGAGTGTTAGATCAACGGCTTAGAGGAAGAAAATGAGCATATGTGCTCCAAGGGGTGAAACCTTGTTTTTCTTCCACTAAATCTTGTATAACTCAAGTTTTACAACTTGGATTTGTGATCCGTCGAAGGGAGGTGCTAGATACAAGAGTTATCTAGTAAACACAAGTGGTATAACATAAATCTAGCAAGTATTGAAGCCTTGGAGGCTGTTTTCCCCAAAACAATCCACATAAAAAGTTTAGGTTTTAAAACCCTAAATTAGCTTATGTCCCGTTTTTCTTGGAACTGTTTCGTATAGTTTCATGTCTGTTAAAAATCTGGGAAAATTCACAGAGGTACCTTGAGAAGTTATCTACATGTAGGAAAAAGAACGGACACGTTTCGAGTTATAGATCGTGCGTAATGACTATTTCCGTAAAGGACTCCTAAATATTTACCTTCGAATATCTCCCTGTGTATACACTGGAAAATTCCGATATTTTTACGTTAGGTTCATATATGTTAGGAGAGCATACCCTGAAAATTTCAGATATTTCTGAGCAAAACTCAATTTATGAAAAATGAAGCAAGATCCAAGTGTTTTGGAAACTTTAAAAATAGTAGATCACTTTCTAAAATTCCAGAAAATTTTGGGGATCCTTGTGGGTTAATATTCTGTCAAAATCCAGAAGATACGAATTTTTGGAATCACTTTGCTATTTTTCCTAAAAATGAATAAGTTATGAATAAAAATAAATAAATAGTTAAATGTGATTTTTATGCTTGAATACTCATAATATATCATATCATGACTATCTTAGAGCATTTTGGTAATTTATAATAAAAAATATTATTTATGACCTTTTATGGATATTAAATAAATAGTTTTATAAAGGGTGAACAATTAAAATAAATTTTTTATTGATCTAATAAATTATTAAAATATTATTATGATATTAATAATATTAGAATATGATATTGTTAAGTAAATAAAAATATTAAGATTAAAACTTTATTAAAATACTATTAAATGGTTAATCATATTTGATTTAAAATATTATTAAATGATTAAAGTATTATTAAATGTTTAATAATATTAGATTAAAATATTAGTCTTAGATTAAAATATTATTAAGAGATTAATAATATTAAATCAAAGTATTCTTGGATGATTAAAATATTATTAAGTAAATAAAATATTCGAGATTAAATAAAATGTTATTAAAAATGTAATAACATTAGTAAAAGAATAATATATTATTAAATGATTAATAATATTAGTAAATGAATAAAATATTAATACTATTAGTAAATGAAAAAAAATATTATAAGTAAGATATTATTACAGTAATAATATTAATGCATGATTAAAATATTATTAAGAGAATTAATAATATTAGTAAAGTATTAAAATATTATTAAGATGTTAATAATATTAGTAAGCGAATAAAAGTATTATTAGCGAACTAATAATACTAAGAGGTGAATTAAATAATATCAAGATTAATAATATTAGTAAATGAATAAAATATTAATATTATTAGTAAATAAATAAAATATTAATACTATTGGTAAATGAATAAAAGTATTATAAGTAAGATATTATTAATGTAATAATATTAATGCATGATAAAAATATTATTAAGAGGATTAATAATATTAGTAAAGTATTAAATTATTATTAAGATGTTAAGAATATTAGTAAGCGAATAAAAGTATTATTAGTGAACTAATAATATTAAGAGGTCAATTAAATATTATCAAGATTAATAATATTAAGTGAATTAAAAACATTTTAAGTTATACTTGATGACTTTTAATATTTTAAGAAATAGTACATTAATATTTTTATATTAATGGTAATTATTTAAAAATGATTTTAAATATTTTAAAAATTATTTAAGGGTAATATAAATGTTTTAAAAATATTTTGAGTTATTATAAATAACTTTAATATTTTGGAAATGGTTTCATTAATAGTTTAATAATAATTAAATGATAATAGAATTATTTGATATTTAAATCATTTAATAATGATTTCGGTGTTTGAAAATTCATGATAAATTTAATAAATGTTTATTAAGTCATTTAATATAATATGACTGATACTTACGGATATTGAACGTTGGAATAGAGTCTTAGACTCGATAATTACCCGATAAAGCTGTCGGTACACTGACATATTTTAGAAATTGATCTAGACTTAGATATTTTGACTTTATTAATGTTTGTTTGTGATGCAGTGACTGTTGAACATGTGTGATAATGCGATTAGATTATGTGCTGACTGTGAAATATAGTACTATATGTTATAGTATATTGTTCTAATCGAACGAATGATCTGATTAATGATAGGTCGTGATATAAAAGATTAAACTAAGTTGCGTATTGTAAGCAGTGCATCAGGCAAGTATCCTACCTTTGCATTTTCTTTATGCAATGGACATGAGTAAGAATGTTTCAGAATTATATTATTACTGTACAGATTATTAACCCTATATTATATACGCACATTGATTATCAACATGTTAGTATATGGTAATTCAGATATATATTATGTTCGTTAATTTCTATAAATAGTTATACAAGTGTCCCCACTTGGATAATCATTGCATTTAATCACATGTTGATACACCTTTGTTAATTACCTGTATATATATATATATATGTTGAATTATATATCATTGTTGAACAAGATAAAACCTTATTATTATCCAACCAAATTGCTTTGGTTTGGAACCCCGACAAGTATGAACATCCCTTACACGGGAAAACTTTTATACGCCCAAGGCGGATAGAGTGAACGATGCTATCGTTCTTGCATGCAGTGTTGATTAATACATGGTACAACGGGCTGATCACCTCGTGCCCGTAAGTTATGACGGTTTACAGATGAAGTTATGTTTAACCTTTTCGAAAATGAAAACAATATTCATAGTATGTCCCCTTAACCCTATTTATAGTCAGTACGTAGTTTCAAAAATTTGAAAGAGGGTTGTTATGTTATTATTATCGATTCAGATTACTTCACAACTATTGATTTGTTGTAAAAGAGTAGTATAAAGAAAATATTTAAATTCTTTCAGCTTATATATATATATATATATATATATATATATATATATATATATATAATTGTTATTACTTGCTGGGCACTCAAATGCTCATCCTTGCTTAATTTAAATGTTTTCAGCTTAGTGTGAGCAATCTGAAGGCTCTGCTAGAAACAAGGGAAAGTGAAAGGTTGCTGAATGATTTCAATGTTATCTTATGTAATATTATTAAAATAACGTTATATATTTAATATCATGTGTTGTAAGGAATGATTAAAGGTTACGTACTTGGGAGCAAAACTTTGATAGTTATGTAATTAAGTTTAATATTTATATTGTTGTTGTTATTATTAGTATTATTTCGCTCATAGAAATGGTATCGTGAAGCACTGAATTCGGGTTTCAAGTACCTGAATTTGGGGGCATTACAGCCTTGCTTTAACCCTGTACATGCGCTGTAGCACTGGCTCTAGTGACAACGCATTAAAAAGGCACTGCAACGCCAGTTTACTGAAGAACTTGAGCGCTGCAGTGCTTGGATAGGTTGAGCTGACAGAAGGCTGGCACTGCAGTGCTAGGAAATAACTAGGAACATACGCTACAGCACCGACAGTACAAAAATGGAAATTATACCCCTGAAAGCTGGGAACGATCTAATAAACCTCCTACAAAGCATTTAAATACAAAATATCAACAACATACCATAAAAACACTATAAAATAAGAAGAACATGCAGCTTCTTAAGTATTAACAGGTCCGATTCGCAGGTATAATTCTCACTCATCAAATACCCCTAAACTTAAGCATTTGCTTGTCCCCAAGAAAAAATATCTGAATAAGAGCATCAAAAGTAAATATAATCGCGAATCATGCTCTGAATTACTATATGCCTGCATTATGGCCTAAAAGCTCAGAATACAATCTCAACGAAGAAGCAAAATCATGGATAAGGCTTCGATCAAATTTCTAGCTCAAAATGTTATTGATCCAAATCTGTATGTGTGTCTACCAACTATTCTAACTAATTATTACTCATGCATACAAATAATTTTCCATAAGGAAACACCCCTAAGGATCTATTAACTCGAGTAAAAAAAGTCATGTAATCAAACTTAATCCAAACTAGAATTTTATTCATTATATTTCAACCAACACAGCCTCAAGCATGACCGTGCAATGTCTAATTACATTAGGTTGTTAAGAGTTACTCGTGTAACGAGCTTTTGATCAATGACTCCCAAGCCAGATGGCTTTAGGGCACTAGGTGTAGAACACCCATAAGGATCTATTAACTTGAGTAACAAAAGCTACATAATTAAATTTAGTCAACTAAGGTCATCAATTTTTTATATATATGCCACTAGACCAAGAATGTATCCGAAATTGCATAAGAATCTAAATCTTACTTTCATTGGCTCACTTAAGTTAATAAGAGCTAACTCATTTCCATAACAATAAACTAATAAAGCATATTAGAAGAATAACTAGCTATAACAGTAAGTTTGTGCCCAATGAAATAGACAGGATCAACAGCAGCCTTAACTAACAATTAATCTAAAAATCTCATCCATAAATGCTTAACATCTTTGACACAACAATTCCATAAGCATATCATTGGCCACAATCAAAAATTTAAAATATATATAACCCAATCCAATCATACAAACAGTTCAAGATAGGGCTAATCAAAGATTAATCCATTATCATTATTAATAAAAAAAAGATTAATCCATTATCATTAAAAAGATTAATCCATTATCATTATTAATAAAAAGATTAATCCACTATTATTAATAATAAAAAGATTAATCCATTATCATTATTAATAAATTCTACCATTTAAATAAAAAATTATATTTAATCTACCACATATTAATTACCTCACATAATAATTATTCACATTTTTCATATTTCAAGATCACATTTTCTTTACTATTCGCAATTATAAATGTATTACTATCACATATATTAGTGTTCTGCAAATAATGAGTATGTCTAATAGTTTAATACCCGTGACTTCCATTTATACAACTTTTCATTACTACCCTTACTACAATGCCAATTATTGTGACAATAGTATGAAATATTGTGACAATTATTGTGACAACCCCAAATCCATGTATTTGCTACAATGGACTGGTGTTCACTATCCAACACTAAACATTTCTCAATATATATACTATAGACTCAAGAGGAGACTCATTTCGGCACCTGTTCTGACAATACCATTTGGTTCGGATATATTTGTTATCAGGCAAAGGGTTAGGATGTGTTCTCATGCAACATGGGAAAGTCATAGCCTATGCCTCGGGACAACTTAAAGAATATGAGAGGAATTATCCTACTCATAATTTGGAGTTGGCAGCAGTCTTTTTCGCGTTAAAGATCTGGAGACACTACTTGTATGGGGAGAAAGTGGAAATCTATACAGATCATAAAAGCCTCAAATATTTCTTCACCCAAAAGGAACTTAACATGCGGCAACGACGTTGGCTCGAGCTGTTGAAAGATTACGATCATACCATTCAATATCATCCTGGAAAAGCAAACGTGGTAGCTGACGTATTGAGTAGAAGATCATATGCAGGTACGAGTGCAATGTTGTTAACACAAAGGCCCATTTTGTATGACTTGCAAAGGATGGAGATAGAGTTAAAGGCTCCAAGTACCCATGTGATGATATTAAACATACGAGTAGAATCGACTTTAATCGATAAAGTTAAAGCTACTCAAGCTACGGACATGGAGCTGATGCGTATGAAGAAGAAAGTGCAAGAAGGTGTTATTCTAGAAGCAAGAATCGATGAAGAAGGAATACTTCGAGTCAACTTCAGACTTTATGTTCCTAACGATTCTGACTTGAAGCATAGAATTATGATGGAGGCACACAACACACCGTTTGCAATCCATCTTGGGAGTACCAAAATGTATCATGATCTTTGAC
Source organism: Panax japonicus (assembly GCA_020205505.1). Classification (NCBI taxonomy): domain Eukaryota; kingdom Viridiplantae; phylum Streptophyta; class Magnoliopsida; order Apiales; family Araliaceae; genus Panax; species Panax japonicus. Next base: position 50,859,321 of record CM035100.1, read on the forward strand.
ATACATTTTGGTGGAGCAATATGAAGAGAGAGATCGCAGAGTTTATCTCGAGGTGTTTAACTTATCAACGTGTAAAGGCGGAACATCAAGTGCCAAAGGGTCCATTGCAACCACTTGAGATTCTTAAATGGATGTGGGAACACATTACCATTGATTTCGTTACAGGTTTTCCCAAAGTTTCTCAAGGCATAGATGCGATTTGGGTTATTGTTGATAGATTAACCAAGTCTTCCCATTTCTTGCCTATACAAGAGACTTATTCCCTTGAATGTCTTGCTAGTATGTACGTGAATGAGATTGTAATATTGCATGGCATGCCAATATCCATAGTTTCGGATCGTGACCCAAGATTCACTTCACGATTTTGGGTTAACTTGTAGAAAGCTATGGGCACGGATTTACGATTCGGTTTGACATACCATCCTGAAACGAACGGACAATTAGAGAGAACTATTCAAACTCTTGAAGATCTATTAAGACTCTGTGTCCTAGATTGTAAAGGGAGCTGGGATAAGTACCTACCATTGGTGGAATTCTCCTACAATAATAGTTATCAGGCAAGTATAGGCATGGCTCCATTCGAGGCATTGTATGGAAGAAAATGTCGTTCTCCAGTATGCTGGGACGAGGTGGGTGAAACAACATTTTTGGGTCCAGAATTGGTACTAATAACTACAGAAAAGATCCAAATGATTCGACAACGTATACAAACGGCACAGGATCGACAAAAGAGTTATGCGGATCTTCATCAAAAAGGACGTGGAATTTAATATTGGGGATCATGTATTGTTACGTATTGCTCCATGGAAGAGAGTTACAAGATTTGGAAAGAGGGGAAAGCTTAATCCAAGATTTGTTGGTCCATTTGAGATTCTTGACCGAATAGAAAATGTGGCCTATAGACTCACATTACCTCCAAGCATGTCTCGTGTTCATAATGTTTTTCACATATCTATACTTCCTAAATATGTGAAAGACCCGAACCACATTATTGAGTTAGAACCAGACGAGGAGGTACTTGTTAAGATCTTGGATAGGAAAGAGCATGTCCTACGCACCAAGGTTATACCACAAGTTAAGGTTTTGTGGAGAAACCATACTATTGAAGAAATGACTTGGGAGTTGGAATCAGAAATGAAAGCGAGATATCCTCACCTTTTTGAAACACCAGGTACGTACGCCAATTTCGAGAATGAAATTTCATAAGGAGGGTAGGTTGTAAGACCCCAATTTTTTAATAAATAAAATCAAATTTCCTCTATTTATTATTGTGAATAATAAGGTGTTAAATTGATATAATATTTTGGTTATGGGTGAAATGTGCAAATTTTACAAAATAAGCAAGTGGTTATAAAATATTTATTTTTGTCGGAGAATATTCGTTTGGTCATGGAATATTCTTTCTGCCGGGAAATATTCGTACGACTGCGCAGCCATTTGTGGGCCCCATAATGGAAAACGGTCGGATGAAGAAAACGATAAGTTTGAGTTTTTATAAATAACGGCGTAGTTGTTACCGTTAAACACTGTTGAAATACCCGGTGGTTAAAATACAGTAATATGCGTGGTTGCACAGTAGCACACGGTATTGCACAGTATTTTTGAATTATTGATTCTTACGTAAGAAGACATTACTTAATAATTATTACAGTAATTAGTGTTTAATATGTTATTTTATTGATTCAATAATTATTGTGTTGATATTTTATATTATTATTGTTTCAATAATTGTCACTGCACAGTATCTCCATTATCATATCAATAATTCATATTATTTAAATAATATTATTAAATAACATTAGTGGCAATGTCTAAGGAAGTTCTGTCTAGTAAAGGGGTTTGGTCACATAATTGCGCGCCAATAAGGAAAAATTCTTATCGGAAAGCCCCCTCTTTCCTGGGAACGACCTGGTTGTCATAATTATGATTCTGTAATATTATTTGTGAATAATTAATTATTAATTTATATGATAAGAAAATATTTATTTTATCTGGATATAAATGAAGGATTTATTTATGTGGTTATAAATGAAGAAATTAATGCTGAGGTGTTTTATCAGTATTTTGTCAGAATAAGGTATTAAAAATCATCTGTTTGTGAATTTCAGATATTTTCTGTTTAGAATTTAAAAAAACTCAAAGCTACAAAGTTGTAGAGAATTCAATTTCGTGTGGAATGGACATAAAATTCGTATTTTTCTGATAAACAGACTATTTTCTATGAATTACTGAAGTTTCAAAAAATAAAATAATTTTTATTAAATTATGGGTGGGACCCACTTTTGGTTGGTGTTGAATACACATGGGCTGCTATTTTTTTGTCCAAGATGGCATGCTTGATTCAAAATTGGTTGATGCGTAGAGAAAAAGAAAAGAATAATAATATTTTATTATTTTAGTCTCTTTTGGCGTTCTAGCATTTTCCTATAAATAGGCGCTTAGATTAGAATTGAAAATCACACCAGAAACAAGTTTTATTTCTCTATAGATTATCGAGAGTATTTTTGTGAGTATTTTGATACTTTGAGAGTTGCTATTTAGTGCAAGTTTCTGTCAGCACTATATCCGAAATTCAGTCAGAAGTACGGTTATTTTGAGGTAAGGGATGTTATTTTCTTCCTAAATGATGTTATTCTTTCAATATCATTATATCAAAATATTTGTATGGATTTTATTGTGAAATTTCTACCTTTTTGTGCGGGGTTACTATTCACGTATACGGCACTATTCACGTATACGGCACTATTCACGAATACGGTACTATTCACCGAAAAATAAAAATTTTCCTTTTTATCCAAGATGTCTATTATGGTTACTATCTTTGATTGTATCCATGTTTTGATCTTTATTTTTGAATTTTGCTTCACAATTGGTTATTATGGAGTATTATTGAACTTGAATAAATTGTAATACGAATCCCTAATATTTATTCTTTTATCTCACTGGATTCATTTTCTTTAAGATATTTTTCATCATCCTCAGTCCTAAATGATGATATTACTGAATATCTTTGGGCTGTAATGCAAAGATGAATGATTAACTGATGAATATCTTTGGCCCGTAGTGCAAAGATGAACAGGTGTTGAGATAAACATGACCAACTGGTGACACAAATGAATATCTTTGGCCTATAGTGCAAAGATGAATATTTGATTCAAGATATATATTGATTGATGTTACAGGGATAAAATATTGATGATAAACTTTTAAATTTTAGAAGATAGTAGAATTCTTTCTCTACTTGATTCTTCTAATGGATTGCTGTTTCCGCTGTAGTTGTTGATTTAAAACTTGTTGTCTATTATATTTTATCAAATTTTTCTCTGTTGAAGACTAATGATAATTTGTTGTATATTATCTTAGTCATAATATTCTTTACTGGGCTAGTTGAGCTCAACCTTTTCCTTTTTGTTCCATTGATCTTCTTAGGATGAGAGAATTTAGCAGGAACTAGCCAGGGTATGGAGTGATGATTCAAGATAGTTGTTTTAGTAGTCCTCACTATTTTGTAAAATAGTGTATCAATAATTGTAATGAGAACTCCTTTTGAGTTTGTATACTGTCTATTAGACAATATTTGTATTCAAACTCACAGTATAGGCGTTGTCGTATTCTGCACGACAATTGTATTACTGAAGTTTTATTTATTTCTATACTATGTATTTAGCGACTCAGAATGGATAATGTATACCTATTTGGGGGCGTCACAAAATATATTAATGATTAAAATTTATTTACTAATTTTATTTTAGATAAGAGATCTTTAGTTAATTAATGTTAAAAAATCACTTATATAGTAGTTATTAAAATTTAGTGACCTTTTAAAACAAAAAATCATGATAATTTATTATTTTATAATAATTTTATTAATTCGTATAGAATATCTAAACAATACGTTTAAACTATTACACTATGTTTCTAAGTTTTGAACTGAAAAGAAAAGAATAGAAAACTTAAATTAGAACATAAAAGAAAAGAATAGAAAATTTGAAGTTTTCATTTGTGTTGTTTTTGAGTTTTTAATAGAAAAGAATAGAAAATTTAATAATTTTCTTTTCTTGCATTTTTGAGTTCTAATGAAAACAAAAGAAAAATAACACTTTTACAAATTTATCCTTATATTAATTATAACCATTGAATCATGAATAAAAATATGCAAGATAAATTTAATCAAAGAAAAACATCATCTTGGTTGCAAAAACACTTGTAGATCCTATAGAGTGTGATCAAACGAACAAAATCACTGTACAACTAGAGGCTCTTGGAAATATGAATAACCCATAAAATTGTTAGATATTTATTCAACCAGATAACACAATATAAATATATAGACAAATATATGTGTAAGTTGAAGAGAGATTGCTAAGAGCAAATTAGGGAACTATATTTAGGCATGAGTTTTACTGAAATAGGAGACAGATCTGGCCGAAAAGTTATCGAAGAGGGGTAGATTAGGATGCCGGAGCGCCGACAAGAAAAATCTAAAGATAAATTTGTTCAGTTACACTGTTGCAGGGAGCTTAGGTTTGAACAGCAGAAGAGAACTTGTTCGCGGCAAGTTATTCGCGCCTATATTTTTCTATTTATCAGATTATGTTTAGTAGATAAAAACAAATTGAGGACATGAGTTGTAATTTAAAATTTATTATATTAAAAGTTGAGGATAATATGAGAACTATAAAAATATTACTTATTTCAAATTTTTTTCGTTTAAATCAAACCAATTTTGGACAGAAAACTTTTGGGGAGAAAAGTGACCAAATTTTCTATCAATTTCTTTTCTTTTTTGTTTATTAAAAAACTCAGAAACATAAGAATTGGAAAGAAAACTTAAATTTTATGTCTATTTCTTTTTTTTTCTGTCCATTTTAAAACTCAGAAACAAATAGTTAGGTTCTACTCATTTTTCAACTCTAAAAAATTATATATAAATTCAAAAGAGTGAAAATAAAACTAAATGTTAAATTTAAAAACTATATAAAAAATAAAATTTAAATAACATAAAGAGAAGCACATTACTAACACGAGTCTTTAATAATTATTTATTTAAGTAAAATTTATAATAATTCTAATAACCTCTTCCGTCTTTTATCCCTGCCCTTCTCCTTCCCCGAATCGCTGCTGCTGTTCTCCTTCGCTGAATCGCTGCTGCTCCTTCGTCTTCTTTCGCCGGTAATCTTCTCTCCCTTCTTCATCTATGGTTAGTTATTATCAATTCCCACCACGATTTCCTTCGAACAAGTTTAAACGGCTATGGGCGAGCGGTGACCCTTTCTCTATATTCATAATTATATATACATATAACATACATAGGCAGATGGATTTTCACATTTGTTCTGTTATTCTCTCTCCTATATCCCACAAATTTCTCTCCACGAATTTCTTCAAAGCCAGTAGTAATAATACCAATTGTAGCAATGTGTTCTTTCTGTTTGGCCATGGAATTAATCAAATACTCATTTTCATCACCCCAGTTGGGTTTTTTCTGCTAGTGTCTACTATTATGTACCCATTATTTTTATCTTTTATGGAATTTATTGGGTGTTATAATTGTAATGCTGCAGTTAATGTAATCTGTTTTTTGCCCTGAAAATCTTCCTTGTTTTGTAGTTTTGTTGGGTTTTGTTATTTGTTAATTTATTTGTTGCAGTTAATTGTTTTGTTTTTGCAGTTGGGTGTTCTTTGTTTTTTTGTTATTGTTTTGTTATTATTTGTTATTTGTTATCTGTTTTGTTAACGTAGTTATTGTTTTGTTAATTTGTTTTTTGTTATTGTTTTTCTGTAGTTTTGTTTTGGGTGTTTTTTGTTATCATGTGTAGTTTTGTTTTATTGTTTTTTGCCCTTCAATTCCTCGGAAATGACAAAAGTCTTGGAATTTTGTCTTTATGCTCATAATGTTTTTATAGTATATCCACCATTTTGACATTGATTATTGGATTGTATTTGTTCATTAAAACAGGAATTGTACTTGTCCAAACTGGAATTTGTGAATGCTCAAGTTAGATTGAGGACTCACAGAGTTTCAGCAGTATATGCCAAAACAAAAATAGAGCACAACATTTTTATCCACCAAGCTTCTTCTGCATCTAAATTACTTTAAAATGTCTGTATAATAGAATACATGATTGCCAATTTATACTACACTAATTTTCTGGTACAAGTAAAGCTGTAAACGAGCCAACACAGTTCGGGTTCGATTCGAACTCGACTCGAAAAAATACGAACGAGACTCATATTCGTTAATAATATGTTCCAAATCTGAGCATTAAAAATAGTTCGAATAAAAATATGAGTAGAGAGCAAGGTTATACTCGACTTGTTTAATATTCAAACTATTCAAATTTTTGATTGTGATTCGATACATACTCGGTTAATACATATTCGATTAAATGTTCGATACATTCTCTTATAATATATACAAATTTAAATCAAATTAGGATAATTAGTTATTATTTTGTTTTGTTTTTAATTTTAATTGTGACTTTATATTTGTAAAGTGTAGTAATAAATATATTTTCTCAATTTTAAGTAAAATAATAAATTCAATTTATAATTATATTTATTATAAAACTAGTTATTATGTAGAGACTCGAATTCGAGCTTGAATTTAAAGCTCGCGAGTAGTTTGAATAAATATTCGAGTCGAGTCGGATCGAATTCGAGTAATAAATATTCGAGTCGAGTCGAATCTGAGTAGGATTTTTCAAATATAATTCGAATTCGAGCCAAATTCGAGTACGAGTTTATTTTTTCGAGTAGCTTTCTGTTCGCTTCGGTTCGACTCGTTTACACCCTTAGGTACAAGACATGGTAAATTGGTGATGCAATTACATTAGGAGCTTGCTGTTAAAAGGAAATATTTTTTCTTCAATCTTTCACCATCAGTCCACAGATAGGAGCTTCACTTTACAATCAGATGGCACAGACGAAAACCTCTACTGGATAGATTCAACTTGAAAAATCACCACATGCGTCATGAAGTTTGATAGTATTATGAACTGTTTACCCACATATCTTGGTAGATTCCAGTCCATAAACTTAGGATTTGAGTAAACTATCAAATCTTTTCAAACCAAATTCCAAGGTCTTTGTTAGTATTTACTTTTATAAAGAAAAGTTATCTGTTAGTATTTGTATATTCTACAAATGTTCTCTTGCCATAAGATATAGAATGCATCAGAAAATTCCAAGGTCTCTGTTTGTACTGTTTTTTTGTAGTTTTCATGTTATATATTACAATTATGAAATTAGATGGCTTTGATGTCATAAGACTGCGATATTGACTTTTTAGTGGTTCATTTTCCTGAAGCAATCCTCGTAAAGTTATATAAAGAATTTGCACATTAATTTGGTGTAATGTTAGATTTATGGTTGAACAGTTAAGCTACCGACCTAGTATAATTTGTTCTTTATTGTTCAAACTATTTAAATATTTGTTTTTTATTGTTTACACCTTTTATAATCTATATGTACTTTAGGTATGGAACAAACCAGTGAAACTCAAAAACCAAAAAGGACTAGAGTGAGTTGGAGGAATGAATCACTAGTGAAAACTTTTTTAGAAGCATGTATTCGTGAGGTTGTGAAAAATGGTAGGGAAGGTGCAAGGCTCAAGCCACAATCATGGAGAAAGATAGGAGAAATACTAAAAGATACCTACAACATGATTGTGGATCAAAAACAAATGAAGAATCATTTTGGAAGAATCAAAAACAAATGAAGAATCATTTTGACACTCAGTTCCAAAATACTGTTATTCAGACATTTTGGAAAAATTAATTATCAAACAATATTTTTTCATTCAGACACAATTCTATTCAGACGTTCTATATTATTCAGACGTCTAAACTGTTCATGTCTTTAACACTCAGTTTTATCAAACACCACCTTAGTCACATTATCTGACCTTTTGAGATATTCACTGAATTTTTATTTATTTATTTTTAATAAAGATTTGTTGAGATGGTTATGTAACTTGGGTTTAGAGTAGTGTTCCTCTATTATGCTGCTCCAGTTATCTCATTGCATCGGTTTCATAATTGAATGATTATATTTTCTTGGTTATGAAAGTAGTTTGCTTCTCATTTGTATGTATTGTTATATTGGTTCCTGTTGTTACAGTGATGGACGAGTGTCGTAATTATTAGAAAATATGCTGCTACGTCTTAGAACTTTAATAATATGGTTACATACTGCAATTTGTGGATTTCTTTGAGCATCACCCTGTAACAGATTTATTCATTTTGTTCCTCAATGAGTGCCAACTGTTTTGCTCACTTAAAGACGGTAAAAACTTTATGATAATTCAGCTTTAAATGGTGTTACTCTTTGCTTCTAGTTATCCTTATGAGGGTCACTACTGGTGAGTTTTGATTTTGTATTTTATAAGCTGTCTCCTTGCGTGTCCTTTGGCTTGATCTGTTCTGTGCCCAATGCAAGGTCTTAAGGAGATGACTCTCGTGAGCCTTTATAGAGTCCTCGATTATCTTTTCTTAGTTATAATTTATTTTTGAAACCTATATTGCTTCCTAGGAATAAGGTTCTTGTCTTACTACAGGCCTCCTACTTCGAGTTTTATCTCTGCTTTGCCCATTTCGATAACTTATATTATAGTTTGTACTCATAGAGGATACATCTCTCCAGTCTTTCCTATGCTTTTTTTCCCTCGTTTTTGTTGCTGACTTATGAGAATAACTTTTATGTGTGTCTGCGTGTTAGTGCACAGTTGCCTCTTATGTAGACTTGATCATTCTCTGTATTTAGTTTATTTTGGGTTGCATTTGTGTTGCACTCTGTTGAAGTTTCATATTTTCAGACAAGTCTATTATGTCAAAAATTCTAATGGTTAGACCATTATGAAAGTGTTTTTCACAAAAATCCTATAGGGACTTTTGTTTATCTTTGTGAGTTTGGAGTATGAGCAAAAGTTTCTGTTGTAACACTCATTATGGCTATGATTTAATCAGAACTTTAGTAGTAATATTGTACTAGTATGTAGTTAGGACTTAGGATATAGTTCGCGGTAAGTTACTTCTCTTATTTTTTGCTCGAATTGATAAATTGTTAACTCCGCAATAGTAATAAGCTGGTAACTTTGATATTTGGTTGTTAATTTTAACAGAATTGAGCTTTAAAGCAATATTTTGTCATGGGGACTACAGAGCCCAAAGACCCATTAAAGGGGAATGACTGGAAAAACATTGGCAAGTCAGTAATTGATGATAGTGCTGACCCAGTTATGAAGAAGAGGCTACCTAAAAAAGTAAGGCAAATTCCAGAGTACTACTTTCTTCCTCGAAGATCACTTCCTTCTGCCATTGCTTTTTATGGGTCGTCGATTGTAGCTGGAGTTGGTGCTGGGATACTGGCAGAAATTTGGATAAACAAGAAAGTAAAAGGTATATTATACTCCCTAGTCCCTACGTTCCAAAACATAAGAATTAAAGTCAAATTGATATATTTTCTAATTCGAAATTGATGTGAATCATGTGATTCATTTTACATTTTGAAAAAATAAATATTGTAATTAGTAGTACTATTAAATCGTTTGCGATTTTCATAATTGAATTGCCTAAAAATAATGATATCATATCTGTTTTGAATTTGAGAATATCTAATATTGACTTCAAGAGTCGAACTTGAGAATATATTTTGGGATGGAGGGAATACTAAATTATTTACTTGTTCAGTAAACTAAGTTGAATTTATGTGATATCATTTGCAAAGGTATCATATTTCTAATAGAAGCATAGAACAGGAGTTTGAATTATCCCAATGTGGCCAAAATTGCCTATCAAACTAATACAAGAAAAGAATTAGTGTTGCGAGTTAGATTGTCTCCCTATTGTTTAGCATGCATTTGTTTAAATGTCTCCATATAAGCACTTGAAAGTAAAGTGTCTAATTGTTTAACCAAATCTGTGAAAGGGCCTGGCACCTTGGATTTGTATAACCGATATAGCCATGTAGTTGGGCCCCTTTCAGGATTATCTTTATCTTGTGATGCATAAACATAATAGACATTCAAAAGCCTGCATTAAATGACTAATTGATAAACTGCTGGGGGATGATTTCACCATATATCGAGTATTTTTAAAACTTTGAGACCTTCGAACATGGTTTTAAATCAGAATTTGGATTTCCAGTGATTAAATCAGAAAAACAGAATGTAATATAAGTCGCATTGTTTTATTGAAAATAAGAAACTTCCAAAGTATCTCACTCTTTAGTGGTTAAATCAGAAAAAGAGAAGGTAATTATATGACACATTGTTTTATTGGAAATAACCAACATCCAAAGGAATCTCACACATTTGTTACCCTCTTTAGTGTTGTGTTTGCAGCATCACTAAACTCCGTAAAGTTTGTAGCTAATACATGTTTACTGCTGTTGCAGAGGATGGAGGTGTCATTTGGGAGTTTGGCAAATAGATGCTGAATGGCATTGAACAGAGAGACGCTATTTTATTTATGGTGCATATGCATTGGCAAGGTAGTACTGTTTAGTTCTTAGAATTTTGTTTTCTGGGAAATAGAGCATTTGTGTCAAACATTCATCTCCTTTTAAACTTTTATTTATTAAGGATCATAATTGAAAACTTAATCAAGAGCAGGTTATGTTTCGCATGATTATTGAACTACTTGTATATTAAACAAAACAGTGAGTGGTAGTTAGATTATTCTTTTCTGTTTTTCCGGTTCATGCGTGTATTATCATTTAATTCTCTCGTCTATTTCATATAGAAAAGCAAGGATCCACTCAAAAAAAAAACTTTTTGGATTGATGCTTGTAGACAGACAACATTTATGAACTTTTGTGGGCTACCAGACCATAGACTTGCCTTGGTTGCTTGTGTACATTACAGAATCAGTCTTAGCCTAGCAAGGAAAAAACAGAAATAAGGAAGCTAATGTGATATTAGCCTGCAATAAGGTGATTGTAGTCAAAATAATGCGGATTTCATTTTTCTCTCTTTTTTTTATTCTTTTAGGTTCTGTGTTATACATCTCTTAGCCCTATATTTTTCCAATTTATGTTGATAACAAATTTCCAGAATTGAGTATATATATTTTTATTTCAAATCAAATCCCGAAGGTGTAATTTCCAGTTCAGCTAGGATGGATTGTAGTAAAAACTGAACACATCCATGGGTATTTGAAATCTTTTTGGCTGAATTATGCTTAATTTGATCAATCTCCCAAATGCAGAAAAGAGTACAGAAATCCATCCAACATTATACTATTTTGGTTTTATTGCTGCATTTGATAAAAAAAAAATGTATTCCCTTCATCCCAATGAGAGATTGTCTTCTGAAAAATAATTTTTATGTTACTAATTTTATGTCAAATATTGATTGCGACTAGCGTGAAACTGAAAGAGTTAAAATAGAACAGTAATTACCTATGTATTCACATGCGTGGTTAGGAGTAGCCTTCCTGCTTCTGCGTTAATTACCTAAAGCTATTAGCTAGCCTACCAAGACATTCACAAATCTTTCACACTTTCCCTTTGTCCTCCCATTAATAATAATATATCACAAAACAAGATTTAACAAAAAAAATTAAGCGGGTGCAATTCTTTCTACTGGAATCCAATAGTAACTAAATCATTGAAGTGTAGTCTGTGTAGAACAGTAGAAGGCCGGGGGTTTGGAGATGTGTATAGAGAATCACCGCAGTCCATTGGGTTATGCATAGGCGAGTTCCATCTATCAAATACTATTCATCCCCCTCGGCCAATGAAGGTTAGTCACTCAATACTGAAGAATCCAGTGGTGGTAGCATCCCTGCTGCAGCTGCCATTTAGAGGGTTTCACAAAGAGCAAAACTGGCTCTAGTGAATCCTCCTGCATTAATTGAATGTTCTGTTAGGTATCAACTTAATGAGAAACAATAGCGCGAAAGTGGTGGTAACTTCCATATCACCACTCTTCGTGTAATAAAATATTTGAACAAGACTACTGTCAATATTAACACTGAAAAAGTGTACTAACCATTTTCAAAGATATTTCTTTCTATGGCTTGCTGGACTCGCTGAAAGAGGGGGGGGTTTGGATTTTTTTGGGGGTGGGTGGGGGTGGGGGGGAAGGAGTGAAAAGAGCTAAACATAATTGAAAAATGTATATATGTAAGTAGTACCAATTTATGAAGCCACCCGTACGGCCGGGACATGTTGCCGTCTGAACTCTCGCTTCAAATTTCCGGCAGAAGCCATCACCACCTTTGAGTTGGTGAAAGATGGATTCTGTAGCATAGAAGGTCGAGTTTGTGGACGGACGGCTGTTTGAAACGTCATCAGAGTCCACAAATTCATCCTCACTCGAAACAAACTTGCTAGGGAAGGATGGGAAACCAGGAAGAGCCGAGCAGTCTTCAAGGAATTCAGGTTCATGCTGAAAACCAAGGAAACTTGCATCATCATACACAGTTCAAAGTAAACTGAACTTGGATAACTAGGCCAAAGAATTAAAAGTTGTTACCAGAAACATGATCAATTGGTTATGTCATCATAAACAATATTCTACTCAAGAACAGCATGAGTCAAATCATGTACTTGCACATTTCAATGCGTTTATGATAAGAAAGATCAGGCATAATTGCACAGATCACCCTCAATATGATATTTGAAAAAAAAATGCTAATTTAATCTATAAACATCTAATCACGAGCATCCCAATTATTAGTCAATCTTTTATTATAGAGAAACTAATATACTCTCCTTGCTTTATATAATAAAGAGCAAAGTAATCGCGCATTTCACATGTTAGTAATACAAGATGCCACCCAAATTACCTTGTACTTCATTTGAATTCTTTGAAGGCTAACTTTGCTCTCCATGACTTCTCTTTTTATCACTTCTCTTTGCACAGAACCATTTTGTCAGACCATGTATTACTAGTGATTAAACACTTTCCCATGCTAAATGAATAAATGAATTATGTGGGACATTCAAAACTTCATTTATATAAAGAAGTGACACCTTGAATAGTGCCTCAAGTAAGATCTTTGCTTTGTCAAGGTTGCGCCTGACCTGGAAATGGTAAAATTAAAGGATTAGATTAGAGTAAATAGCATATGTGATCACAAATATGAAGTAAAAGTATATGAAGCATCAGTGTCACTGTGTCACCCCATAGAAAACAAAAAAAAATCTCTTGTAATAGAAATAAGTCTAATAATGATTACTTTAAAAAAAATCTGATACAAGTATAATTTTAAAGTGTTGCATAATTTAAAAATGTATTTACATGGAGGACATCATCACTTACTCGTCTTAATTCAGTATATTATGTTTGGAAAAGATACTCATTCCCCAAGCCCGGAGATAACCCCGGAGAACAGGCACACCTCATAGACAATCCTGAGAACGGTCAACACTTGCAGCAGTCCAATCTTAAATATCGATAACCCTGAGCAACGACCGCTAAATTAGCTCAAACCGGAGATAACCCTAGTGAGGGGTAAAATCATCATTTTGCCATCCCACATTACGTCGTCTCAACAACATTCAAACATACATTCTACACAGAAATGTCCTACAAGAATCAAATAGCTCCAATCTCGAGTGACTACTACACAAGATAGCACATCGGATAGAATTTGAAGCCTGAAGACCAAGGGCATGGTCTCATCTTCCTGACTTCGTACAATCTCTAATCCTATGTCATTTTGTAGCTCTCGACAACATCATGCCGTAAAAGGTCTTATACACCTCGATCGGATGCCCAAATTGAAGTTCTAAAAGTTTGAGCGGACATCACGTTACACGCGTGCACGGACTTCGAGATGGTGGGACCCGCAGAGCCCGGGGCACCCCGGGCAGCCGCAGGTGCATCTGCGGTTGTCGCAGGTGCACCTGCAGCTCCCCCTCTATAAATAGAGGGCTTGGGGAAGCCATTTTGGAAGAGAAAAAGGCGAGGAAGCCATGTCCAATTTGCTTTATACACACTATAAACTGAGTGCTTTCTTATTTCAAACACTTGTGAGCTTATATTTGGCTATATTTTTACCAGCGAGAGTCGAGTGTTCATCCATTTAAAGTTATTGAAGTCTTCTTTGGTAGTCCACTGTAAGCCTTCTTACATCATCTAAAGTCTTTTCTACACTTCCTGCACACATTACTATTCACGTTGAGAGTCGTGTTATGTGCGTGTGCCTGGACTTCGGTCCGTGGCTTTTTATTTCTTTTGTATATATATTTATATTATATATATATATACTAACATTATCGAGTTATGCCTCGATTGAGTCTGGATTTATATCCGGAGCGATTATTGCTTTTATATATATATATATATATATATATATATATATATATATATATATATATATATATATACACACACACACACACATATATATAAACTGTTGTCGAACTTTGTTCGATGAGCCTAGATTTACATCCGGAGCGTTTACTGCTTATATATATATATATAAATACTTATATATATATATATATATATATATATATATCTTGTTGCCATCAAACTCTGTTTGATTGAGCATGGATTACACATCCGGTGCGTTTACCGCTTTTATATATCTATATATATACTTTCGAACGTGAATTGACGAATTGAGCAGGGATCGATATATATCATGTGCGTTTACAGCTTATATATATATATATACATTTTGTCCCGCCTGGAGTTTATTTTGAGGTGGTTGATCGCTTTTATTACTTTCTTTACATTTTGTCCAGCCTGGAGTTTACTTCGAGGCAGTTGATCGCTTTACTGCTTTATTTATATTTTCGATCCCCCATGGAGGTGCTTCGTGTTGGTTGATCATTTATATATATATATATATATATATATATATATATATATATATATATTACCGCTTTTATATATATATATAACTGCTTACAACTTTCATATAAATTGTGGCATCATATGAGCCTAGAAATCATGTGATCACAGATTCAGTTTTCTGAATCTACATTCGGTTCCCGTGATGGACATTTTCAACTGTAACCAGCTTGTAAATTATTGACGGTGTTTGAATTTCCTTAGACGGCTCTCATACCCATAAGGAGTTCGGCACTGCTATGTATATTATTTTCTCGAAGATGCTTCGCATCTAAAAAATAAAAGCAATCAAGCCAGACATTTAATAAAAATGGAAGTATCAAAAGCCTCAATTACTATTGAGCATATTGAAAAACCTCTTTTTACAAAACATCATTGCTATATCTTGTTAAAACTGAATTTTTATACAGAAATTCAAACCCTTTGTATATAGGTGTGAACGAGGCATAGCACTACTTCCAAATAATTGCACATTGATCCACACACACACACATTCATATAACAGTTTAATTGAAAAGTGGCGATCAACATGGCAACACGGTTGTCAGGGGATGCCTAACACCTTTCCACCTACATAACCAAGTCCCTGGACCCTAACGAATCTCAGGTTTCACAGACCGTTTGAGCAGTGTCACATCACTGGGTCAATGTGCAAATCTTTTCTCGGTTGTGCTGGTACAACCATTTAAAAAAACCAACTGGCGACTCTTACAGTCTGCTTCGTCGACATATACATGTCGGACCTTTTCACAACTTGTTTTTTCAAACAAATCTCACCTAACATGAGAGCACAAAAAGACAAGAATAGAAAAGGGACAAATAAAAATCTCGACGTTGACAGGTGGCGACTCTGCTGGGGACATCTAGTAAGAGGACTTAAGCCGCTATTACAAGTTTTTTCAAAACTGTTAAATGCTTGTGTGTGGATATTACATTAACATTTAATGGATGCGTATGAATGCATTTACTTACTATACTTAATGCTTTACATTATATCTGCTTGTGATATTAGTGCTTCACACATGCCATCATTTTCACACAGTGAGACACGTTGTATGTAAATGTATGTTGTGTGGTTCCTCCATCAGGAGGCTATCATGTCAGTGTTTTATTATTGGACTCTTAGGTAGACTAATCCCAACGAGGCTCGGGAAAGGCACCACCTAGATTCGCTCAAGTTGAAAGACCGGAATAACCTCCATCGAGTAAATTGCGATGATCTAGGAACCTTCATGCCAAAAAGCCGCGAGAGTAGCCTATGATAGGTTAGCCTCTGATAAACCAAATGCGGAGGGAAGTCTCTTCATGCTTTCCCATTTCAAATTACTTGTAAATTCAATTACTTGTAATTTTCATTCCATATTGGTCTCCATGTAATGGGAAATATGTGGAAATATGTGTAGATGCATATTTAAAAGTTTAACATGATATCCTGTCATTCAAACAACTAACATCCATTTTGCAAGATAATATTCCTAAAACGGATATATCGTATAGCATGTAAACATTTGTACATTCCCTAAAACTAAACTACATCAGGTTTTTGTAGGGAAACAATTGGACCTATTACCCGTTCAAAATCCAAAAAGGCTATGAGCCTACAACCAATTATGTCTTCATCTGATCAGACTAATCCTAATCATGTCTCTCGTGAAGAATTTGACGGATTAAGTAAACAAATTACATATTTGGTTGTTCTGCTTAAAGAACTACAGCAATCTACTCAAGGTACAAGGATACCCATACATACTGAATCCTCTGCACGTGGAGGAACACAAGGTACGGACAAAGAAGCTCCCATATATGATTCTCAGTTGGATAAAGCCAACAAAATCCATGATACCAGCCATCTCAAGGAAGATCTAGACACCGGTGATATCAGAAAGAAAGTCCTTCAAATGGAAGAGACCATCCGTTTAATCAAAGGGATTGGAGCACATGAGAGTTTTTCATATACTGACCTTTGTATATTCCCTGGTGTGCATTATCTAGAGAAATTCAAAACTCCTGACTTTGAAAAGTATGACGATTTAGGAATCTTTACACACATTTGAAGGTATTCATTGGAGAACTCGGATCTTATGCTGAGGATGAGAAGCTAATAATGCAGCTGTTCAAGAAAATTCTGACCGGAGAAGCCCGATCGTGGTATACCGTATTAGACAACTCCAAGATTCATAGCTGGGAGGAGCTAGCTCATGCCTTCCTGACTCAGTATAGCTTCCAGACTCAGATGGCCCTTGACCGATACCAAATTACTAAAGCTAGGAAACAAACCAATGAATCTTTTAGAGAATATGCTCAAAGGTGGAGGCGCCTTGCAGCTCAAGTTTTTCCTTCTATGGCTGAGTCGAAGATGGTGATGACCTTCATAGACATATAAGAAGTTGTTTTCTATGAGAGAGTCTTAGCTGGTATTGGCAAACCATTCTCTGAAATGATTAAACATGGGGAGATGGCTGAGATGGGATTAAAGTCAGGAAAGATTCAAGACCTAGCTGCCCTTAAAGCTGTTGCGGAGCACATCCAGTCTGAAAATTATGGTAACAACCCCCGAAGGGTCCATAAAAAGAAAGAGGATGATGTTTCCTTGGCCAGAAAGGCAGTCAGAATATGCCTATCTAGAGGAAAAATTACTCCCCCGTTCAAGTACAGTCTTCGAACCCTTCGTTGCCAAATGGTGGAGAAGTCAGACGCACTTGAGTGTTCACACCCTTAGGGGACTCACTCGAGAATATTCTCAATCTTCTGACCACTCAGAAGAAAATTACTCATCTTCTTCCACCAGCCAACCCGAATGGGAAGGGTTTCAATGCTAGTCAAAAATGTGCTTATCATGATGGAGCTCTAGGATACTCAATACTCAAGATTGTTGGGCCTTGAAACATAAGATCTATAATGACAGTGAATTTTAAACTCCTTATTTATATTAAATATGTGATTTAATTTTTAACGAGTTAGTTTTGTGAGTTTATTTAAACCTTATGTGGTTATGTGAATTTATAAATATGATTAAAGGGATTCAATAATAGTTATTTAAATTAGTGGACTAACCCTAAGAGTATGATATCAAAGAATTGATAGGGTTATTAATAATTAAATATTCAATTTATTTAGATATGGTGGCAAGAATTGAACATATTGATTCAAATCAATTATGAGTATATCACCACTATAGAAGTTACACTATATCATATGAGACTTGTGTGGTGTTATGATTTAGAAATGGCTGGAAGTTAACCCATTTTGGCACTGCCAGGGCACCGGCGTAGCTGCTGCCATCCCAGCAGTACAAAATGGCGTAGCTGCGCCAGTGTTCAGTCTGAGAAAGTGAGTTCTACCATAGCAAATGAAATGGAACACTTTGTTGTAAGGTGTGACATGCATAAAATCATATGATAAGAATATTTTCTAATGATATGGAGTAACAAGTAGTGCAATAAAATCATAATTGAGTGGTAAACGGAGATAATTGAAAATTTTTGTATTCCAAAAATTGGGAAAAGAAATTATGTATGTACACTGGTTAGATAATATTAATTAATTAATAATGTGTTGATTAATAATTATTATGAATAAATAATAATTAATGAGTAAGAGATTTATAATTATTATATAATTATATTTACTCGATTAATTTGTGCAAGCAAAAAAATTGTAAATCCTAATTATATGGTAGTTAATTATATATTTTATATAGTCTAAGGTGACATATTAATATGTCTATATATTATGTATATAGTAAGAATTATTTGCATTCATGTGAGTTAAATAATAATATTGTTTATATGAAATCAATTGTGTATACATATTATATAACCAAAGTATATATTATGTGTAGATATAGTATAAGACAAATGTTGCATTAGTAGTATTTGGCAAGTGCTGAGAATTTCGTTGTCCCATAATTAGAGTCCCATTATTTTCTTCCCGCGTGAACAAACTAGCAAGCCTAGCCTATCTTCATCTCAAATTCATCAAACCTAGAGCAATTAGTGGATGGGGAGTGGGATTCATGAGTGAATCACCAACTCTCTCTTAACCCTTATGCATTCTTGAAATCCTTTGGTTTAATTTGGGAGGTAATCCTATTATCTAGGTAACCAATCTTCTATAAATAAGACCTTCTCATTCCTTATTGCAATTGCTGAGAATTAGTTGCTAAGGAGCTTATATAGAGTGAGTAGATTATTATGTTGCCTCTCAATTTCTTCAAGAGGTATGAAAACCCTAACTTATGTTCTTAGTTGGGTTTGTCAAATTCTTAGGAATTACTAGAATTATTTGTTAATCAATGTGAATTAACATGCTATGATATGTTTATGAAGTATGCTTACATGTTTGAACTTTGAAATGATGGATTGGAACATATTTCAACTGACAGGAATCAAAGTTGTTTGATGCTCTGCAAATCAGAGCAGGTTACTACCTCTGATGCAGGCATG
Organism: Panax japonicus; assembly: GCA_020205505.1. Classification (NCBI taxonomy): domain Eukaryota; kingdom Viridiplantae; phylum Streptophyta; class Magnoliopsida; order Apiales; family Araliaceae; genus Panax; species Panax japonicus. Next base: position 50,878,575 of record CM035100.1, read on the forward strand.
GCGCAGCTGCGCCCTATTTGTACTATGGTGCAGCGCAGCTGCGCCGTACCTCAGATCCAGTTGCTGGTTTTGTTTGTGATATGTGTTGCTAACTTGGTATCATGACCTAGATACATACCTATAAAGGAGTATAACATGTTATATAAGGTTTTCTTGTGTAGTATGAAGTGATCAACACATTTTAGTAAGAGATTTGTAATGAAAACTTAAGTTTAGAAAACCAACTTTGAAGTAATATAAGTTTTACAAATTCTGAACTTAGTGGCTCATATGCATGACTGATTTCGAGACTAAATGAGCATGATATATGTTGTATAGTGTCTTTATCATGGTTAAACTTGATAAGCTTTGTGCTAGAACTTAGTTTGAAAAGAAAAGTTTAGTTAATGCTAATGAACATAAATGTTAAAGAGACATGGATTCTGATCTTAAAAGGAGGTTAACATGACTTAACTCCTTATGATAAGAGTTTGGAAGTTGCCTTATATGTGCTATCTTGCATCATTCATGATAAAATGATTTCAAAGATAACCTTGGACATGTTTTCAAAATTTAGTTGCATCACATGTATATATAGATTCTAAAGAAGTAAGATGTCATGTTATGGCTAAAATACTCCTAGACATAATTCATATGTATTAGGCATGATGATAACTAAACCGAACATGAGCTTAGAGCATGATTTGAAGTGTTAATCAATGTTGGTTGTGAACAAACGATATGAACACCAAAAACATGTATATTAACAGATTTAGTAATCTCTATGTTGACATGTGACATGAAACATAAAGCAAGATGATTAAATGACCTTTGTATGTATTAATGTCATATAAATTGCAAGTTAAACTTGTGGTAATAAACTCAAAAATAGCCATGTGTCATGTGAGACCTCTAACATGTATGTATGTTAAAACTATATGTGAAATCGGTGTGTTAGAGTTGGACTGAAGTCAGGAGAGCAAAGCTCAAACCTGGTCTGGCCAGGGGCCAACGCAGATGCGCCATCCCTAAGCCTAGACCAGGCGCAGCTGCGCCGTCCTACAATCATGAGCAGATCTTGTTTTGTTTTTGAAATTCAAGACATGCTTATGTATTTCTTTACCTTGTAATATATGACCAATATGCTATATAATATGTTGAGAAGCATGTTATGTGATGACTTGATTCTTATAAGTGTAGACTCGTACTAGTTTACACATACTAATGGAAAGACCGACTTGTTAACGTTAGGTCATTTCAACGCAAGTTAATTAAAGCTAGAATTATTTGTAGCTGAGCAAACAGGCAAGTTACTTAACCTTACTCAAATTTATATTGAGCAAGTTTCCTTGAACTTCACTCTTGATTGTGAAAGTTTTCTATCCTTCTCATATCGTATTGGGTAGGTTATTGTTGAATTGAAAGTTATTTGTTTAAGCTTGAACTTTATTTCCAAGCATGCTATTAAGTGGTTTAATTACCTTACAATTATTCCACATCGATATTATTGATATTCGCACTTAGTGCACTTGAGTTCGTACAGTCTTGGACTTGTACATCGTTTAATGTTCTATAATTCTTGAACTATGTTGGATAGAGTCTGAACCTTTGTTCGGTCAGACCAGTGTATGAAGTTTTATAAAAGCTATCCAAACCAATTGATGGTAAGGATTCTTAGACTAAAAGAACACCCCTTTTATGATAGGGGAGTACCCCAGGTATCTAATATAAGATACAAAGAGCATATTTAAATGTTATGCATATACATGGTGTACGCGAAGCTGATCCCCTCAAGTACTTATTCTGTAGCCAGTAACCAAAGGGTCAATTAGCAATTGATTCCATTGGAGTGTTATAGTTCAATGTCTACTTGACTAGCAGATATTCTAAAAGCAATCATTATCTTTGCTTCTAATATTCATATTGTTGAATGCTTCAGATGTTCATATTGTTGAATTCTTTGTCAGATATTTTCCATTCATCAAGATATATCTTTATTGTTGTATTTAAACTTGCTGAGCAAACTTGTTGCTCATCCTTGATATATCATGAATTATATTGCAGCTAAGCCCGAGACCTCAGGAAAGGAAAAGGGTAAAGGAAAGATGTAAGATAGTCGCTAGGAGCAGACTTTACTATATGCCTAGTTTAAATTACTATTATGTAATGTGAACCCTAATTCTTGGAACTAGTAACACCTTTTGAATGAACGACATACGTTTATTATTTTCTGCATTTTAGTTGTCGTATGTTGTTTAGAGGTGGATGTTTGTATTTTATCGTGATGACCGAACCGGGGTCAGAGGATCCGGATTTGGGGCTATCACAATATCTAGGATTTGATCTATAATGGTGAGATCGTGGTAGCTACACCCTACCAACCCCATGTGCAAGACAACCTTTTTCCTCAACACAAAGATGAGGAGGTTAATATGATTAATTGGAGTAGTGGACATAGTTCCAATAATCATGTTGAATCCTCCTAAACCAGCAAGAACAATGCAGATAAATGGGATTCTGCTCAGTTACTAGTTTATGATGGAACGGAAAATGAAGACTGTTTGTGAGCAAGTCGAACAATTAGCAGAACTGGTGATCCATCAACACCAAGTCACACGCCAAATATTCTACCAAGAACATGCTAGTCTCCTTTCTTTTTCTATGAATACTCCATCATTATCTCCAGAACGTGAAACACTTGAGGATAAAATTACAAAAAGAACAGACGCTAAGGCCCGCCGGGATTTTCCCAACAAGAGGGAATTTACGTACCTTGGCCAACCAGTGGAAGAAATCTTTCAGATGCTGATCGATGAAGGAAGAATCACAACACTGTTGCCTCCAATTAACCCTCGCTCAAGGTGATTCAATTCTAATGGAGTATGTCAGTATCACTTCCATTCTCGCGGTCACATCACGGAAGAATACTGGGAACTCCGCCACCTTATCCAGAATTTAATTGACAGCGGTGTCCTATAGCCAGCAGACGATGACACTGTGCTACTTGATAGTTGGGACACATTTCCTACAAAATGGAAGGAAGTCATAGCGGTTATATCTTCTGAGACAGACTTAGCTTCCCCCGCACATGCAATCCGACCAATTCAACTCAAAGGTGTTGATAATCCTTTGCAAGTGACTGCACCAAAGCCAATTATCTTGCCATTCAGACTACAATATCATGTTGTCAGTCTACAGAAAGTTCCATAGAATTATGGAGAGGTTGAGGGATCCACGTCTCACACAATTGTTGCAGCGTCAAAAGATAATCCACTATATCTTCCACAACGGGTGATGAAACCTACCATCAAGACAAAGGGGAAGATTTCCATGGAAAAAATGGAAGAATTTCTCCGTACTATGGGCCATAATGAAGTAAAGGTGGTTTTAAGCTTAAAAGAAGCTCCATATCAAATTTCCATACTGGACTTGGTCTTCTCTTCCGAAGATCACAAGAAGGTATTGCTCAGGGTTTTGGAAGAAGCCTAACTGCCTAAGTCAATAGATGTTGAGAAATTCTAACATCTGGTGGATCACATTTTTAATAACAATGTGATATCTTTCACTGACGATGATATACTTCCCGAAGGGACCGGTCATTGCAAGTCGTTGCACATAGCGGTTTTGTCTTCCGGATATATGGTGGGATGAGTTTTGATAAACGTAGGGTCATCTTTGAATATTTGTCCTTATGCCACTTTGGTGAATATGAATATTAATCTCAACAGAATCCGAAAAAGCCAGACAATCATTAAAGCTTTCGATGAATCCCGACAAAATAGATACAGGATACAACCTGATCTTGGGAAGACCGTGGATTCATATGGCCGGAGCCGTCCCCTCCACCCTTCACCAGCAACTTAAATATATTATCAACAATAGCCTAGTCACTGTCGATGTTGAGCCGGAATGTCTTGAACCAGGTGGCATACCACTCATCAACGTCAATTCAGAAGTTGAGCTGGTCAGTTTCTATGCCCTAGAGGTGAGCAATACTCACTACCATCCTATTGGGGCGCCACCTCTCATACCCCAAATTTCTGCCAAAGTAATTTCGGTCACTCAAGAAATGATGACATTGGGTTATAAACCTAGACAAGGGTTGGGCAAAGATCATCAAGGCATCAAACGCCCAATTCAAGTTCCCAATCAAACCGGGACAGTCGGACTAGGCTATAGTGCTAGTTCCAGTCGCAGGAATCCTCATAAGCACAAACAGATTCCTTTAGCTTCAGCCACACGACAATTATCTCCACCTACAGTTTCTGAGCCTGTACGGTCTCCGGTAAAGGTTCCTGCCCATGTAATGGCCATGTTATTTCCTAAACCGATACCGGTCAAGGGGAAAGAAGTCTTGGTTCTAAATCCCGAAGTGGAAGAAAAGGAACGGAGACGTAAACAATACATCGCCAGGATGATGGCAAACATACGCATCATTGTCCATGATGATCACACAAATAGGTACACCCCAGACGATGATTGACCAGACGTAATGGTCATCATTTGAGAAAAGGAGGACGATGACAGCCCCTCCACCATTGCAGTCCATCAGGACTTCACCCTTGACAATTGGAGCAGCATTCCATTCATTGGTCGACAAGGGTAAAACGAGCAGAAAATCCCTCTGCCCTGTAGATAACTGCTTACTTTTCTGTACAATATTAGCAGTTATTTTGTCAGTACATGTTAACACTTTGTATGATTGAATAGTTTCATATATTAACTGAAAGCATATTTTGTTTCAGGACTCTGAATTGAGATGTGCCTATACTTGCTGATGAGGTGCCTTTTCTCCACAAGGATTGTAGCTTTGATGGAAAGTTTGACTCATACTTAATGGATATACAAGAGGACATTGAGATACCTCAGGAAATCAAAGAATGGGTCAAAGAAAAACCCAAACCAAACCTTGATCAAACCACCTCATTCAATCTTGGAACCTTAGAAAGCCCTAAACTAATCCAAATTGGTACAGACCTCACCCCAAACCAAAGGAATGACATGGTTACAATATTAACCAAATTCTAGGATGTGTTTGCATGGTCTCATGAAGACATGGTGGGTTTGTCCACTGACATTGTCATTTATCGCCTCCCCATCAAAGAGGGACTCAAGCCAGTCAGGCAGAAGCTCAGGCGATTAAAGCCAGAGTGGAGTTTAAAAGTTAAAGAAGAAATTGTGAAACAATTTCAAGCAGACATCATTATGGTGTTTACATACCCTGAATGGCTATCAAACATAGTCCCCGTACCTAAACCCGGAGGAAAGGTGCGAGTTTGTGTGGATTACCGGGATCTAAATAAAGCTTACCTTAAAGTTAGCTTTTTCGTTCCATTTATCCACATTCTCATTGATAATACTGCTCAATACGACATGTACTCCTTTGTTGATTGCTTCGCGAGATACCATCAGATTATAGTAGCTGAAGAGGATCGTGAGAAAACTGTATTCATCACTCCTTGGGGAACCTTTTGCTACAAATGGTTGTCTTTCAGCGTCATCAATGTCAGGAGCTACATACCAGTGGGCCATGATGGCTATTTTCAACGATTTAATGCACAAAGAGATAGAGATTTATGTGGATGACATCATTGTCAAGTCCTGAAGGGAGGAAGACCACCTAGACCATCTCAAAAAGCACTTCAACAGGTTGCGTAAGTACAACTTGAAGTTGAATCCATCCAAGTGCGCCTTTGGCGTTAAATCAGGCAAAGTTACTAGGATTCCTAGTCAGCCACAAGGGGAATTAAGCTGGATCCCACCAAAATCCAGGCCATCATGTAAATGCTCATTCCTCAGACAGAAAAGGAAATACAGAGATTTTTAGGAAGAATCAACTTCATTAGCAGGTTCATTTCCCAACTCACAGGAACATGTGAGTCTATTTTCAAGTTGTTAAGGAAGAACTCCTCCTTGAAGTGGAATGGTGAGTGCCAGAAGGCCTTTCTTACAATCAAAGAGCAGCTAGTCAAAGCTCATATTTTAGTGCCACCCAGGGATGATGTTCCCCTATTCATGCACCTATCCATAAGTGACAATGCCATGGGCTGCATGCTGGGATAAAAAGACGATAGAGGCCAAGAGTGAGCTATCTACTACCTCAGCAAACGATTAAGCAGCAGTGAACACAAGTACACTCTGATTAAGAAGACTTGTTGTGATTTAGCATGGACTTCCATGAGGTTACATCATTACCTCCATGGTCACACAACCCATCTTATATCCTGCATGGATCCTCTCAAGTACGTGTTCAGTAAACCCATGCTGAATTACCAACTGTCCAGATGGCAGTTGATCTTACAACAGTTTGACATCGTCTACATGACGCAAAAGTCCATTAAAGGCCAAGGAATTACGGATCAACTGGTCATCGCACCTTCAAGGGATTTTAAACCCTTGAAAACATACTTCCCCGATGAAGGAGTAATGACAGTTCAGCAACACCATCAGTACGATGCACACCAAACATGGAAGTTGTATTTTAATGGACCTGTAAATATGGAAGGTTCTGGAGCTTGAGTAGTTCTAGTATCCGTTATGAGGGAGCATCATCCCGTTACTGTCAAATTGTAGTTTGCCAACACTAACAATACAGCTGAGTATGAAGGCTGTATCATGGGGCTAAAACTTGTTCAATCAATGGGTATCAGGCGGTTAACTGTCTTTGGATATTCTAAGTTGGTAATCAGACAAACCACATGAATCTATCACACCAAAGGTCTGACGCCCCCAAAATTGGTATACAACACCCATTCTGAGTCGCCAAATACATGGTACAGAAACAACTACAACTTTATTAATACAACTGTCGTGCAAAATACGACAACACTTAAACTGTGAGTTTAAATACAAATATTGTCATCTAGACAATATCCACACTCAAATAAGTCCTCATTACAATTATTGTTACACTATTTTACAAAATAGTGAGGACTACTAAAAACAACTTCTAGAACCATCATTCCACACCCCGACTAGTACTCGCTACATTCTCGCCTCCTGAGAAGAAAAATAGGAACAAAAAGGAAAAGGGTGAACTCAACTAGCCCAGTAAAGAACATTATGACTAAGATAATATAAACAAATTATCGTTAGTCCTTAACAGAGAAAAATCTAATAGAATACAATAGACAATAAGCTTTAAATCAATATTCGCAGCGGAAATAATAATTCATTAGAAGAGTTAAATAGATAATAAAATCTACTATCTTCTATATATGAATTTAAAAGTCTATCGTCAATATTTTATCCCTGTAACATCAATCAACATATATCTGAAATCAAATATTCATCTTTGCACTACAGGCCAAAGATATTCATCAGTTGGTCATGTTCATCTAAACACCTATTCATCTTTGCACTACGGGCCAAAGATATTCATCATAAATCATTCATCTTTGCACTACATGCCAAAGATATTCAGTAATATCATCATTTAGGACTGAGCATGATGAAATATATTTTAAAGAAAACGAATCCAGTGAAGCAAAAGAACAAATATTAGGGATTCATATTACAGTTTTATCCAAGTTCAATAATACTCCATAATAACCAAATTTTGAAGCAGAATTCAAAAATAAAGATCAAAACATGGATACAATCAAAGATAGTAACCATAATAGACATCTTGGACTAAAAAGAAGAAAATTTTATTTTTCGATAAATAGTGCCGTATTCGTGAATAGTGTCTCGTATACGTGAATAGTAACTCAGACACAAAAAGTTCTAAATTTGATAAAAAAAAGTTCAGACCTAATATTTCAGCATAATGATATTGAAAGAAATAATATCATTTACGAAGAAAATAACATCCCTTACCTCGAAAGAATAGTACTTCTGGCTGGAATACTGAATATAGTGCTAAGGAAACTTACACCAGTATAGCAACACTCAAAATATCAAAATACTCAGAAGAATACGCTCAATATTTCGAGAGAGAATGAGAGAGAAAACTTTAGTTTCTGGTGTGATTTTTAATTCTAACCTAAGCACCCTATTTATAGGAAATTGCTTAGAACACCAAAGTAGAAAATTTAATAAAATATAATAATTAATAAAATTTGTCTACGCCAACCTTTGAATTCAGATTTCAGCATGCTTAACAACACATGAGCCAACCAACCAACCACAAAAACATTTTTTCTTTTAAAACAAATTTAAAACTATTAAAAAACAATTATTTCGGAACTTTAGAACTTCAATAATTTATAATAAATAGTCATTTTATCAGAAAAATTCAAACCTCATGTCCTTTCCATAGGAAATTCCATTCTCTACAACTTTACAGAAGAAAATTTTTCCAAATTCCAAACAGAAATTGACCGAAATCCACAAACGGCCGATTTTACAGGCTATAATCAAATTTTAGTAAAGAAATAGGGTCCACCAACATGAAAAACATGTTTTAAATATTTATTGCAACAAAAATACTCTTCCTCCTCATATACTCATATATCCCACATTTATTGTAAAAATATCACCATTATTATATTATTAAAATATAATAATATATTTAAATGAATTATTTTATCAGAAAAAGATAAAATATTAATTTTCAACAATTGTCACATTAAAAATATTCTTTATCTATATCCACATAAAATCAATATTTTCCTCTTCATATAAATCAATAATTAATTATTCACAAATAGTATTACAGAATCACAATACTGACAACCAGGCCGTTCCTAGGAAAGAGGGGGCTTTCCAATAAGAATTTATCCTTACCGGCGCGCAATTAGGTGACCAACCCTTTTCTTAGATAGAACTTTCTAGACATTGCCAATAATGTTATCTAATAATATTATTCAGATAATATAAATTATTTCTTCGATAATGGAAAATACTGTGTAGTGACAATTATTGAAACAACAGTAATATAAAATATCAACGTAGCAATTATTGAATCAATAAAATAAAATATTGAACAGTAATTACTGTAACAATTATTGAGTAGTGTCTTCTTACGTAAGAATCAATAATTGGTGAAATACCGTGTGCTACTGTGTTTTAACCACCGAGTATTTCAACAGTATTAACGGTAATAACAACGTCATTATTTATAAACAACTTATTTTTGTAGTTTTCTTCATCCAATCGCTTTCCGTTATGGGTCCCACACAAGGTTGCGTCGTCGTACGAATATTTCCCGATAGTAAGAATATTTTCACTAATATTCTCCGATAAAAATGAATATTTTATAACCACTTGCTTATTTAAAATATTTGCGCATTTTACTCATAACTAATCACATTAATCAAATCAACCCTTACTATTTCAAAATAATAAATAGAGGAATTAAATTTCATTTATGAATAATTTGGGGTCTTACAAACGGTCTATACTTGCTACCTTACCATCGGCAGGTTCTCCAGATGGCTTCAGAGTTTGAAGAAATATCCTTCCTCCACCTTCCTCGGAATAGGAATGATTTTGCAGATGCGCTAGCAACTTTGGCCTCCTTGGTCAACATATTTGACAAGAAAAACATGTCAAGCATCACATTTGCCCAACAAAAGGCTCCAGCCTATGGGAATTACATTGGAGAAGTATCGGATGAGCTACCTCCCATCCAGCACCCTTGGTGTCAGCATATCAAAGATTATTTACAAGATGGATCTACACCCGCTGAGGCGAGCCTGACTGAAAGAAGATGGATTCATCAACTAGCTATGAAGTTCTACCTGAGAGGAGATGCACTCTACAAAAGAGATGCAGGACTAGGTCTCCTTAGATGTCTGGACAAAGACAATGCTCAGAGGCTCATCGATTAAATCCATGGTGGAATATATGGACCCACACATGAGCAGTCCTCTACTTGTTAAAAATATCCTCAGAACAGGGCATTATTGGCTCTCTCTCAAAGCTGACTGTGATGATCACGTCAAGAGATATTATCAATTCCAAATTCATGGGAATGATATCCACGCCCCTCCAGCGAACTCCACAATCAGAACAAGGCATTACTGGCTCTCTCTCAAAGCTGACTGTGATGATCACGTCAAGAGATATTATCAATGCCAAATTCATGGGAATGATATCCACGCCCCTCCAGGGAACTCCACAATATGAGTTCGCTTTGGCCCTTCTCAATGTGGGGAATGGACATGATCGAGCCCATCGAGCCCAAAGCCAGTAATGGGCATCAGTTTATCTTCACCATGATCGACTATTTCACCAAGTGGGTAGAAGCAGCCTCCTTCCCCAGGGTTACCAAAGAAGTCATCATTGCTTTTATAAAAAATAATGTCATTTTGTCGATATGGACAACCAGAGGTAATTGTATCTGACAATGCTAAGAACCTCAACAATAGAATGATGGAAGAGTTGTACAGTAAATTGCACATCAAACATCTCAACTCCGTCATCTACCGTCCAAAGATGAATGGTGTTGTTTAAGTGGCTAACAAAAACATTAAGAAGATCATGCAAATGATATCTGCCAACCATAAAAGGATGGCCTGACTTATTGCCTCTGACTCTGTTAGCCTACAGAACATCAATGCACACTTCCAATAGGGCAACCCCCTATGCATTAACCTATGGGATGGAAGCAGTACTCCCCATAGAAGTGGAAATGGAATCCCTCAGAGTGTTGATAGACGCTCAGCTAGATGAAGACCAATGGGTACAAGATAGGTATCAACAATTGTCTCTAATAGATGAAAGGCAAGCCGCTGTTATCTTCCACGGTCAATTATATCAACAAAGGATCTCTAGGTCCTACAAAAGAAAAGTTCGGCTACGGTAGTTTAAACAACATGACTTGGTTTTGAAAAAGATCATTGACAACCAAGATCAATCTAACGAAAAATTTGCCCCGAACCGGGAAGGCCCGTTTATTGTCAAGGAGGTATTGACAGGAGGTGCTCTCAGATTACAGGAAATAGATGACGATGAATTTCCATATCTTATCAACTCGGATACCGTGAAATGGTATTATGCCTGAGGTCACCATCAAGCAAACATCCTGGTTTTGAATCATTAGATCCCCAGTCATTTCAGGTTTTTAACCCTTCATTACATATAACTTCTCTTCACACTCATCTGCCCCATCAGGGACAAACAGACTTTTCTAACCAGCAGCCTGGTTTCGGGTTGCCAGATCCTTTTTCTCTCTACTTGGTTTTGAACCCTTACTCAACTCTGGTTATCCCACCAGGAATTGAACCTTTCACACCCGCAGTTTTACCCTACTAGGGATAAGACTTTTCACACCTGCAGTTGGTCCTGTACATGGGATTAAACTTTCTCCCCCGCAGATTATCCTGAACATGGGATCAAACTTTTCATTGGCTGCAAACTGTCCTGAACATAGGGTAAACTACGCAGACCTGATCTCCTTGATACACGGGAATATGTAGGCAGCCATTTTATATGGTCTGGTCACAATAAAAACAAAAACAAAAACATTTCTACACCCTTCTCTACAAACACATCTCTACACCCTTTTACCACATACATCGTTGAACCTCCACACCAGGTTCAAACAATCCAGACCTGATCTCCTCTTCAACAGGAGTACGTAGGCAACCATTCGTTGTTCGGTCTAACCCCTACCAAAACACAAAAACTTGTCAAACGGTACTGGGATCATCCTTCAATCCACCACATTTCATCGGCTTCAAACCAAAGGGATGGAACTACCCTGACCTCCCCATGTAAACGAGAGATTTGGTGCACCATTTAAGCTGCGGTTGATTCCTCAAAGAGAAATATCAATCCATAAGAGATGGAACTAACTGGGCTCCTCTTAAATAGGAGTATTGGCGACCATCTGTGGTGCAGTCAACCTCAGAGAGAAAAGCCACACTACTCTCCACATCTACATACAGAAACCAGTCCCAAGACACCAAAGAAGGTAGAGGATATACATAGATCAACGATCCATTCTTAAAGATCCTGAGACATTTCAATGTCCATCCATTAAGGAGGAGTTCAGAATACATCGAGATCATAAGCCCTAAAGAAACAGGCAAATATCAAGCAAGTATCAATGCATAGCTAAAAGGGAAGTGATCAAAATATGTTTTCTGCTATATATAATGTTGTTTGATATATACAATATAAACTGTACATGACAAAATGGCTAAGCTAGTCTGTGCAGGAAAACACGAGCCCATCTACAAATTAGTGTATATGCGAGCTATCAAGTCTAACATAGCATCTCTTTCAGAAGAAGGGGGTAACGATGTGATCTCCTATACAAGGGTCTCTACACGAGCTAACAGATCTATAGCCATCTGCATAGTGGCACTATGCTCATCAATATACGTGCTAATCTCTGCAATAATGTTAGTAGTAAGGGACCTCACTGTGGTACTGTTTGTAATGGCTACATCTTGGGCAGATATGGCGCTATCCCGCTCAACTATCATGACGTCTCTAGCTGATCTGGCCTCATCCCGCTTAATAATGGCAGCATCTCTATGAGCTAAGGAATCATCTCTCTCTGATAGAGCGACATCTCTCCCATCAAGAGTTGTCAACATCAGGGCTCTAGCCTGATCTCTCTCGAAGGACAACAGATGGAGACTCTGATCAAAATATTGTGTTGAATGCTGGATCATAGTAGAACTCATACTTGGAGAATCAATAAGAGCTGCTGTCGAACCAGCAAATAGCTCATCCTCCTCGGTGTGAGAATCAATGTCCTCCATGGGCTCTCCACTATCTGAATCAATATCCGGCACTATGGATACTACCGCATCCGATGAAGTCTCTGTCTCCATCCACGCATAATACTCTGACGAACATCCCGGATGGCTAACAGAAAAATCAGATCTCTCATGCTAATCCCAATAGGCATACACCCGAGATCGGTCCTCTGCTGATAAATGGCGAGAAGCCACACGCTGACCTAATGCCCTCTCAAAAGGACGGAATTCTTGGAACTGATCAAACTGTGACATCATAGCCAATGGGTGGTAGGTAGTCATGCCCCTCAAACCATCCAGAGGGAGATAATCTATGCTCGGAGCGTGAGTAATGAAGCTATAGGGTGAACTGAACCCTGAACACGGTAGGATGCCAAACGGATCTCCGATACCTACCTAGAATACCGACCAAAACATAGCATATGTACACTTGATGGTTAAAAGGAGTAAGACATAGCTATATCATGGGTAAAGCAAGTACCCGTGTCGTCGAAAAGTGTCAATCGGTCTCAAGTGTGACATAAACCACACATATAACATGACCGAACTGCCTGTAAATACCCCTATAGGGTAGGTGCTGCAAAACGTGGCCGACCTCAACGTCTCCTGCCACAATCATCGGAATTATGGTTTGATCCTCCCTGAGAGCTCTCACTGCCATGATGACACCTATGTCCATCTCATCCATATACTGTGGCATACACACATTCGCCACTATGCACATCATGAGTACATCCACTCTGGCCAAATGCCACTGATCCTCTGGTGTGGTAAAATTCCCAGGAATGTTATACGTAGCTGTCCAATGAGCTGGATCTGTCTATCAGGAAACGTTGGGACAATACATGATCGGATGTAATCTCATCCTCTATTACTCTACTTCGCAACTCGGTGAGGGTCATGAACTGTCGGCGCATATCTCTGACAGCCATCCGAGCGCAAGGTATGTCTAAGGGCAAAGTTATCAACCGCTTGTACTTCTCTAATGTATAAGTCAACTCATGGATCCCAAACCTGAAAAACCTGCCTCTCTGGTACCCAATGCTCTAGCATACCCTCTACAAATCCTACGGGAACCTGAAACATCAAGATGGTCATAGAATGTTGTAATAACTGATCAACGGTCGCCCTATCTGGAGGTGACATACTATCATACCACGACCTCAGACTAGGAGGCTACCAACACTAGGTGGGGTATGCTCAACGCGGCTGACTGTCGATGAAGACATCTGTGTGGGCCGTATCATAAGACCATACAGGAGTCAATGCTGAATATCTCTGGACATACATACATATGTATAACATGATAAATTCATGACAAGCAATAGATGACAATATGATGTAGGGAATAGAAAATAGTATATACATTTCTAAGTACATCATCATCTATGTACATCATCTCTGTACAACTAAAAATACAGGGAAATGGGGGCACAGACGCCCTACTACTAACAGAGGCCTATAAAAAGATATGGTGAGAATGGGGCACAGTCACCCAATATCTAACAGAGGCCTATCAAAAGAGATAACGAGAATACACATCAAAAGAAGACAATGGTATCAATATCTACATCATTAATCCTGTCCACCTGATGTAACTCCTCCTGAGTCACTGGATCTCTATTAACAGGGATGTCAGGCCTATACAATGGAGGATCTGCAACTGGCAAAGCCATATGGGTCACCTGAGGGGTCCAGCGCCTGAGCTGGAAGGATCAAAAGTATCTACCTCTGAAGGATCTCTGCCCAAGTGCCAGATGAAAAAATATGATTAGGTCCAACTACTGGGTTAAACTGTCAATATGTGTCAAATGAGTCAGATCTCGGACACAGGCCATCCAATCAGTCATCATCACGGATCCAGGAACCATATCCCCCATAAACTGAGTGGCGTGGGTCTGGGCTCCGATGGTACGAGGGGACCACCAGTGATAGAACATATCCTGAGTATGTAAACCCTCTGACAAAGTGTAGCCGTCAATATCCATCAATGGGATGTCATCGACGGGTGACTGCAATACAGGACTAATAACGCCTAGCAAGAGGCAAGATCGATACACGAATCTCTCATGTGGTGCTCCTAATAGCACGCTCTCCTAATAGAGCTCACATCCTCCATCTGTGAAGAGAGGAATCCTATGGGTGGATATCACGTGCTCGACGCCAGTCGGGAATCCATCCTCAAATCCAATAGTCAAAGGTTCCTCAGAGTAGGGAACCCAGGGGATGACATCAGCTATCAACAACTCCAACTGTAAGCGACAATGGGTGAAACCCTCAGCTACAGGAACCTTCGCCAATATGGAGTGATGCAATCGCCGTCCTCGTGGATAGGTATCTAAACCTAACACACTCACATGAAGCAAACATGGAAGCCTCTTATAGGCCCAAAACTGTCAACACAAAGGCAAGCATCTGCTGTCAGTAAACACTCTTAACTTGTACATGGAAAATCAAAAGAGAAATACTCACTAGCAGAAACGGGTAAAATCCTAGCCAAGCATCTGTCAAGCCCTATGAACGCATGCGCATTCCCCTGGGGAAATAGGCAAAGGTATAGGAGCCCCAATCATACTCTCCAATACGGTCCACATCCCACGTGGCGCTGATTAAAGTGAATGACATCATTGAAGAGTTGTCTGCTATGAAACAACCCCTGATAATAACCAGGAACAATCGCCAAAGAATGTGATCCCTTACTCTCACATCAGCAGGCATGGGCTCACTCAACAGCCCACTCATAGCATCTACGCTCAAAGGACCCGTACGGATGGTCCTGCCCTTGAGTGCCTCAGCCGGAAATCCTAACAAGGATCTGACTGCAGTCGGGGTAATATTCGCCATACATGGCACCGACGCGCCTCTAAACTCCATACCTGTGATAAATCGCCAATCCATCGGCACCAACATCACCTCACAATCCAACAAATGGAGAGATTGAGTCTGGTGAAACCAGCGCTCAGACAATGCCCTGAGGTAACCCCAGGGACAACGGTGGGAAAGAATGGAAAAGAACGCCCCAAAGCTGTAAGACCTCGAATTTTATGAAATAAAAGTATTTAATTTTTCTTATAATTACTATTCAGTAAATGGTTAAATTGATAAAAGTTAAGTTAAGGGTGATATATGAAATTTTTTTTCAAAATACACAAGTGGTTATAAAATATTCATTGTTGTCGGGGAATATTCATTTGGTCGTGGAATATTCTTTCTGTCGGGGAATATTCGTACGACCGACGCAGCCATTTGTGGGATCCATAACAGAATAACTGTCGGATGAAGAAAACGACAAAATTAAGTTTTTATAAATAACGGCGTAATCGTTACCGTTAACACTGTTGGAATACTCAGTTGGTAAAATAAAGTAATACGCGTTGTTTCACAGTAGCACACGGTATTACACAGTATTTTTGAATTATTGATTCTTACGTAAGAAGGCACTACTCAATAATTGTTACAGTAATTACTGTTCAATATTTTATTTTATTGATTCAATAATTGTTGTGTTGATATTTTATATTATTGTTGTTTCAATAATTATCACCGCACAATATTTCTCATTATCAGATCAATAATTCATATTATTTGAATAATATTATTAGATAGCATTATTGGAAATGTCTAGAAAGTTCTGTCAAGGAGAGGTTTGGTCACCTAATTGCGCGCCAGTAAGGAGAAATTCTTATTGGAAAGCCCCCTCTTTCCTGGGAACGGCTTGGTTGTCATAATTGTGATTCTGTAATATTATTTATGAATAATTAATTATTGATTTATATGATAATGAAATATTTATTTGATGTGGATATAGATGACGGATTTATTTATGCGGTTATAAATGAAGGAATTAACGATGAGGTGTTTTATCAGTATTTTGTCGGATTGGAGGTATTAAAAACTCAAATCGGTATTCTTAAAGCTTTACTGTGTGAGTTATAATTTTAATCTGACCGTTGGATCGTTGTGATTTTTGGATATGTTATATATATATATATATATATATATAAGTTGAGTATATGTCCACAAATTTTGAACCGTTAAAAATTAACGCATGAATTGTTATGAATTTTAAAAGGTGTTGAAACGATGTTTAAAATCATCCGTTTATGGATTTCAGATATTTTAGGTTAGGAATTTGGAAAAACTCAAAGCTACAAAGTTGTAGAGAATTCGATTTTAATCAGAATGGACATAAAATTCATATTTTTCTGATAACCGGGCTATTTTCTATGAATTGTTGAAGTTTCGAAAAATAAAATAATTTTTATTAAAATTATGGGTGGGACCCACTTGTGTTGAATACACATGGGCTACTGGAAATTTGTTCAATGATGGCTGGTCTAAATTCCAACTTAGCACATGCGTAGAATTTTGAATAAGAAATAATATATTTTATTATTTTAGTCTCCTTTGGCGTTCTAGCATTTTTCTATAAATAGGTGCTTAAGTTAGAATTGAAAATCACACCAGAAACATAAGTTTTCTCTCTTTATATTATCAAGCATATTTTTGTGAGTATTTAGATATCCTGAGTGTTGTTATACGGCGCAAGTTCGTTCAGTGTTATATCCGATATTTAAATCAGAAGTACTGCTCTCTTGAGGTAAGGGATTTTAAGAGTTATTATGTTTTTCAGTTCGTACTTTTTCCATCTTTCAGAAAATTCTGAAAAAATTTGAAATGATATTTTGATGAGTTTTATTGATTGTGTCCAAAAATGGCGATTTTGGATGTATAGATTAAGAATTATGAATTTTACGGGAAAAGATTATTTTAAAAGTAACCGCTTATAACTCCTTGTGGTTAACTCCAAAATTGATGAAATTTTTATTGGGACTATATCTATATAATATCAGTGTACTCTGTGAATTTCAAAATTTTTTGATAAAAGTACAATTTATGATAAATATCTAAATATTCGGCAGTTTTGGCCATATGAAAAATAGTAAATGAATTTTAAAAATTCTAAGAAAAATATATGTTCAATATGGGACTATATTCTGCTAAATTCCAGAAAAGAAATATTTTTAGAACTGATTTGGTATTTTTCATGAAAATAGACTAGTTATGAATAAATGAGTTAAATATGTTATGTGAAGGAAGAATATTGGAAAATAGGATTTTATGGCTTGAGAATCCTATATGAGGTATATGCAGATTTTTGATGAGGGTTTTGATTATTGGTGATGAAATCTTATGAGTTTGGCATTTTAGAATGATTAAATGCATTATTTAGTAAAGTGTAAACAATTAAAATAAATTGTTTATAAGCTTAAGAAATATTATTCTTTCAATATCATTATACCAAAATATTGGTATGAATTTTATTATGGAATTTCTACCTTTTTGTGTCGGATTTACTATTCATGAGTTACTATTCATGAGTTACTATTCACGAGTTACTATTCACGGCAAAATTGGTTTCTTTTTCTAACCAAATTATAGTTGATTTATGAATATTACTCTTGAGATTAAAACTATATGTTGATCATATTATTTTTATTATCATATATAACATTTCTATAACCCTAATGATGATATTTCTCTTTGACTTGAGTGTAAAGATGGGTAGATTTTTGGTATGATCATGACTATGGGTTCTCTTTGGCCAATAGTGCAAAGTTGAATTGTTGACTGGTATGATCATGGACATTGAATTTATAATTGAATATCTTTAGCTTAAGTGCAAATGTGAATTGATCAACATGGTTATAATTATTGTTTATATAAATTCTGAAATGATTATATATTTCTTTGAAATAATAATATATTTAGTCTGTAGTGCAAATATGAACTGTTGAGGAATATCTTTGGCCTGTATTGCAAAGATGAATTGTTGATGAATATCTTTGGCCCGTAGTGCAAAGATGACATGTTGTTGAATATCTTTGGTCAGTAGTGCAAAGATGAACATGTGTTGAGATGAACATGACCAACTGGTGATAGAAATGAATATCTTTGGCCGTAGTGCAAAGATGAAATTATTAGTATGATTATGAACAGGAAATGTGATTTGGTGTAACCATGATCTTTGATGTTTCAGGTAAAGATAGGTGATGAAAATTATCTTCGTCCTGGATGAGAAGAGGAATTTAGAACTACAATTATGATTATGAGTTATTCATATGATTGTGGACCATAATTGTTGATTGATGTTACAGGGATAAAACATTGTTGGTGGATTTTTAACATGGAGAAGATAATAGACTTTATAGTCTATTTGACTCTTCTAATGGATTGCTCGTTCCGCTGCAACTATGGTTGAAATTTTTATCATCTACCATATGTTCTAAATCTCTGATTTATTATTGATGAAGGCTATTGATAATTTAATTATCTTTAGTCATGATATTCTTTACTGAGCTAGTTGTGCTCACCCTTTTGCTTTACAATTCCTTTCAGGTAATAAGAGTGTAGTTGGGTCGAGCGGGGGTAACAGGGGAATAGAACGGTGGTCTCTAGCTGTGGAGTTCTCCCTAAACAGTATAGACAAGTGTTTTGTATACATCTTTTAGTAGTTATATTTAGTTAATCATATAGGGAGAGGCGAACCCAACGTTGGAAGGGTGTTTTGCCACTTTCATACAAAATGTCTAATGGCATACAACCTCGTGTCATCATAAGATAGGGTTGTGCTCATCCATTTGCTGAGCACTGCCTATATAATCTTGGTGTTTGTTTGAAGTATAATTCTCAATTTGAGACAGTGGAGATAATGATAAATCAAGAGAAGACTCACCATTGGGAAGAATATGATAGTAATCTTCTCATTTTTCTTTGGGGTATATTGGGTCAACCAAGGATAATTCTGTGGCCATATGATATCTATCATAACCTAAAAGCATGGCCTCCCATGGACGAAGGTTTCCTTGAGCACTTCCCAAAGATTTTAGTTTCTAAAACAGTTTTTGACCATACCTTTATGTAAGGTGTCACTGTGAGGTGTTGTCCACGGTTGGGACATGTGTCACATTTGGTATATATTTGTATCCAAACTCACAGTATATGTGTTGTTGTATTTTGCACGATAATTATTGTAATAAAGTTGTAGTTGTTTTCTGTCCATGTATTTGGCGACTCAGAATGGGTTGGATTGAATGGACCTATTTTGGGGTCGTCATAAAAGTCCCCAACAATGTACGATACCTCGGTAATCTGGATGCAGAGCCTGATACAGGGAGTCTATGATGAACCAGTTCCATCGAAGCTGCGTAAATCCGGGAACCTACATCAAATGCAAATCAACATCAGAATCCTTGCTCCTCCTTAATAGGAAAAAGAAAGATCAAACCCATTTTTTACCTCATTTGCATGCAAGTAAACTGAGGGGTGGCGACTCAAATCACCCAGAAGATCTGGAATAGCCACTTGAATGCCTGGAAACTCCCTACGGGGAACATGAGCAGCACGAGCTGGAGCCACTACCGGTACATCCTCCTCCTCATCCTCGATATCCGGTACATCAGCCCAGATAGGACGTATCACCGCCTTCGCTAAATGACGAGGTTGTCTAACTGAACGGGGTTGAGACACTTCAGAAGCCCTCCTCCGCACACCTGAAGTAGTCCTGCGGGAACTACTCGGCTGATCCGGATCCATAATATCTGGACACAAGTCTCCAAATCACCTCAGAAAGGTTGTGGTAAATTCTAACCTAAAGCATTTTTATGCATTTTATGACTATATGCATGCATGCATTACTTTAACATACGCCTACAGTATAGTTAAAAATGCATGTCTACCCAATGCCTAGACTTTTGGAAATTTTTTGCCAGAGTCTCCTTTGTTAACAGGACTATCCACATACACATAGGCATGACTAGGTGGCCATTCAGCAGCACACCTATCCACAATCATACACATCCTATAATTAGACCTGGCAAACGGGCGGGCCGGGCCGAAAAGGCCCGGGTTTTGGCGGGCTAGATTTATTAGGCCCGGGTTGGGCGGACCGGACCGCGGGCTTTTTCCTTTTTTTTGTAAAATCCTGATGCACAAAAAATAGTAATAATAATAAATATTAAAAAATAATAAAATAATTTATAATAAACAATAATTCTAATTACTTAAATTAACTATATATCTCAATCAATTAAAATTTTAATAGTATTATAATTTTAGATATTATTCTAAAGGCATGATTTGGGATAATGATTGATTTACTTTCCAAATAAGTAGGGGGAATGCATAATTAAGGGCTAATGATTGATTTACTTTCCAAATATACTACAATAAGTAGGGGGATTGCATAATTAAGGGATAAAATTATCTATATTATTGTGTACAAATTTTGGACTTGCAATCTAAAAAATTAGTGGTTGATTCGGATTATATATTGCTAGCAATTCAAAGTATATAACCAAATTTGATTCTTTAAAATTAATATAATTTATTTAACTTTTAAAAATAATAAATACTGTAATTAATACTAATATATAGATAATTTTAAATTTTTGTAATTATATTATCTAATTTAAACTAATAATTGTTATTTGTTAGTTTAATAGTTTTATACTTTGAAATTATTAACTACATATCTTAATCAATAAATATTTTAATAGTATTATAAATTAGTATTATTAATTAATTACCTACATTAACTACATATCTTAATTATAATTTTTAATTATAGTTAAAATATATTGAAGATTGCATTACAAACAAATAGTTGTTGTAGCTTAGTTGGTTTGAATTCTTATTTATTTACTTACAAGTCTAGTGTTCAAGTCTCACAACCCACAAGTAGTAACATTTTATTTTTATTTTTTTAAAAAGAAAAAAAGTTCACGGGCCACTTGGGCAGGCCGGCGCCCGCGGGTCGGGCCTCCACGGGCCGGGCTAAAAACGGGTCGGGCCAAAAAGGCCCGGGTTTTGGCGGGCTAGAAAACTGTGGCCCAAACCCCGGTTTTTGGCGGGCAGGCCAGCCCGGCCCGCGGGCCTGTGCCATCTTTGCCAAGTCTACCTATAATGCATGAAAATATCAAAGTTACAATCCATGACGGTAGATTAAATACTAGGATTTCTTTGTTTTCTTACCTTTTGCTCATTGGTCCTCAAACATGATAAGATATAGCAGAAAAAGGTACAAATTTGATTGTTTCAAAAGTCAAATTTTTTCACATCATTGTGTTCAGCATGGTTAAATACTAACATTTACTATGTTGAATATTTTTTATCAAGACATATGAGCATGCATATTCACTACTATGTGTTTAGACGCATTTAATATAAAAAATCATTTTCCAACAGATAAAAACTGGAGAAGAAGGAATACATAAGTTAATAGGACAGTGTAGAACACTTGTACGGTGACATAATTTGCAGAAAGATGCCCGAACTCAGCAGATCTGAAGAAGAGCTCTCGGATTTCCTGTGCGGCGCAACTTGAAAATGACTTATGAAAGCCACAGTTGCCTTAAAGGTCACCCACAGCTGGCCGCAGGTGTACCTGCGGTTCCCCTGGGTGGGGCCTACCCCTCCGGCTCGGTCCAGTTCGAGTTATAAAGTAGTTCTCACAAGCTAAAAAAATCAAATCAGGAAAAAAGATGCTACGCAATTGAGCGGATTAGCCTGAAATCCTGGTTTTCATGGACCAAACTACAGGTCTACATGTCACTCATTGGTATTCGCCCGAACACCGGTTTACTATACCAATGATCATAAACGTTTCAAACTATATTTGGCAATACCTCATGAAGGTCCGATGCTGTCAGTTTGGGGTCGCAACTCCAAAGCACTTCTCCCTAGCAGGAGCTTCATATAATTTAGCCGTTGATGCACATGTCAACGAAGGTCAAGCAACCTTGGCAACACTCAGCCGATGGCAAGTAAACCCATCGAAACATCAGAAACCATCCGAAGATTTCAGCCGTTGATGCACACGTCAACGAAGGTCAAGCAGCCTTGACATTATCCTCAGCAGGGATTTCATCCGTTGATGTACATTTCAGCAAGGATCAGGCAACCCTGACAAACACAAGCTGTTGGCGGTAACTCCAACAGAACACTGAAAAGGCTTGGCGATACAAACCAGGGAAGAACATCCTCATCGGGGAGGACCGATGATGAAATATGTTATACACATCCTCAAAAGGCAAAGTACTTCCCCACAAAATCTCTTGCACATAAGAGGAACATCTATGGCAGAAAATATGTACCAAGGATTAAGGACTTTGGTGATAACCCCAACGTCAATATCCTTAAAGTTCCTGAGAACTTTGGAGCACACATCCAAGCAGTTCGTCAGGGTTATCAATGATAACTCCAGTCCCTATCACAAGTTATGGGGGTAACGGTCATCACATCCTGTTAGAAGACGGTCCAACAAATCACATGCATAATACATTTGCATCATGAATATCTTATTACATTTCAAGTGTCTAGTATTCTTTATCCTATCCATGTTGTTACACTGCATGAATATGATAAAGAGGGGCATTTGTAGACACTCGAAATTTTGTATTCCTGTTACTAACCTTGCAGGAGGGCATAATCGTCTTTCAAAAATAACCCTGGAGGACAACTCAACTCAGTCCCGGAAACAACCCTGGGATACCCACTCTTTCCCATCTCGGAGACAACCCTGAGATATTCAGTACCAATCTTGGAGACAACCCCGGGATCTTCAATCTGACCTCGGAGACAACCCCGAGGAATGCATTTCCAGTTCCGGAGATAACCCCGGAATCCTCAGTGTCATCTCGGAGATAACCTCGAGATATTCAGTCCCAATCCTAGAGGCAACCTCGGGATCTTCAATCCAACCTCGGAGATAACCCCGAGGAATGAAGTCACAATTCCGGAGATAACCTCGTAAATGCTATTTTCCGCTCCTAGCAGTAAGCTTCAACACTCGGCGATAACCCCGAGGCACTCATTCCCCAAGCCCGAAGATAACCCCACGAGGACAGACACACCTCAGAGACAACCCTGAGGATGGTCAACACTTACATCAGTCCAATCTCAGAAATAACCCTGAGCAACGACCGCTAAATTAGCTCAAACCGGAGATAACCCCGGTGAGGGGAAAAATTGTCATTTTGTCATCCCACATTGCATCGTCTCAACAACATTCAAACATACATTCTACACAGAAATTTCCTACAAGAATCAAAGAGCTCCAATCCCGAGTGACTACTACACAAAACAGCACACCGGATAGAATTTGAAGCCTGAAGACCAAGGGCATAGTCCCATCTTCCTGGCTTTGTACAACCTCTAATCATATGTCATTGTGTAGCTCTCGACAACAGCATATCGTGAAAGGTCTTATACACCTCGATCGGATGCCCGTATTGAAGTTCTGAAAGTTCGAACGGATATTATGTTGCACGCGTGCACATACTTCGAGACGGCGGGACCCGCGGAGCCCGGGGCACCCCGGGCAGCTGCAAGTGCATTTGCGGCAGCCGCAGGTACACCTGCAGCTCCCCCTCTATAAATAGAGGGTTTGGGGCAGATATTTTGGAAGAGAAAAAAGTGAAGAAGCCCTGTCCAATTTGTTCTGTACACACTATAAACTGAGTATTTTTCTCATTTTAAACACTTGTAAGCTTATATTTGGCTATATTTTTACCAGCAGGAGCCGAGTGTTCATCCATTTAAAGCTATTGAAGTCTTCTTTGGCAGTTCACTGTAAGCCTTCTTACATCATCTAAAGCCTTTTCTACACTTCCTGCACACATTGTTATTCACATTGAGAGTCATGTTGTGTGTGTGTGCCCGGACTTCGGTCCGTGGTATTTTATTTCTTTTGTATATATATTTATATATTATATATATATACTAAAATTATCGAGTTATGCCTCGATTGAGCTTGAATTTATATCCGGGGCGTTTATTACTTTTATATATATATATATATATATATAAACTGTTGTCGAACTTTGTTCGATGAGCTTGGATTTACATCCGGAGCGTTTACTACTTTTATATATATATATATATAAATACTTATATATATGTTGTTGTCATCAAACTCTGTTTGATTGAGCCTGGATTACACATTCGGTGCGTTTACCGCTTTTATATATCTATATATATACTTTCGAACGCGAATTGACGAATTGAGCCAGGATCGATATATATCTTGTGCGTTTATAGCTTATGTATATATATATATATATATATATATATATATATATATACATTTTGTCCCACCTTGAGTTTACTTCAAGGTGGTTGATCGCTTTTATTGTTTTCTTTATATTTTGTCCCGCCTGGTGTTTATTTCGAGGCAGTTGATCGCTTTACTGCTTTATTTACATTTTCGATCCCCCCATGGAGGTGCTTCGTGGTGGTTGATCGTTTATATATATATTTACAGCTTTTATATATATAACTGCTTATAGCTTTCATATAAATTACGGCATCATGTGAGCCTAGGAATCATGTGATCACAGATTCAGTTTTCTGAGTCTAGATTAAATTCCCATGATGGACATTTTCAGCTGTAACCAGCTTGTAACTTATTCACGGTGTTTGAATTTCCTTAGATGGCTCTCATGCCCATAAGGAGTTCGGCACTGCTATGTATATTATTTTCTCGAATATGCTTCGCATATTTAAAATAAAAGAAATCAAGCCGGACATTTAATAAAAAATGAAAGTACCAAAGGTCTCAATTACTATTGAGCATAAAGGTTTGAAAAACCTCTTTTTACAAAACATCATTGCTATATCTTGTTAAAACTGAATTTTTATACAGAAATTCAAACCCTTTGTATATAGGTTCGAACGAGGCATAACACTACTTCTAAATAATTGCACATTGATCCACACACACACACATACATTCATATAATAGTTTAATTGAAAAATGGCGGTCACCGTGGCAACACGGATGTCGGGGGGTGCCTAACACCTTCCGTCCGCATAACCAAGTCCTCGGACCCTAACGAATCTCAGTTTTACAGACCCTTTGAGCAGTGTCACATAACTGGGCCAATGTGCAAATCTTTTCTCGGTTATATTGGTACAACCATTTAAAAAATCAACTGGCTACTCTTACAGTCCGCTCGTCGACATATACATGTTGGACCTTTTCACAACTTATTTTTTCAAACAAATCTCACCTAACATGAGAACACAAAAAGACAAGAACAGAAAAAGAAAAAATAAAAATCTCGACGTCGACAGGTGTGATTTCATAACTTCTTATCTTTCACTTTAATTAATAACATGCATAAATGATGATCCGGTTAATTGGTTTGTGAAAAATTTTAAATCTAATTTTGCCATGTTTCCGCTATTTTTGTACAAATTTAATTGCGTCTATGATTCTCTCTTAAATAGCACTCCTTTATTAAAATTACGTCGTTTTGAAGATTCTTTTAAAATACAAAATAATATTAAAATAGAGTAGCCCCACTTACTTTCTATTTTTATTTACTAAAATGCCACTCGCGGCCCGACTTGTTTTTTAAAAGAATCTCTAAAACAATGTTGTTTTAATAAAATGAACGTTATTTAAGAGAAAATATTATTTAAGAGGAGTGCTTTAAATTCGTCATATATATTTATACTAGCTATAACCCGTGCCTGAAGGCACGGTGTAACGAAAAATTAAATTAAAATTTAAAAAATATTACATTATCTAAAGACACATATCACCACAACAATTAATACATACTCAATCATCAATACATATCCAACCACCAAAACATCGAGCTAGTCGGTACTAATTTCAAGAAATTTCGGCAAAATTTCTTTTAAAAATAAATATCCAGAAAATTCTAAACCTGTCTACAAAACTTACAATCATCATTACATATCCAAACCACAAAAAAATTATCATTTCATACCCAAAATCATCATAACCATGTATAATTAGTTAACTTTACAAAATACGGAACACACAATCATCAACACATATCTAACCACCAAAACATCAAGCTAGTCGCTACTAATTTCAAAAAATTCGACAGAATTTTCTTTAAAAATAGATATCCAGACAAATATAAACATGTCTATAAAACTTACAATCATCCACACATATCCAAACCACCAAAAAAATCATCATTCCATACCCAAAATAATCATAACCATGCATAATTAGTTAAATTTACAAAATACGGAACACAAAAAAATTCATATATGAAGAAATTAATACATACTCAATCATCAACACATCCAACCACCAAAATATCAAGCTAGTCGCTACTAATTTCAAGAAATTTCGGCAGAGTTTCCTTTAAAAATAGATATCCAAAAAAATCTAAACATGTTTACAAAACTACAATCATCCATACATATCCAAACCACCATAAAAAATATCATTTCATACCCAAAATCATCATAACCATGTATAATAGGTAACTTTACAAAAGACGAAACACAATGAATACATACATGCAGAAAATAGAGAAACAACATGTTGAGTATAAGACCCTTTACTTTACAGCTTACATCATGTATCCTTTAATATATACCTGAAAATATTTGAAATTTAAAAATTATCGAAATATGTGAGTCAAAATTAAACAATTATAAATCTGAAACATAATGAGAACACATATTTGTATGTAGGGGGAATGAGAGAGAGAGCTCTGTGTGTGTGGTAGAATAGACAGAGGGTTTGAAATTTGAATAAACTGGAATGAGAGAGAGAGCAGCTGACGTAAACTTGATGTGACATTTGTCTATTTTCTCTCTCCGCTCTGTTTTATATTATAGACTAGCTATAACCCGTGCCTGAAGGCACGGTGTAACGAAAAATTAAATTAAAATTTAAAAAATATTACATTATCTAAAGACACATATCACCACAACAATTAATACATACTCAATCATCAATACATATCCAACCACCAAAACATCGAGCTAGTCGGTACTAATTTCAAGAAATTTCGGCAAAATTTCTTTTAAAAATAAATATCCAGAAAATTCTAAACCTGTCTACAAAACTTACAATCATCATTACATATCCAAACCACAAAAAAATTATCATTTCATACCCAAAATCATCATAACCATGTATAATTAGTTAACTTTACAAAATACGGAACACACAATCATCAACACATATCTAACCACCAAAACATCAAGCTAGTCGCTACTAATTTCAAAAAATTCGACAGAATTTTTTTTAAAAATAGATATCCAGACAAATATAAACATGTCTATAAAACTTACAATCATCCACACATATCCAAACCACCAAAAAAATCATCATTCCATACCCAAAATAATCATAACCATGCATAATTAGTTAAATTTACAAAATACGGAACACAAAAAAATTCATATATGAAGAAATTAATACATACTCAATCATCAACACATCCAACCACCAAAATATCAAGCTAGTCGCTACTAATTTCAAGAAATTTCGGCAGAGTTTCCTTTAAAAATAGATATCCAAAAAAATCTAAACATGTTTACAAAACTACAATCATCCATACATATCCAAACCACCATAAAAAACATCATTCCATACCCAAAATCATCATAATCATGTATAATAGGTAACTTTACAAAAGACGAAACACAATGAATACATACATGCAGAAAATAGAGAAACAACATGTTGAGTATAAGACCCTTTACTTTACAGCTTACATCATGTATCCTTTAATATATACCTGAAAATATTTGAAATTTAAAAATTATCGAAATATGTGAGTCAAAATTAAACAATTGTAAATCTGAAACATAATGAGAACACATATTTGTATGTAGGGGGAATGAGAGAGAGAGCTCTGTGTGTGTGGTAGAATAGACAGAGGGTTTGAAATTTGAATAAACTGGAATGAGAGAGAGAGCAGCTGACGTAAACTTGATGTGACATTTGTCTATTTTCTCTCTCCGCTCTGTTTTATATTATAGATATCATCTTCTTTTGGTATCAAAAAGTTAAATCAACACATACATAGAATAAAATCAAAAGTGAAAACATCCTTTTAAGTTTAATAATCATCAATAATCATCATCATTATAACCAAGATCATCCTCCACCTTCTCTGTCGTGTCGTCTGCGATCTGGTCCTCCACGTAATCCACACCCTTCGTTAATGCGAGTCCACCCAATACCCCAGCTCCGATAGAACTATATATTTCCGGTGATTTGGTTTCTGGGTTTTGGTCTTTAATTTTGGTCCAGTCGATCCATAACCGATCTTGTTTCATGTTTTCTCTGTTCATGTTTCGATTGGGCTGCTGCTTCCCATGTTTTTAGTTTTAATTGTTCTGATCTTATTTTGGATCTAAAAACTTTGGTTTTGTTCTTTTAATTAGTTTTGATTTTGTTTTGATATCTTCTTCGCTTCATCTTCGCCGACAACCATGGCGTGGGCTGAAAATCTGGACTGGTAGGTGTGTTGATTTGTTTGGTCTAATTTGGTGAACCTTGCCTGATTAAGGGCAGTTCTTGGCTGATTTTGGTCGATTCATTGATATATTATGATTGTTTTAATGTTTTTGATATTGTTTTATTAGTATGAATGTATTAAAGAAAAGAGTGTGACTATTTTATCTTTTAATATATTAAAATGTTTAATTACAAAATAAAAAACTATATTTTTATACAAATTAGCTGAATTATCCCCACCCAGATACTAATGTCATCAATTTCTGACATGACAGTCTCAATTGAATGAAATTAAAAAAAATAGTTTAATCATCTAATTGACAAAATTAAAAAGTATATCATTGAAGTAAAATATGACATGTAGTTTAAAGTAAAAAATTACATTTAAGCCTATAAATAAACACAAAGTATAGATATCAACGGAAAGAATCAAGGGCATATCCATTGATTCTACATACTTTGCATACCCCTTTTAGCGATGGACCGGGCGACGGTTTGGTTCGTCACTATATGTTTGGTCTGTCGCTATATGTTCGATTCGTCGCTATATGTTGTCAGTCGTTAAAAATTAAGACGGCTATTTTCTGATATAGCGATGGACCGAACCTTCGTCTGATCCGTCGTTAAAGTGGATGAACATGTACCATAAAATAAGAGGATGAACACTTTAAAATGTACCGTAAATGGCAAAGTCTATTCCCAACAAATAAAATAAACATAAAGTACCAAAATTATTACTTATTAGAATATTCAGCACACAAACATAGATCAATACAATAGTCATACTCATCAATCAGAAAAAAGAACCAAAAGCACAATCCGAGATGAGTATTGGCTATTCATCAACTTGGTCTCTTTTTCGCTCCCACTCCTTTTGTTTCGGTCCTAGCACTCTAACAAATCCTCATAACTCAACATCAAACTCTACCCTTCTCAATCCCCACAATAAATTCTTCCATACCCATATCCAAAATCCACCTAAAAATCAAATATTCAGCAACAAGTTCTCATCTTCAGCAATCGGGCCTCTGAAGTGCGGCAGAGTTGAAGAAATCAAAACCCAAAAAAGAACTTTTTGTGAAAATCCCATGTCTGATCCTCATGGTATTGACCCCGAATTACTCCAAAAGTTGGTGTATGATGCCCTGGTTTGGAGTTCACTTCATGGGCTTGTTGTTGGAGATAGAAATGTTGAGGTTAGTGTAAAAATACAATCTTTATCTCGAATTGTATACATATAAATATGTACATACACACATATAGTCCATATCAAGGCTGACTCTTTTATTTTACATGTTCACCCCCTTTAGACCGGGCAACAGTTCGGTGTGTCGCTATAGCCGTGTATATATATATATATATATATAAATTGGTGCCTTGAAAGTTGAATATAGTGTTCTGATTCAGTTTAATATCTGCTTAATGTACATCCAATTTCTGATTAATTATTTAATATACTCTCCCTATGTTCCAAAATATAAGAACTTTTTGACTTGAGACATTTTTTTAACAAAAAAGACGACTTGAGACATTTTTTTTAACAAAAAAGACGTATATTCATTTGATTTTAGTCGATACATACAATTACACATATTGTAAGCTATGGAAAACGTACTAGTACTAATTATAAGATTTATTGTGTTATAATTGTTAATGAATCATATCAATTTAGAGTTTAAAATATGTTAAGTTGACTTTCAAAAGTGATCTTTTAACTTGAAATGGCTGTATTTCTCAAAGTTTTGTTTTTAAGAAAAAAATGGTTGATTTTAGTTTGTGTGCAATTGTTGGGTACTTGAAAGAAGTGGAGAGATTGATGTACTCTGAATAGAATTGATGGTAGTTGTGGTGTTTTGACTTGCAGAGATCAGGAACAGTGCCTGGTGTGGGTATGGTTCATGCCCCATTTGCTTTATTGCCTATATCATTTCCCGAAAGTCACTGGAATCAAGCTTGTGAACTAGCACCCATCTTCAATGAACTCGTTGATCGTGTTAGTATGGATGGAAAATTCTTGCAGGACTCGCTTTCCAGGTTTTCTCTCTTTGTCTCTCTTTTATATAGGGTACATACACATACACTGAATCAATATTCCAGCATCTACAATGTAATCTTTCAAACTTTGAAGTCAAAGGTTTATAGAAGAGCTAGTGGGGATTCAATAATATCTCCTTTGTCCATGAAATCCACTTCACGGCAAATGATATTACTGCCTTAATGCATAATAAACTTGTTTATTTCTCCCCTTCTTTAGCCTAACACTTTCATACAGTTATAGATGCAGTATATGTATTTTAGTTATTTTTCCGTATATTGGGCTTGGTTAGAGCATGGAAAGAATTCTATAAACAGTCTAACAGATGCTCAAGAGTTACGAGTTTGGAAAGAGATGTGAATTGATTATATTATTCTTTTTAATATTGCAGAACAAAGAAAGTGGATGCTTTTACCTCCAGACTCTTAGATATTCATTCCAAGATGCTAGAAATCAATAAGAAAGAGGTGTGTCTTAACAGAGGATTCTGTTTTGATAGCATGACTTGTTATTGCTATTGTCGTATTATTTTTTAGTATGTGGTACAACATCCTTATGATTTCATCCCTCTCTCACTCTTTCTCTCTCTCTCTCTATTATATAATGTCTACTCTGTTTAAATGCTCAATATCTCTCACAAATGTATTGTTCCAGCCATTTGAATCTGTTTACCAATCCCACTTTCTTTTGGCCCTAACTGATGTTATACATCACACACACCATCACGTTTTCTGATCCATGTTAACTTGAGCTTCCAACTGCAATGATAAAGCTAAAGAACATAAAAAATCTTGAAGTTCTCCAACCCCTCACTTGACGTTATCCTCAATCTAAACTGTTAGAGTAGTAGGTTTCGATATCATATTAAACTAAATCCTATTAAGATAAATGGTTTCAAGGCTATTAAGTTCTTTAATTAATTTTTACAGACTAGCATTTGATATTCTTCAGTTTAATGAATATTAAAAATTTGCTTCTACCTTTTATGTAGGATATACGCTTGGGGTTACATCGGTCTGATTATATGCTTGATGAGCAAACCAAATTACTTCTCCAGATAGAGCTCAATACAATTTCATCTTCATTTTGTGGGCTGAGTTGTCTTGTCAGTGAGCTTCACAGGTGTAGTAAATCTATATAAACTGTATTGCTAAAAAAATTCCTAGCCATTTTAATGTTGCGTGGAGTTTTTCTGTTCTTTTTCATTGTCTTTCAATCTATTTTTTGTTAATTGTGAAGTTCATAGTTCTAATGTATAATTCTTATATACAAATCTTTCATTTAATTCTTACTTTGTTAATGGTATCATTATTGTTCAAACTTGTTGAATTCATTTACCATGCTTACTATAGGTTTTATAAGGATAGGAGCTGCAGGCTTATTATCATTTGTTAACCATTTTGACTTTCATATAAAAAGTTTTAACTACTTTAATTCTTCATAAAAACAAACAAGAAATCTTATTATGCTCATTACTATTAAAAAAATAAAAAATGAAAATTTCAGTGTATGTGGCAGTGTCACGTGCTATACATACTTATTATGCTGATTACTAGTTTAAAAAATTAAAAAAAGAAGAAGAAAATTTGAGTGTATGCGGCAACATCACGAGCCTACACGTGCGTCCGTTTTGACATTATCCTAAAAATGTGATTTTCTTCTTCCATTTTCTCCTTCCTTTGGTCAGTGTTGTTTTCCGGGCTAAATACCTCTCTTAGGCAACTTCTAGGTCTTTGGAATAACCTTAAACAAATTCTAATGCACTGTCAACAGAGTGAGGAAAGGATGAAGCTTGGGTGAAATTAAGTGGAGGTCCGAACCGACTGATGTTGAAGAATTAGCAGATGAGTTGTTTCATGCAAATTTAAAATGTCAAGTTAGAGGAGAGAGTATTAAATAAGTTTTTTCAACGTTATCTTCATATTTGTTTTTATACAACACTTGTGGACCCCCATAAAATTATGACACAATTACAGGGTAGTTTAGTCTTTTTCTTACATTAACATTTGACTTTTGTACTTTTTGGACAAATCTTTTGTACTCAAGTCATTCTTTGGAAGAAAGAGGGAGTAATATATGTACACTCATTTTTATAAATGTTAAGGTTTACTTTGGTTTAGTTTGGGACATAGTTTCTTTCTTTGCATCTCTTTGGGTTCACACAATGGGAGTTGTTCAAAGATTTCCATTGTCGTATGTTCATAGGGATTGGCGGGGGTCACTAGTGCTGGATTGATGGTTATTTTCCTTTGTTTCATTTGTATTTCTTTTGGGAGGACTTTTTATCCTCCACTGCTTTGTTATCTATTCTTTTATTTCTTAACAAAATCTTCTTTTATATATTTTTTTTAATTATAAATGCTTAGAATGCTATTGCACGATTTACAGGAGTTTACTTCATCAATACAAACAACATCTTGGATTAGATTTCAAAAGGATTCCTAGTAACACTGCTGTCATTCAGTTTGCGGAAGCATTGGCTAAAGCTTGGACTGAATATAACAACCCAAGGTTGAAGACTCGGACAAATAAGTTATTTGTTATAGTTCTAGTCCTGCATGGTTCCATCATTTAAGGTGTTTCTAACTTTAAACACATAATGTAGGGCTGCAGTTTTGTTTGTGGTTCAAACTGAAGAGCGCAACATGTATGACCAACATTGGCTTTCTTCTTTTCTAAATGAAAGATATCCTTTTGCTGTTGTGAGAACCTATTTTATGTGAATCATGCCTTATAAGTACTTATGTTATGAGATTGGAGTTGATCTATCAAGTTTAAACGAAACTTGTGGATGTTCTACCCTGGATTTCTATATTTAAAGTACTTAAAAAAGTTCTTAATTTACTTCTACACAAATAAGGTTTTATCCTCTTTCATTAAGAGTCTTTCCCTCAGGATTTCTTTTTAGATGTTTTTCCTCAGCTTAATAATACACATAACATTGCGACTGTTCGGAAGACATTAGCTGAAATCGATGCACAAGGGGAGCTTCTTCCAGATGGAACCCTTCTTGTGTATGTAGAGCCTTTTTGGCATAACAGCATGTTTCTATTTGGTTGATTTTTTGAATAACCATGTTGTTATTTTCACTTAATGGATTGAAAGCTTTGAATTTACAGTGGCAGTGAAGCAGTAGCAGTCATTTATTTCAGAGCTGGATATGCACCGGGCGATTATCCTACAGAATCAGTGAGTAGGTCTGCTTCATAAATTTATACAAAAAAATTCTGGCTTAGGTTCTGTACTCGTAGCATTTGAGTTACCAAACTCCACTGGAGCAGAGCCCAAGTTCTCACAAAGGTTTTCTGGCTCAACTGCACTCTCGGTAGAATTTTCTAATCCAAGTTGCAGATCCTAGGACAATGAAATAGTAAATTATTGAAGATAACCTTTTATAGTGATATTATTTGTGCTACACTGTGTGTGTGAGAGAGAAGGGGGGGGCGTAATGTTTTTTCTCTTTTGTCTTTATTTTTACGCAAGTTTGAATTTGTTTTTGCTCTATATCAAATACTCTTGTATTCACCACTTTGCCTAATTCAAATAATTTACCACATGTGCATCTCCGGAGCAAAAAAATTTAGTTTCAAACATCATTAGTTAGATTTCCGAGTTACATAATGTTGTTAAAAAGTTTGCACTAGCCAGTAGGTGCTTATTTTCGTCCTGTACTATATATTTTTTATAACAAGCACCAGGACGTGATCCACCAAACTGTCCACTTGATGGTGATCTTAGATAATGTCTCTTCTCACCTATTTCCTTCACTCCCTGGTCCCCATGAAGTTCTAGTGTGCCAAGTTGAATATGCATTGTTCCTCAAAAAATTCTCATTCTATCTTCTAGGAATGGAGAGCTAGACTACTAATGGAGAAGTCCTCTGCAGTCAAGTGTCCTTCAATTTCTTATCATTTAACTGGCACCAAGAAAATTCAACAAGAGCTTGCAAAGCCCAATGTACTCGAGAGGTAATAATCAATATTCTTTCTTGAAGCCATGTGCCAATTATTTGAGGCTTTGCTCTCACTCACCTTTCAGGGAGTATAATGACCTCTCTTAAGTTCCCTTTCCCTTTCTTGTTCTTTTTCCCCAGTTTTAATCTTTAATGAATGTGAATATATATTTGTGTTAATTCAAGATTTTCTTGAATGCGTTTTTTTTTCATTTCCATGAATTTTTTTCTTTAATCTGTGAACAGGTTTCTCGAAAACAAAGATGATATTGCCAAACTACGAAAATGCTTTGCAGGTTTATGGAGTCTGGATGACTCAAACATTGTCAAGGATGCGACTGAAAGGCCTGAATCATATGTTATGAAACCACAAAGAGAAGGCGGAGGTTTCATTTCTCTCAACTTTATCTAACTCAATTATCTTATTAATAACTCTCAATTTGATTAGTTATAATTATTATTCATATTCATTCCCTTAAGCTGTCATTCCACTTCAGGGAATAATATATATGGAGATGATGTGAGGGAAGCTCTGCTTAGATTGCAGAAGGAAGGGACTGAAGAAAATGCAGCTTACATTCTTATGCAAAGGATTTTCCCGATTATTTCTTCCACAATTTTGGTACGAGAAGGCATTTGTCATAAAGATAATGCCGTATCAGAGCTCGGGATATATGGTGCTTATTTAAGGTACACAATGATTATCCCTGATTGCACAACTTGGTTTCTGGTGCAACTTCATTCCCTTTGAATATGTAAATGGATATGAAGGTGCTTTATATGAAATATCTCCTAGTTTGAAATGGCCAGGAGGAAATACATTCTTCTCCATTGATATTTCTTCATTGTCTTGGTTTTTAATTATTTTCGAATAACACTTTCTAGTTCATTTTAAAATTTACAAAAGAAAAGATTCTAGCTACTTTTGCTTTTGTTGGAGGTGGTGCTGACATAAGAAGATGGAGCTCATGGTCCTGTGGATCTCATTCTCTAACACCTCTACAACAATAAAATTCTCAATTTATTATTTCTCTTATTCTCCTTATTTTTTTCGGCAAATTTATTATGCGTGTGCAAGTATGTATATATATATATATATATATATATATATATATGAAATTATTACTCCCTCTGTTCTCTAAATGGCATAAGGTACAACTTTTCTTTGTCCTCAAAAGGATGGGAATAAGTACGTAAAGGGCAAATAGTCATTTAGTGGGGCCTACTAGTATATGAAAAAGGAATGACTCATCACTTTATGTAATTTTGTAGGGCCTTGGAACATTTTATACTCTCTTTCTTCTACGTTACTTTTCTTAATTCGTGTGCAAAATACACTTTTGGCATCCTTTGGAGGATGACAAAAAGGATGCCAAAGCAACCCCTTAAAAGAATGGATTCACTTCCAGACTGACTTGTGTATTTTTCCAATATTCAAGTTGGCAGAATATAAGCATCCTACTAATTTGACACTATAATGATATATATTATATGTATATATGTATGTGTGTGTATATGTATGTATTGAGGTAGATGAATAATGGTTAAATTGTAACGCTGTAAGCCTGTAACACAAACGTTGATGCTAGTTATCGTACTAACATGAACGAGATAATGAACTCATAAAGAGAACAACTGATAGAGTCCTTCTACATGGACATTTTTATTGGACATTTTCAATTTTCAATTTTTTTTTGGTTTGCTTGTGACTAAAAAAATGTATAGTATTTATTTCAACTAGAATTTTTACAAACTATAGTGTTTTAGTTGTAATTTGGATACATATACAAAAACAGGGTTATACAGAGTGTACAACCCTGTTCTTGTATATGTATCTAAATTACACATAAAACACTATATTTTATAAAAAAATCTGTTGGAATAAATACTATACATTTTTTGGGAGTCACAAGCAAAATAAAATAAAATAAAATAAAATAAAAATGTCCAATATTCCGGTCCAATTTTCATGTCTGCCAAGATTTATTGCAACTGATAATAACAATAAAAGAGTCGAAAGCATTGGCTAAAACCCTAAGATAACATTTATAGGCAACTTTCCTACAACTATTCGGTAAAGGAAATTAAAATAACTAAACCTTAAAAGAAATAAAAATAAAAATTAAGCCCAAAAAACAAACGGGACAAAAATAAATTAAATTGCTAGATTTCCCTTAATGATAAATGAAAGTACACAAAATAAACTAAATCTCCATAAATAAAATATATGGAAATTTTATACCAGCTCGTAAACTTTAGGACTTTTTATGCTATTCTTGTATGTTACTACTCGCCTCCCACATTTTCATCAACTATTTAACATTTGTTATGTGCAGAGATAAAGAGAAGGTGATTATGAATGAGTGTTGTGGTTACCTGATGCGGACAAAAGTTTCTTCATCAAATGAGGGAGGGGTTGCAGCTGGCTTTGCGGTTTTGGACAGTATATATTTGGCTTGAAAGAAGTTTATATTCAAGTAGCTACCTCAGAGTTTTAAATGGTAAACTGGCAGTTTCATAATCTAATCATTGCCTAATCTTGCTCTAAGAATATCAACAGTGTGCAAATTCGTCTCATGTAGCGTTCCTCTACTTTTGTTAAATTTTCTTTTTGAAAGTGGAGGATAGGTTAATGTTGGAGTTTTCTTTGTTCACCTTTTGATTCAATGTTATTGCATTATTGCAGAGGGTGAGTATACATTCCAGCTTCAGTTCTAGTATCACAACTATTGTTATTTGTAATAAATTGTTCAACATGGAGATTTATAATCATTCTGATGATAATCATTGATTTATTTCGATGAATTGAGTTTATCACGAAAATCTACATGCAATTGTTCAATTTTGCATTACAGATATGTTTCCTTGTATTTGAAGTGTCAACTTTGATCATATTCTTGTGTAATTCAGGAAAATTTTCAAATAATAAATCATGAAGAAACTTGCATTTATATTAGAGAACTCCAAGGATGTCATGATGGATTGTTGCAAACAGAGTGCTTGAAGGACAAACTGGGAAAACCTGTGCAGGGGAAAGTTGATATTGTTATTTATGAAGTCTGATTCAATTTCCATCCATTTTAATTAACATATGATTGTTAAAGCTTGCGAAAGTGTTCTCATCCTAGTATATAAGAGAAAGATTTGGTGAATATTATTTTCTTTAGATTTTCTCTTTGCCATTATTCTTGCTGCGCTTTTAATTGCTAAGAGATAATAGCATGAACTTCTGGTTGTCATGCTTCTTTGAGCCTGAAAATACTACCTAAACTTATGTCCTGCAGACTTTAATATATGAAGCTGGGCTGCTGCTGCTTCTTTTATATTCTGATCTCACAGAGAACATAGTTTGCATGTAATCATCTCCATTTTGAATAACTGGGAACATATTTTTATATAATCAACTTCATTTTGAATAACTGGGGTATTTATATTATTACAATGAGCTACTGCATTATCCAATACAAGATAAGTAGAAGAAACTGAGTATCTACTGGAATATTTTTCTTGTAATCGCCTCTAAATCATGTAAAACTACCTGGGAAATGAATTTCTATTTGAATATGAATATATACAAAATATCTGTGAGTAATAATTCTGACAAAGAAACCTATGCAACTGATATTTTTCGTATTAGCAAGAATTACTTTTAAAAAAAATATCTATATGTTTATTTAAGAATAAACTCTTTTTCAATCCTGCCATCCATTTTCATGAGCTCGCGTTTCCCACAATGCAGAGAGCTTACGCTCTTCTGAAAGTGCTGCTACGGCCTTTTCCCTTGCTTCTTCACAAGTTTCCATCCCTGTGTTGCACTTCTCTGCCTCTTTTTGATAGTGTGAAGAGGTTTTCTACGCATCCATAATTAATGCCTTGGTGTGTGCCAAGCTATCATCGTTTACGCTTTTCTGTAAGTTGATCTCCTCTGTAAGTAAAGTTATAATGTCCTTCATTTCCTCGTTCATCTTAGGTCTTGGGATCATGTTTTCCGCAGTCTGCCGAGAAAGTAAACACCGCGATTGACAGGTCAGAGAAGGAAAATGAGGATAATTATATGTTGACCAAGTTTATGTTGCAATTAACGTGAAACAATAACGATAAAATATAATAATAAAATGTGAGGATCCATTCTTTACACCCTTCTATCCCATGTATCCACATGCTTGGGTATTTAATATCGACATGAATTTGTCGTCAATCGTCATATATAGCAACACTCGGAAACTAACATAAGTTAAATGTATGACTAAAAGGCAATCTGCACCCCAAACTTTACACCCATGTTGACTTTTGCACCTTAAACTGAAAAAAATATTTAAGTACACCCCAAACTTCAATTAAACGTAACAAAATACATATTTTACTCAATTAACCGGTCAAAAGTGACCGGCTAAAGCTGTAACGTTTATTACAGAGGGGTAAGTTTGGTAGTTTATATTTATTTCACACAATCCACTGCCTTCTCTCTCTCTGACTCCTACACTGAGTCGACTCACCCATACACCACCCACTTCGACTTCTCCACCTCCACC
This sequence comes from Panax japonicus, assembly GCA_020205505.1. NCBI lineage: Eukaryota > Viridiplantae > Streptophyta > Magnoliopsida > Apiales > Araliaceae > Panax > Panax japonicus. The sequence continues at coordinate 50,918,032 of CM035100.1, forward strand.
ATCCTCTCCTCTCCTCTGCCCTCCTCTCTCTTTCCTCCCCTCACTCCAGCCCCTTCACCCTCGAAGAAGAAGAAGAGACCCTGGTGGACTAAATCTGCTGAGCACTACGGTACAAAAGAAATGCAAGGCTTGTATGGAATTGGAGCATAAGAAAAAAACCTCCCTTTCATTGACTTCTCGTAGTGTTGTTTCAAATCTAAATGAATGCAATTCTAGCCTGGTCCCTGTCCAACTTCATTCTTCAACAAACAAGCTCAGCACATAATTTTACATGTCCATAACCACTTCAATCAAAATTCAAAACTACGAATTATAGATGCAAATACAACAATCTAGCCCTAGATCTAGAAAACTTGTAGCGCAACACCATAATTTGCCAGCAAAATAACACGCAAAGAAGCACTGATCAAATTAATTACATAAAATGAAAGAGAAAGGTCAAATTACGAAACGAACCATTGGAGGGAGATGAAGAAGGCTGCTGCTGCTTTTTGGAAGAGTAATCAGGAGGAGAATAGATAAGGGCGGCGATCATGGCTCCCAGAAGCACCGCGAATCTGGCCAGCACCGCCAGCTTTTCTACTATTTGTATCTCTCTTTTTCTTGGCGTAGAGAAATCAAAGAGTAATTATCTTCTTAGCCACTTATTGTGGAATTGTGGGAAGAGATGGTGTTGCAGTGTTGATGAAAGGTTGTGATGCGGTGTTTTTGTGGTGGTTGTTGTGTTTCATTCATATGCCCCTTTTCAGATCCAACACAAAGAAGAAGATTGTGTTTCATTGGGTGGGATGATTGTGGCTGAAATTGGTAGCAATTGACTTAAACCAGAGAAACAGGGGAAATTGGTTTGGTTCGATTTAGTGAAGAAACAAGGGAGAAATTAAGTGATGAAGAAGATATGGAAAAGACTAGATACCCTTTCAGATCTACATGTGTGCCTTAGCCGATCACTTTTGATCGGTTAAGTGAGGAAAATGTGTATTTTGTTACGTTTAATTGAAGTTTGGGGTGTACTTAGACACCTTTTTCGGTTTGAGATGCAAAAGTCAACATGAGTGTAAAGTTTGTGGTGCAAATTGTCTTTTAGTCTAAATGTATCGACTAAAGTTTCTATCAAAACAATCAAGAATCTAAGGAGTTTCTGTATTCAACACAGTTGAAATGATAAAGACACAAGCGACATGGTTTAAATGCACTGAAATATGACAGCTATATTCCATACTCGGGCAAAACACTTCAAATTTCAAGACAATTGAAACAACACATAAAAAAATAAAAAAATAAAACTTCTATTTTTGTTCCCAAGCAAATCAATGTGGTGATCCCATGTATCATATGCAAATGTTCTCCGTGGAAATGAACAGACAGTGCATTGAAGAGATAGAGCAGTTACGCGATCTGGGGCAGAGGGCTAGGTATGCAGACGAGATATGAAATGAAGAAATCTCGGGAGATGAAAATTTAAAATTAGGAATGCTTTGAGAGAAACACTAAAATTCAAGGGATTTAGAAGCCTAGGGTTCACTTCCGCCTCTCCTCTTTTCCCTTGCTTAAAACCATCAGCATAGATATGATTACGTAAGATCTTCTGTCATATCACTTGCACAACCACCAGACCTAAAGGGAGGACCAACAGGAGTCTAGATTTGTTAAATGCATCCAAATGAAGGAGAGGCAGTTGGGGTGTAGTGTTGGGATGGAGGGGGCAAGGAGAATGTCTAGTAGTAGCTTTTACATAGTAATCTGATTTTGTTCCAAGTCTTCACTCTCAAAACACGGTACTACCTCCGTTCCTAAAAGATTGTCGTTTAAGATATTTCCACATGGATTAAGAAAGTATCATTTACCAAGTAAAATTTGTTTGAAATTCCATCACTACCCCTTTATGGGAAGTTGAAAACTATTAATAAGAGAATTTTTTGGGACAATAAGAGAAGGTATGTGTAATATAGGAAAGTAAATAATTTATTCTCCTCGAAAGTTGTAAACAACAAACATTTTGGAACACATTTTTTCTTCTAAAACGACAATCTTTTAGGAACGGAAGGAGTAGTATATAGTCTTCCTATGTTCTATTTGCAACTGGAACTTAATGAAAACTATTTCATGAACTTATCAAAAGAAAAACGAGAAGTAGTTGTGAAGCAATAAAGAGTCAGTTTTAATTTTCTTCACTCCAAATCTAGTAGCTGCTATTTGATTTTGACAAGCCTTACTAACTCATGATAACGTAAATTAGATAGTAAAACAGAAGAGAATGATGTACCCTGATAATAGAAAGGAAGATGGAACGTGATGTTAAATTTATGTTCTACCAGCCAAACTAGCATGCTAAGTTCAAAACCCTCTAAGATATTGCATTTCTAAATAACCTAATTATTTTTAGCTAGTGTGAACGATGCACAAGTTCTACAACACATCTATTGTATTCGCACAACAGTATTTACCTTTATATATACGAATCTCTGGAAGTAAATGATATAAAAAAAACAAAATAAAAATGAAGAAACTCGTACAACTTTAAACCAAGTCACTTTTAAGCAATATTATTTTACTTCCCTGATTAACTGGAAATATAGGTTCAATTTACTCAAAAGAGCTTTGTGGATTTTGGGGGTTGGGTTTTTTTTTTTTTTTTTTTTGGGGGGGAGGGGTCACCTGTTTGCACCTGTTTGAGATGAAAAGAACAAGAACCACATTACTAGTAGTAGATAATGCATTATACATGATACTCCCTCCGTCCCAAATTAATTGCTCAGTTTTGACTTTTTAAAGTCAAATTGACCATTTTTAAAACTAATTTTTTTACTATTTTTACTAAAATATAGGTGAAGAGATTATAACCAAAAGAAAGTATATACAATTTATTACTAATCCTAATTTTTATAATTTTCGAAATATATTTATATATGCTTAATTATTAATTCTAAAAATAGTCAATTTGACTTAAAAAAGTCAAAACTGAGCAGTTAATTTGGGACGGAGGGAGTATTATCTTTATTCTCATAGCAAGAACAGAGATGAAAAAAGGCATAGGGAGGTGAAGTTAACCAACCTGCTAAATGTGCTGTTGGAAATCCCTGAAAATATAGAACACATTAATTTGAAGTTAGAGACTGTGTGATAGTCTGGGGAAAAAAATTATGGACAAAAATTTTTAATGCAGGAAAACATGAAAAGCAAAACACATTAAAACTACAAACATAAAACAATTGGATTATAATAATCAACTAAGTACTACAGATTGTAGTTAATAATTAATATAGTTACTAAATTGTTAAAAAGGAAAACCAAAGATACATTAGATACTTTTAGAAAGTTACCGACATACTTTCCTGCTGTTAATTTCCATATGCCAAATTGATTATTGTGACTAGTATGCATCGGTAAGAGGTAAGTTGTATCTCTACAATATGCAATAGTCAACTTTCAATGGAAATTTCTTCCAAGCCTGATTTAACTTTGAAGAAATTTCCTCCTAGCCATGTTTATGTTATATCATAACACAGCGATGCATCTGCGCTACTATGAATGAATAATTATCTAGAGATGTTACTTTTTATTATACTTTTGTTTCAATTGTTGCAAAATCCAATAATAGGACCAAACCTCGAAATAAAGGATAAGAGTTGCATCGTACTAGTTAGCCTAAACGTCTGCATTTCAATTTATTTTTGGAAACTTCTTCAATGCAATAACTCCAAGCTAATCTATAGTTTTTGAGCAATCTTAAGCATTGTTGATCATGATATGATCAATGACCATCACTTTCAATTTCTTGGGAGGATATGAAGTGCATTCAACCAAAAATAAAACTTATTACCATACGTAAATTTTTTGCTTGACTAAATCCAAGACCATGAGCACGGTTTTTCTACTTGAATCCTATTCCCATAGTTTATAAAGTCCCAAGTCATCTTTGAATTACAAAAATGGTGATCAAAATCTAATGTAGCCATGTCTAACACTTGAAAGTCTCACAAGTGCATATGACCAGTCACGAATTTGGCATTAAATATAATAATTCGATCCACCTATCTCACAATTACCAGTTAATACTTGAGCATTTACCTAAAGTATACAGAGAATACAATAACACTCAATAATTCCACACCTTCAACAGAAACAGTTTTTTAAAAGCAATTATCTTCTCCACCGACATCAAAATAGTATTTAAGAAAGTATCCTTCACAACTAAAATGTCAGATTTATCACAAGAACTGAGAAATCCAATAATGGAACTAGATAATCATTCTCCCTACTTAGCAACTGTAGTGAATCTCACCTAAAGGTAGAGGGAGGGTAGCTTCTGAAGAGCAATCACAATCTGAAATGATTCGGCTTAATCAAATCACTTACAGAGCTCAAATTCAGCTCTAATATCTGAAAACAGTGACTTAGGAGAAGATTCAGAAAATAGGGAGAGAGAATATTGGGGAAGAAGTAGAGAGATTCAGAAGAATATAGAGAGAGCAACTCATTATCATTCAAAAAATGCCTCAGCAATTACAATCTTCGAGTATATAATTACTGAGCTCACTCCACCATACTCTCTCAGTAAAGCACAATAAGCATGACTCACTACTGTTAAAGAAAAAGGCTATATTAGCATTATTACAATAAAGGAAAAGACAACAATAACCCTGATCCCCAAAGTAACTGTATCATCATCAATCATCATAACAGCATGAAGGTATCTTTACACAATCACAATCACATAAAGGACATGAACCCCTTGCAGTTGAATTACCATTGGAATGCAAGAACAATTGTTGTCTCAAAGTGTAGCTAACCAAACACAAACCCACCAAAAACAGAACTAATCTAAAAATTCCAGGACTACATAACCTATTATCTTATGGGTGAGCCATATACCCCCAAGAACTCAATTTTCAAGCCTTTTGAATCAATAAAATAAATACCCAAATCAGATTTTATAAAGCAAAACTGAAGAATACCAAAGATCATAAATCAAAACCCCATTTATAAACCACTCTCAAAAGATCAGAAATTCCAACTACCACTGCAAAACTTTATTATATTATGTGTATAGGGAAATGTGTGTAAAAATCAATCAGTGTAATACTAAAATATTTGAAAATCTCAGAACCAGAGAAAAGCCAATTATATCAAACTGAATCTTGAGTTTGTATATTTTTTAGGGAAATTAAAGGCGACCCGATCCCAAAAAAGAGAAAGAGCAATTTATGGAATGTATTTATGGGAAGTAGCAGTTGCAGAGACTACAGAGAGGAAGATTCGGTGCGGATTTAGACTTGGAGTGATGAAGAAGTAGTCTCTTCTTTAATAAGGCAAGCTTTGTTTTTTTTTCTTTTAATGGGGGGACGTCCGGTGAGCTTAATGACCGGTAACGACCGGTACATTTAATTTTTTTTTTTTATCACAATTATGAGAAAAATAAATAAAAAATAATAGAACAAGTTTAAACAAAAAATCGTAAAAAAAAGTATATTTTTTATTCAAAAAATGCTGTAAATTGTTTACGGTGTTTTTTCAATCAAAAATATGCTTTCTTTTATAATTTTTTGTTCAAACTTGCTTTATTATTTTTTATTTTTTATTCTTATAATTGTGGTTAAAAAAAAAATTTAAAGGAACCGGTGTTAGTACCAGTCATTTACACCGGACGGCCCCTGAACCCTCCATTTATTCGGTTTGGTCAAGTTCTCCAAAATCAATAATGTTTTGGGTAGGAGTGAGCAAAAAACGGTTAAAACCGAAATACCGAACCGAACCGAATTTTTTTAACCGAATTATTTCAGTTTTTCGGTTTTTTTACAATTTCGGTTATATCCGAATTATTATTCACTATTCGGTTACGGTTTCGGTTTGGAAAAACAGGTTATTCGGGTATCCGAATAACCGAACATTACTTATTAAAAAATTAATTTTATAATAATATAATAATAATAATAATAATAATAATAGTAATAATAATAATAATAGTAATAATAATAATAATAGTAATAATAATAATAATAATAACAGTAATAATAATAATAGTAATAATAATAATAATAATAATAATAATAACAGTAATAATAATAATAGTAATAATAATAATAATAATAATAACAGTAATTCGGTTTTTTCCCGAATTACCGAAATTACAATTCGGTAATTCGGTATTCGGTAATTCGATTATTGTTAAATTTCGGTTATTAGTTCGGATAGCAAAATCATCATTATTTCGGTTTTCGGTTATAACCGAATAGCTTATTCGGTTCGATTATAACCGAATGATCACCCCTAGTTTTTGGGATAAAACATTGAATATAAAAAACTATAAAAAGATAAGTAGTATGATATTGATTAATTATAACTATTAAACTTATAATGTATAGTAGAACATCAACTGATTAAAATTTGACACATTATTTTGTATTCGTTATTTGTAGTTATCTTTTTGTCACTACAGCATTACTCCTCCAAAATACATGCCCAATCATTACGGATCCGGTTAGCATGAAGTTCATTTTTAGGTAAGTTGATCAATTGACCAATAGAATGCTGACACACATAGAGCCTCGCCTACGTGTCAGCACTCTATTGGCCAATTAACCAACTTACTCAAAAATGAACTTCATGTTAACCACTTTCATTACCGTGAATTGCAAACATTTTGTGGTTATATTATAAATTTAGCATCAAGTGTACTCTTAACAAGTAGTGTAAAAATTTTACACATATTTCAACCATCCTTGGGATTAGTTTATACTAGATCTCGATAAATATTTCCCTTTTTTATTTTCTTTTTAAAAGAAGTAAATCAAAATTAGATCAAGAAACAATACATGTCTGAATACTTGGCTTCTTATTATGTTCAATGATGGTCAAAAACTTGCCGTATTCTTGAAAGAGAATTATTATGTTACATATAGTATATTATCTTGGTGATACACCAATTAAATAATAGAAACAATAAGAGAAAGATATTTTAAATTCAAAGAATTCAACATCATTATTATAACATTCATTATTATCTTAGCTTTAATAAAGATAAAATTCATATGTTAGAACAACCCATGGGTATTAAACTGGTATTATACAGAGTTTTCCCAATATTTATAAATAAATTTACCTAATTGCTGTCTTTAAACGAAAGATGCTGAACCCCTTAAATTACGAGTGATGCTACAAACACAAATTATTCTATAAATATTTTACAAACTGCTGATGTGGCATACTCCACCTCAGCATATTAATCCATATTAATCAACAAATTGCTTCAATGTAGTCTTCGACCCCACACAATGAAGTGGAGTATGCCACATCAACCGTTCGTAAAATATTTGTAGAATAGTTTGTCTCTAGCATTATTCTAAAAATTAATGATGCAAAAATAATATAGAAAATTGAGTTGCTTGATAACAAAGATTAATCGAAGACTCAAAACAAAATATGCTCATACCATTCATCAGTAGGCATATGTGTCGGGTCAACCCATTCTTGAACACACAGATTAGCTTATTTTGTTAAAATAAAACAATGCCTAATAAGACTTTCCACAGTGTATCAAACTCCCAGCACCCAGAAAAAGACCAAAAAGGGCAGCACTTCCAAGGGTTGTTTGTCCAATGTGCCTAATTTTCAGGAGTCCTGGGACCTGGATTTTAAGAAAGAACATAAGAAATCATATTGGAGTCCTGCTACATATTGCAAAAGTTTTCTACAGAATTATAATTGCAAAAGACATCGATACATGAAATTTGTTATGATTACAAGGGTGGTGCACCATATCCCTTCTCTCTTTAAAAGAGTTGCCATTTCACATTTATCCACATATAACTGACAACAAAAAAATCGATACATAAAGACGTAAGATATATATACAAACACACATTCAAGGAATTAATTTGCAAAATAGAGTTTCAGATAACAACTTTTGATAAATATTGAATGCAAGAACAGAATTTATGATGAACCACAGTAGCCTAGTATAACACAACCATTCAGCACTTCTGTGCTAAGTTACATGGACTCCAATGGAGTATCCAATTGGATATGGGTACTTTGAAGATTCCAACATGCATATTTCTCATTTTTACCAATTTTTAAGCTAAAATAAATCCGAGTGTCAAACGCAAGTATTTCAGGACAAAAGGAAGAGTTCATGTAACATGGCTTCTGTTATTATGATTTATACTACAATTTGCAAGACAATATTTAAAACACAAACATCCCTTCAAATCATGGTTGTCATCGTAGAACTTTTGAAACAATTTCAATACAAATATGAAAGGCATCAGAATTGTTTAATACCAACCAAGTTGCGACCCAAACAAAATGAAACATAATGACCCCATTAGTAACGAAGTACCCCAAAAATGAATCACATAAAAGAATCCAAGTCCATCCTTCTCCACTTAGTGAACCCACTAGCCAACTGCGATTTTTTCAGCAACCGTGAAAGTTAGTCTTGATAGGTTTTCTAAATTCATGGGCTCCAAGTCCTATGTTTCTTATAGAAGAGTATTGTAATGTAAAATAGAGTTGAATTGTGAGTGCTCTACGTATTCCTCGACGAGAATAGGTTTCTTCTCCCCTCTTATACCTTCTTTCACCCTCTTCTCCGCTCTTATACCTTCTTTCACCCACTCTCTCCCCCTCCCCTAAGCATTATAGACATTGTTTGCGTCATGCGGTGCGATTGAAACCTACCATAGGTGATTAATTCCAGCACCAAGTAAGCATGTCTAGATATTACAAAACACATTCTTTTTACCCTAGGAAAAAAAAATGAGGATTGTTCAAAAAATAATAATGCTAGAATTGTTCGCAAACAAAGACGAACCGAACCACATGACTCGCGAACATGTTCAATTGAGCAATCGAATGGAACCCTATGTGCGAACTCGACTCAACTAGGCAAGCAAGTCGAACACGAACCAAACCAAACCGGTTCGTGAACAGTTCGGTTCGTTTGCAGCCCTAATCTTTAAGTAATTAGATTTAGAACTAAAGTGGCCAGTTTGTGCTAATTTTAAGACTAGGTTTTCTTTTCTCGTCAAGAATATACAGCAAGGGAAAGTAAGGATTTTGACAAGCATCTACAATGAAGGGCAAAGATCATACCATGCTGGAGGAGAGTCTACAATAGATGAAAAGGGCTATGAATTAATTTCAGCACAGAAGGATGACAAGAGCTTGAAACTTTGAGGTACTGATAATTGGTACGATGATGGAAAGCTGCAAACCTGAGGTCGGGAGTTAATGTTTTCTTAATGGTGATGTAATAAACCGACAAGTCAGTCAGTCTGGGTTGTATAACAAAGATGTTAATCAATTGTTTTGTAATGATTTTAATGAAGTTTAGGTGAAAAGGATGACTTCTAGACTATTTAGAGATTTAAATATTTAATATGATTAAATAGAGAGTAGAAGAACTAATTCAGTCCAAAGTTTACCTTAAAAAAATTCAATTCACTTGAGCTAGATACTAACCGGTATAGGACAGGAACACTAAGAAAAGGTGGGAGACGAGCATAGTTGTCACGACGCTACGACGAGAAATGGCGGTAACCGACCGCCAGGATACCTAAGCGATAAGGCGACTGTCACGGCGTCCATATGGCGATAAGTCGTTCATAGAGTACAATTTATACATTATTTATTTACTTCAAAAGTACATTAATGGAATTTTATGTACATTAAAACCTAAAACATAATAACAAACACTATGAAATACCATGAAAAACACAATTATATAAATGTATTACCTATTTTTATTTTTACTTCTGAATGTATTACTAATTTAGTTAGTAACTATTAAAATATGAGAAAAAAAATTAAATTAATACCAAAAAGTAAAACACCACCAAATGGAAAAGGAGGAATAATTTATAAAATACTTAAGTAAATATTTTATCATTTGAAATTTCGCATAATCAAAATAGTGTTTACATTTTGTTTTTTCAAGTCTTGATCACTTTTATTCAAACTCTGTCATTTATACAATGTCTGAGAGAATAAATTACTATAAATTCTTTGCACTTTATCAAAAAGTAAACAATAAATTATTTATTTACAGTGTGAGACTCTTTATTATTGGGAAAACAATCCAATGGGTTTGAGAGAGGGAGAGGGAAAGACTTGAAAGAGAAACGAAACTCAAAGATTTATTGTCGGCGTGCGGCTTGACCCTCAGTAGGCGACGCTACTGTTGTATTCTGCTGCTGCGTGTGTCAGCATGTGTGTGCATGACTGCTGCTGCTGCTGCGTGATGTTGCTGCTGCAAGTCGAAGTCGTGGATACTGGTTAGGGTTTCCTCTCTACCTCTTTTGATCGCGATCGACAGAAGAAAAAGTCGCAGAAGACTTGGGTTCTCTTCTCTCCTTTTAAGTCCATGGGTCATGGGTGAAGTCCATGGGTCATGGGTGAAGTCCATGGATCATGAGTTATAGGTAAGCGAACTTAAAATCGACCCAACCTTCAGCTACCAAGGCGCTCGCCTTGGTCCACGACGTCGCATTGGCGACGACTTGTGGATGCCTAGCTGTCAACGAGATCGCCTTGACAGCCTCCCCCAAGGCGAGCGTCGCCATGCTACTTGTTGTTGCATCAGGACGCCTAGGCGATTCCATGGCGACGCCGTGAAACTATGAGGTACCTGATAATTGATGCAATGATGGAAGAGCAACGAAGTTGAGGTTGGGAAATTAATGCTGATCTTGAATGGTGATGTAATGAACTGATGCATCACAATCTTGGGTTTTATAACAACAATATCAATCAATAATAGTGGAATGAAGTTAGGTGATCCATGATAAAGATTACTTATGAACTATTTGGTAATTTTATAATATTAAAAGAAGAGGATAGAGCAGCAGAACTATATTCAGTTCAAGCCTCCAATGTTTGAAATTTATAGAGCCACTTAAGCTTGATACTAAACTGATGTAGGATAAGGTCACGTGAGTAAGAAAACATCACAGAAGAAGAGTGTTTGATCCCCGCAAAGTATCCTTTATACCCGTTGATGATGACAGATATAGCCTACATTACAAAGCTTTATTTCATAGAAATTACTTTGCTGAAAATATGGGAATGACATCATATTTATATATAGAACTAATAAACGAAACCTACTACTATTAGCATTGGATTTCAACTAAGATATGATTAAGATACGCAAACCAACTTACACCAGATGAGCTAGACACCTAATAATCCATCATTTTAGAGTTACATGATATGAATCCTAATTTTAATTAACCAGCTATGATCTGAATCCTAATTTTAATTGGCATGTCACCCGCATTATTGTCTACCCAAGATAAAGTCCTTTTAATAATTAGATCACATAATAGTACAAATTTCAACCACTCCCGTTTCAATGACAAAAGTGATGAATATTATAAAATTTAAGAAATTAGATTATATATAAACCTGATAAGCTTTGAGAATCAGTCAGAGACTGTACCTTGTATCTAACAACCTCATATGTCCCATATACAGCACCTGCACGTTAGCATATACATTAGATATATGGACATATCATATACATCAATTTACTTGGAGTAGAAGACCAACCAAACTGAAAATAAATATACCAAAAGGTATAAGAACTGAAACTATTTCATCCAAACATAAATGAATACATATTCTTCTTGTTATTGTACTTTCCCCAACCAAACCAAGGGCAGACACCCATAGGTGGAAACAGTAAATGTCCTGAACAAAAAAAAGATAATTAAACTGCAAATAAAAGGTCTATTTGGGATGTGAACTAGGATATCTAAAATAATATGGCTTTAGACAACGAAATTTTATAGTTAAAATAATTCAACTTGAGCCTTGTCAGAGAAGTTCTTTTGAGGTGGTAATTTCCAGGAAAATGTAGATATTTAGGTTATTAAGAAAGCAAAGGATTAAGATGATATACCTATTTCAAAGTACTTCCAACATACAAAGTGCAAGAAAATGCACAAAACAAGGCTATGATTATGAGCCAAATGCCAGGTTAATGCACTCTACAATAATGCACCGAGAAACAAAAATAAATGTCTTCCAAAACATGTACTCGCTTAATGCTACGAATGTCAAGAACCCATCCCATGAAATTAGGTGTATGCTAGTTGAACTTTTGAGCTACTTTTTCATATAAATGAATTCCAAATTGTGGAAATCCATCATCCCAAGTCCCAAAGGCAGCGTCAAGGGAATTGATTTCATATGCCTTTTTAAACTGGAATCATAAATATACATCTAAATGACTTGGGGAAACTACAATCAACATAATTAACATAGTTGTCAATATCTTACGATACAACGAAACGATGCGACACATAAGCAATTTGATACTGTATCTTAAAGTGAATTGTATCTGATGTTGTGATGCATTGTATCTTACAAGCCGATACAATTTACAGTAAGGTAAGGATACATTTTTAAGTTAGAGACAGACTTGATAGGAGCTAAAACAATACATATTTGATGCGATACGGAAGAAGAAATCAAGAAGTTTATTACTCCTTCCATCCCATGATAAAAGTCCTTATTACTATTTTGGGTAGTCCCATGTTAAATGTCCACTTTCCTTTAATAACCAAACTTTCACACATTTTTTATACCCGTAGCATTAAATATCTCATACTTTTCTTATTTTAATTCTCTCTCCATATTTAATAAGTATGGAGAGAGAATATTTTGAATTGAATAGCTAGAAAGTCACTCTCTCACCTACATTGAAAATAATTAATGACATATTATTATGGGCAATTTTGTCATTTCATTCCTCTTCTTAATATGCGTGAAAAGTCCACCAGGACTTTTATCCTGGGACGGAGGGAGTATTAATTTTGTATTGTTATTTAGAGATAAATGTTGAGTTATTAATGAAATTATTTAGTAAGATGTCCTAGAAATTTTTTTCATTTTAGGAGAGTTAATTGTAGTAGTAGATTTCAATTAGGAGAGTTTATTATAGTAGTAGATTTTAGTTAGGATTTTGTTTCCTTTCTAAATTAGGGTTTTTACTTAGTCCCAAGTATTGGGTTTTCTATTTAAGCATCGTAATACTTCATTATTTTTAAATTATTGAATGAATTGATTTGAGATTAAAGATTTGAGCTTTTGTGTGTATTTCTTTACCGATTCTCTGTGAAGCTCTTATTCCTTCTTCTTATCCCATCCTACATCAATATTTTATATAGTACAATTTGTTCACTCATTCTATACAAATAAACCATAAAACGCTTTCTAGCATTTGTTATCTTCTTTTTTCTTTTTTGCTTTTTTTATCAGGTAAAGTAAGGGGATTAAAACTAACAATCTTGAGATCATTCATCAAGGCCTCTGCCATTTCTCCAACCCTTGGGGTTCTTGGGTTCATAATCTTGTTTTAGAAATCGTCTCACATTCTTTTTTAAATGTCGATTCTTTTTTAAATGTCTCTTTCTCACTTAAGCATATGGCGCCAAGGCGAGTCATGGCGGTAACCGACTGTCTGGACGCCACGGCGACCACCATGGCGTCCTTATGGCGACAAGTCGTTTACAATGTGCAATTTATATATTATTTATTTTACTTAACAAGTATATTGGCAATAAAATTTCATATACATTAAAACTCAAAACATATCACTATGAAACAACATTAAATATATTTTTAAATCCCATTGATAGTGTTATATAATAAATATAGTGTATTATTAAACTAATAATTAAGTGTATATAGTATTTATTTTCAAATTATTTCATGCAACTATCCTACATATTAAATATATTTATATTTTAAAATTAAAATATACATAGTTAATTAAATATTATATTTTATTTAAAATATATTATATAGTTAATAGTTTAAGTGTATATAGTATTTGTTTTTAGTTAATATCATAGTTATTTTTTATGTATTTATTTCATTATCATTAAAATTATTTTTTAGTATTTGTTTTATTTTTATTATTTTTGTTTATTTAAATATATGTATATAATATTATTTTATTTTATCTTATTTTTTATATTATCGTAATTATTTAATTAATAACTATACAAATTTTATATAAATTTAATTATTTTTAACATATTATTTGTTTTTTATTTAAATATATATTAATTTCTTTTTAATATATATGATATATATTAAATATAATATTTTTTATTTTTTTATTTTTATTTTAATTTTTATTATTATATATATATATATATATATAAATTTATACATATATATATATATATATATTTATACATACATAAATTTATTTATATATAAAGACTCAACAGCAAAGCAAAAAGGCTAATAAAACAAAATTCTCATGCGTATGTTTTCTTCCTTATATACTATATACAAACCCAACAGCAAAGCAAAAAGGCTAACAAAAAGAAAAGGGGAAGGCAGCAACAAGCAATAGTCAAATATTCAACAGACAAAATTCTCTCTCACAATCTCGCTCTCAGTAAGCAGAAAAGGGGAAGGGGGGAAAAAGGACGACATACCTGTTGATCGATCGATTACTCGCGAATTATTCGATCAATCGACTCTTCTAGTTCTAAGGCTAGTTTTCTTGTTCCAGCGACGTCGTTTTTTTTAACCCAATTCAAATTTGGGTCGATCCATACCCATAAAACCAAGTTACTCGATCACCAGTTAGTCGTCCGAGTCGTCGCCGTACTATCAAAGGCGACGCCTTTTTTTTCTTGGCACCCGCCTTTCCACCATCGACCTAGTTGTTCAGACGCCTTGCCTGTTCTTTACCGACTCACCGACTTGGCGACACATTAACAATTATGCACTAGAGACCTAAATACATGGGCTTTGGAGCTCTTCACGTTGCAATTTAGGGCTTACATTTACTTTGAGTTTTACATTGTATAGTTAAAGATAAGTTTTTTTTTCCTGTCATTTTTCCCACCCCTTGGGGTTGTACGGTTTGTTATCTTGTTTTAAAAACTCATATTATTTTTTTCAATGTCTATCTCACATGTAGACCTAAACACAAGCTTTGAAGTTGACTTTTGCTCTCCAATTTACAATTTAGGGTTTAAACTTACTTTGGGTTTTACATTATATAACTAAAGGTAAGTTAAAAAAAATTCTCTTGTTCCTTTATAAATAGTGATTATACTAGTAATTAAGCCTCTAATTTAGAGTCTTCAATCTATAATTTTAATATCTAACGTTTTGTAGGCTTATTTGACTCTTGTAATACTAAACTTATGCTAATATATTTTATTGCTTGGTAACTTGAGTTTGTTTAGATTTATAAATATTGTGTTTTCCATTTCTTAATGAAAGACATGATCACTGATCAGGATTCGACAACTATAGTGATTAGGCAAACATTTCACTGTGAACAATTATATGAACGATATAAGCCACTGATTAGGTTAGGAGGGCAATTTCTTTGAATGTTCATACTATTAACAAAAAGGGCTTCAAGGTGCACTGCCGTATAAGTTTGACCTAGGATAAAAATTAAAACTTAAATCTTTGCTCCTCTTATCATATAAAATACTGACATTTTCAAACTTTTGCACACCTTCAAATAATAAATTTATGGATTCGCAATTTAGCCAAAAAATAATAATAACAATAATCTGGTTCACCCCTGATATATATGCACATATACGCAAACCTACGGAGATGATACCTAACTACAATCATAATTTGCTTCTAAAACAAACAGAATCCAGACTTACCAACAGCTATAAAAACAAATTAGGGTTTTGGAGAGTTACAAAAATATATGGGGATTGAAGTTTAGGGTGTTGATATATTCTTACCAACAGCGCCACCTACAGCGCCGCCAACTGCAACTCCGGCGGTTATTCGGGCGAGACAACTATCCCTTGCCATCTCTCTTCTGGAGCAGTGTTTTGCTTTTCCGGTTACTCTTGTTAGGCGGGCGTTCAGAACAAGTAATAAAGATCTGCTTTGGCTTGGTACATGTAACTATATACTGTACAAAGTACTGAACCTATCTGCACTAGATTTAAAGAGAGAAAAATCAAACGTTAAAATTTCATCCGCAAAAAGCATTTTTGTCCCAACTTGTTCACAGTATTTTAAGTAATTAGTCACTATATTTTTAAAATATTTAATTAACCTAATGTGTTTTTTAAAAATATTCAATCAGATCATTCCGTTCAAGAGGACGGACTTTAAATAATTACACACTTTTAAAATATTCAATTAACCCAATATATTTTTTAAAAATATTCAATTTAAATAATTACGCACATGGTATTAAAAAAATCAAAAAATTTTTATTTTCTAATGTGACAATACAAAAAAAATAATAAATAAAATAATTAAATAAATATTTTAATTCATTTATTAATAAAATTTTCATTTCCTATTTTATTTCTCATTCAAAATAAATAAATAAACCTAAAATAAAACAATAAATAAAAATACATCTTCTGTTCATCTTCTTCACCAAACCCTATTGTTCATCATCTTGCTCACCAAAATTGAAACCTGAAATCTGTCGACCCAACACCACCAGTCGCCTACCCAAAGCCATATAATTCGGCTAGAACAACCCAGAATTAAACTGTTGATTGACGAACCCATAGCATCAGAAGATCTGGACGGCGGCGGAACCGGAGAGGGAGGAGAAGATCTAGTCGGACCGGTGCCAATGCGTTTGTTAGGGTTTCTGATGGTCATGTTGAGGGCAAGATCGTAATAAATGATGTTGTTAGTGGAGGAGAGGTCAAATTGGGTGGGTGAGGGATCCATTTTTGCAGGAGCCATTTTTGCAGCAGGAGCCATTTTTGTAACGAAGCAGGTGTCATTTTTTGCAGCGAAATTTCTCCCAGATAGTTGATTTGGGATCCAAATGTAGAAGGAATAAAACACTTGAATATTTTTATTTTAAAAAATTTAATAAGTATTTTACGACATAAAAGTGATTTTATTTTTAAAATAAAACATACATATTATAGATATTATAATATTAATTTTTATTAATATTATACATATTATAAATATTTAGGTAAAGAAGAAGAAAGAAAATAAAACATAAAGATATTTTTATTTTTAAAAATTTATAAGTATTTTAAAATATTAAAGTATTTTTTATTTTTATTGTTAAAATAAAAAATACATATTATAAATATTATAATATTAATTTTTATTAATATTATACATATTATAAATATTTGGGTAAAAAAAGAAAGAAATAAAACATAAAAATATTTTTATTTTTAAAAATTTTATAAGTATTTTACAACATAAAAGTATTTTTATTTTTATTTTTAAAATAAAACATACATATTATAAATATTATAATATTAATTTTTATTAATATTATACATATTATAAATATTTAGGTAAAGAAAAAGAAAGAAAATAAAATATAAAAATATTTTTATTTTTAAAATTTTATAAGTATTTTAAAACATAAAAGTATTTTTATTTTTATTTTTAAAATAAAACATACATATTATAATATTAATTTTTATTAATTTTATAGTATTAAGAATTTGGCTGACTGACTTGCTACGTAAGAAATAACATGTTTTATTTATTTATTTTCAA
Organism: Panax japonicus; assembly: GCA_020205505.1. Taxonomy (NCBI): domain Eukaryota; kingdom Viridiplantae; phylum Streptophyta; class Magnoliopsida; order Apiales; family Araliaceae; genus Panax; species Panax japonicus. The sequence continues at coordinate 50,935,540 of CM035100.1, forward strand.
AAGCCACATGGGAAGATTGACCCAAATTTTTAACGTCTGTGAGCAAAATTGGACGGAATGGCCTGATTAAACATTTTTAAAAATACAGTGGGATAATTGAATATTTTAAAAGTACAGTGGTTAATTACTTATAATACTACAACTACAGTGGGGTAAAAACACTTTTTGCCAAATTTCATAAGTACGATTAGGAGTCTAGGACAAAAAAAAACAAATCGGGATAACTCTTTTTTCTATATAATAATTAGTTCCGCTTAAATATAAATTACTATCTTAAACTATTATTTTTTTTCTATTTGGACGATTGACATTCCAATTTTTTCAATTAAATTATTAAAATATTTTTTCCAATTTGGTTCAAATAAAGTTATTACATCATAAATTGATGACGTACCTCGCTGAAATGACAAATTTGTGCCAATTAAAATTGTCACATCATAATTTATTAATAGAAAGGGTAGGAATTTAGGATCCAGGGGGAGTCCGGTACATAATTGTCACATCATATTTTATTATTTATTTTTTTTTACTTTTTTTAAATTTTTTTAATCACAATTATCAAAATAATAAATAAAAAATAATAGAGCATATTTGAACAAAAAATTATAAAAAAAATATTTTTTATTGAAAAAAGTTTACTGTGTTTTCTCAATAAAAATATATTTTTTTACAATTTTTTGTTCAAACATGCTCTATTATTTTTTATTTATTATTCTAATAATTGTGGTTAAAATTTTTTTTTAAAAAAAGTAAAAAAAATAACACTGTACCGACTACCGACCACTTAATTTTAAGTAAAACGACAGTCTTTCTTGTAGTTTCGTCAGTTGGGGTGGGATAAAAATTATTAAGTGTTATACATGATATGATTCCCTCCTGAGGAGGGAACCCGTGAACCCCCTTTCCCTCTTCCTTCTTCTTTCTTCTCTTCTCCCGTGAATCTTTTCCCCTCCCCCGTGACTCTTCTGCTTGCCTATATAAGAAGTTCATACTGAAGGAAAATGAATAAGAATTTATCTGAAGGTTTCTCTCTCTTTTTCTCTTACTTATTCTCTCTAAATTTATGCAGCAATTATAAGATTATCTTTCTACACTTTGTTAAAGTTTTATAAAACGTTATCAGCACGAAGCTCTAACCAAATGAGACGGTAAAATTAAATTCTTGCAATTTATTATTATACTACCGGTTTGGCTATGCCACCAATAGTATAATGTTATTCTTACGATTGGCTTGGCTTTGCCGCCTATTATATTCTTTAATTGTAAAGTTATATTTATGGTTTATTGTCCATTTTAAATTATGTTATTTACAGAGGTATCATCTATCCTTGTTGATATTACAAGACTTGGTGGGAACCTTTTTACCATTAAATTCTGTTATTTACAATGGTATCTGTGACGCCCCCAAAATTAGGTATACATCACCCATCTTGAGTCGTCAGATACATGGTACAGAATTCAAATACAACTGTGAGTTTGAATACAATAATTGTCTACTAGAGATCATACAAACTCAAAAGGAGTCCTCAATACAATTAATGTCACACTATTTCACAGAATAGTGAGGACTACTAATGCTATCCTCTGGATCATTACTCCGTTCCCCGACTCGTCCCTGCTATGTTCTCATTTCCTGAAGAGAACAGTGAAAGAAAGGGTGAGCTCAACTAGCCCAGTAAGAAATATTATGACCAAGATAATGCAGAATAAATTATCGTTAGCCTTCAACAGTATTAAACTGATAAAATATAACAACATCAAGTTTAACAGCAGCGGATCAAGCAATCCATTAAAAGAGTCAAGTAGAGAATAGAATCTACTATCTTTTATGATTTAAAAAAAGTTTTTAATCACTTTTATCGATGAGACTCAGCTTAATAAATAATCCACATCATCCCTGCACTACGGCCAAGGATACTCATTAGGGTCACGACCACAAATTCCATGCACTACGGGCCAAGGATATTTGTGTATTCATCAATGGTCATGATCATGCCAACAACTGTCCATCAATGCACTACGGCAAATGAGACTTTTACCACATCATTTGTAACATTACGGTCATGATTACACCGAATAATCCCTAGTCATAATCATACAAGTCCATCCATGCTCTACAGGCCACAGATGACTTTCAAAAATATAAATAAGAGGATGATGACAATGATATAAGAATTCAATAAAACAAGTTCAAGAATTATTTTATCCAGGAATTATTAACGTCCAAATTGTCAACACGATACTATTTTGTGGTGTAAAATTCAAGAATGATCAGAAGAATATTTCCATGAAAGGATATTGGATGAAGCGCAAATGTCAAGGATATTCCATTAATTTCATGGAGTATAGAAATCAAAGTTTTATCCAACTGAGTATAATAAAGAATGGAATAACAAAAGAAATCACCATGCATGCGATAGACCGCACAGACAGGTTATTCCAACAGAATAATAATAATGGAACCAGGTCAGGTGAAATTCACACCGACAGGATGTTCCAACAGAATACTAAAGACGGAACCAGGTCCGGTGTAAAACACACAGACAGGATGTTCCAACGGAATAATAATAAAGACGGAACCAGGTCCGGTGTAAAACACACAGACAGGATGTTCTAACGGAATAATAATAAAGACGGAACCAGGTCCGGTGTAAAACACACAGACAGGATGTTCCAACGGAATAATAATAAAGACGGAACCAGGTCCGGTGTAAAACACACAGACAAGATGTTCCAACAGAATGATAGAAGAATGTCACCAAGTATAGGGTAGACCGCGTATACAGGTTATTCCAACAGAATAATAAGAAATGGAATAACAACAGTTCTCTTCATGAATAAGAAAGAATAACACCCCTTACCGTAACAGAAACTGGATATGGGAAAAGAAAAGTTAAGTAGCAGAAAGCTTTTCTTCTATCTCTCTATAGTTTCTCTCTCTAGAGTTCAGTGAATTCGTAAGAAAATAATGAAGGAATGAACTTCTATTTATAGGAAAATGGAATGCATAGTAACTAATCCATGAACGGTCCAGATTAATTTACTTTAATCTGACGGTCCATATTTAAAGAAAAATCTTTTAAATAAAATATAATATATTCTATTTATATAAAAAGATTTTTACTATGCAAACACTATGCAAAACACTATGCAACACTATGCATAATAAAATATAATATATTCTATTTATAAAATAACTTTAATAAAGTATTCTGTTTTATATAAAAAGATGTTTCCGTTTTATTACGTTAATAATGCGAATAAAACAAAACGTCATTATCGCTATAATAATTCATATTATTAATCGACAATAATTGAATCAAACTGAGCGACTTCTCACATAAATATCAATAATCAATACCGTGTGCTACTATGCAACAACGCGTATTACTGTACTTTTACTACCCAGTAGTTCAACAGTATCAACGGTAAAACTTCCGCCGTTATTTTTAATAAAATATTTTTGTCGTTTTCTCAATCCGACAATAATTCTGTTGTGGGGTCCACCAATAATTTTGCCGTCGTACGAATATTCCCCGACAAAAAGAATATTCCCCGACCAAACGAATATTTTATAACAACTTGCGTACTTTGCAAAATTTATAAATATTACCCACAACTATAACATTATATCAAATTTCTTCCATAATATTCAAAAATAATAATTATAAAAATTCATCTTTATTTATAAAAACTGGGGTCTTACAACCTCCCCTTCTTATGAAATTTCGCCCTCGAAATTAGGGTACGTACCTGGTATGTCGAAGAGGTAAGGATACCTTGATTTCATTTCAGATTCTAACTCCCAAGTCATTTCCTCAACATCGTGGTTTCTCCACAAAACTTTAACTTGAGGTATAACCTTGGTGCGTAAAATATGTTCCTTCTTATCCAAGATTTGAACAGGAACCTCTTCATACGTTAAATCTTCCGCTATTTCGTCCGGTTCTAACTCAATAATGTGGTTCGGGTCTTTCACATATTTACGTAGCATGGATATGTGAAAAACGTTTTGAACACGAGACATACTTGGCGGTAAAGCGAGTCTATAGGCCACAGTTCCTACTCGATCGAGGATTAAAAATGAGCCAATGAATCGAGGATTGAGCTTTCCTCTCTTTCCAAATCTCGTAACTCCTTTCCATGGAGCAACACGTAACAACACATGATCTCCCATATCGAATTCCACGTCCTTTCGATGAAGATCAGCATAACTCTTTTGTCGATCTTGTGAGGTTTTTATATGTTTCCGGATCGTTTGAATCTTTTTCGTAGTCATACTAACCAAATCCGGTCCCAACAACGTTGCTTCACCCACCTCATCCCAACATACTGGAGAACGACACTTTCTTCCATACAACGCCTCGAACGGAGCCATGCCAATACTTGATTGATAACTGTTGTTGTAGGAAAACTCCACCAATGGTAAGAACTTGTCCCAACTTCCCTTGAAATCAAGGACACAGAGTCTTAATAGATCTTCAAGAGTTTGAATAGTCCTTTCTGACTGTCCGTCCGTTTGAGGATGATATGCCGAGCTAAATCGTAAATCTGTGCCCATAGCTTTTTGCAAACTAACCCAAAATCGCGAAGTGAATCTTGGGTCTCGATCAGAAACTATGGATACTGGCATACCATGCAATCTTACAACCTCGTTTATGTACATACGAGCAAGACGTTCAAGTGTATAAGTTTCTCGTATTGGTAAGAAATGAGCAGACTTGGTCAATCTATCAACAATGACCCAAATCGCATCTATGCCTTGATAAACTTTGGGAAGACCAGTAACGAAATTCATGGTAATGTGCTCCCACTTCCATTCTGGAATTTCAAGTGGTTGCAATGGTCCTTTTGGTATTTGATGCTCCGCCTTGACTCGTTGACACGTTAGACACTTTGAGATAAAAAGCGCTATCTCTCTCTTCATATTGCCCCACCAAAATGTATGTCGAAGATCATGATACATTTTGGTACTCCCAGGATGGATTGCAAACGGTGTGTTGTGCGCCTCCATCATGATTTTATACTTTAAATCAGGGTCGTTAGGAACACAAAGTCTGGAGTTGACTCGAAGTATTCCTTCTTCATCGATTCTTGCTTCCGGTATCGCACCTTCTTGTACTTTCTTCCTCATACGCATCAGCTCCGGATCTGTAACTTGAGCAGCTTTAATTTTATCAATTAAAGTCGGTTCTTCTCGTATATTCGCCATCATAATGTGGGTCCTTGGAGTCTTTATCTCTATCTCCATCCTTTGCAAGTCATCCAAAATGGGCCTTTGCGTTGACAATATTGCACTCGCACCCGCATATGACCTTCTACTCAATGCGTCAGCTACCACGTTCGCTTTTCCAGGATGGTATTGGATGGTATGATCATAATCTTTCAACAGTTCAAGCCAACGTCGTTGTCGCATGTTGAGTTCCTTTTGAGTGAAGAAATATTTTAGGCTTTTATGATCCGTAAAGATCTCCACTTTCTCCCCATACAAGTAATGCCTCCAAATTTTAAGTGCGAAGACAACAGCTGCTAACTCTAGGTCATGAGTAGGATAATTTCTCTCATATTCTTTGAGTTGTCGTGAGGCATAGGCTATGACTTTCCCATGTTGCATGAGAACACATCCTAACCCTTTGCCCGAAGCATCACTGTAGATGACAAATCCCTCCGAACCAGATGGTATTGTCAGAACAGGTGCTGAAATGAGTCTCCTCTTGAGTTCTTGAAAACTCTTCTCACATTCCTCGCTCCAACCAAACTTTGTATCTTTCCGAGTCAGCTGAGTTAGTGGAGTAGCGATTCGAGAAAACCCTTCTACGAATCTCCGATAATAACCAGCTAAGCCGAGAAAGCTACATACTTCGGTCACTGATTTAGGTTGCTCCCAGCTTTGAATAGCTTCAATCTTTGCTGGGTCAACAGATATTCCATGATTTGATACCACGTGCCCAAGGAATGCTACTTCCTAAAGCCAGAACTCGCATTTCTTCAACTTGGCATAAAGCTTGTATTCACGAAGCTTTTAGAGTATTAGCCTCAAGTGTTCCTCATGATCTTCACGGCTTTTGGAATAAATAAGGATGTCATCAATAAAGACGACCACAAAGTGATCCAAATATTCCTTGAATACTCGGTTCATCATATCCATGAAGGCAGCAGGAGCATTAGTCAATCCAAACGACATGACTAGGAATTCATAATGCCCGTACCGAGTTCTGAAAGCCGTCTTTGGAATGTCATCGGTTCTAATCTTCAATTGGTGATATCCGGAACGAAGATCAATCTTTGAAAAGAATTTGGCTCCTTGCAACTGGTCAAACAGGTCATCAATACGTGGCAATGGATACCTATTTTTGATGGTGACATGATTTAACTCCCGATAATCAATACAAAGTCGCATACTCCCATCTTTCTTCTTCACGAATAGAACAGGAGCACCCCAAGGAGAAGTACTAGGACGAATAAAGCCAATGTCTAACAATTCCTGCAGTTGAGTCTTTAACTCCTGAAGTTCAATAGGAGCCATTCGATATGGGGCTTTGGAAATGGGTTTTGTACCGGGTTCAAGGTCGATACAAAATTCAATTTCACGCTCTGGGGGTAGGCCAGGAAGTTCTTCAGGGAATACGTCAGGGAATTCATTAACAATAGAAATATTATTCAGAACTGACGTATTTTTGTTTAGATCTGTGACATGAGCTAAGAAAGCTTGACATCCGTTTTTCAATAAACGAATAGCTTTATGGCTTGAGATGACAGTGATTGATTTTAATGGTTTGGTTGCTTGAATTCGCATAATAGGTCGATTGGGAATATGAAAGCTAACAACCTTACGGAAACAATCAATTTTTGCATGATGAGTAGTTAACCAATCAATTCCTAGAATTACATCAAATGCAAGTATTTTTAATGCAATAAGATCGACAGGTAATGCGTGGGTACCAACTTGAACCAAACAAGACTTATAAACCGTGGATGTAATGAAGTTTTCTCCCAACGGAGTTTCCACAGATAAGTCAAAGTCTAATTTCTCCGGAGTCAAATTTAATCGTTGAGCGCAAGTGGGAGAAATAAAAGAATGGGTAGAACCGGTATCAAATAAAGTGTAGACTTCGCTAGAGTTTATGATAAGCTTACCCGTGATGACCTCATGCGGGTTCCTTGCTTTCTGGGAGGTCACAACAAACGCTCTCCCTTGCACTACCGGCTTTGACTTTTCTGGGACAGCCTTTGGTGCCTCCATCCTAGTTGAATTTGTCTTCGGTGAACGACAAAATCGGGCTAAGTGGCCTTCTCTTCCACAATTATAACATGCTTTGGACAGCATCGCGCAATTTGGACTGATGTGTCCCTCCCCTCCGCATTTGAAGCATATGATAGGTTGTCTTTCTCCTTCCTTAACAACGGTTGCTGATGCTGACGTCTTTCCATCATTGTTGAATCTCCTCTTCTTGAAATGTCCATTCTTATTGTTTTGGCCCTGATTACCACCGAAGTTGTTACCATTTCTGGCCTGATGATTTCATCCACGCTTGTTGTCACCGCTCCGATGACTGCTCTCACTGGTATTATCATTTTGCCGGCTGCTCTCTTTTGATTGCGTTGACTCGTTATCGCGCTCTACCAACTGAGCCCTATTTACAACATCAGAATACAAACACAGTTTATGAGAAATAAGATGTTGACGTATCTCCGGCTTCAAACCTCTTAAAAATAATCGTGTCATTCTCTCTTCATTATCCACCAAATGGGACGCAAACCGGGATAACTCCGCAAATTTTGCCTCGTATTGCGACACAGTCATATTATTTTGCTCCAATTTGATAAACTCCACCTCCTTCATGTGACGGATACTTTCAGGAAAGTATTTGTCATTGAACAGCTCTTGGAACTTCTCCCAAGACATCTTCAGTACGGCAGGTTGAGTACGTTTTACCGATTCCCACCAGTAATCTGCCTCTCCGCGCAACATAAAGGCGGCAAAGGGAACCTTTTGCTCCTCGGAGCATCCCAAGACATCAAATATTTTGGTGATCTGCTTTATCCATGCTTCCGCAATAAGTGGTTTTGGCTCTCCCTTAAACTCCGGTGGTCCCAGCTCCTTGAACTGTTTAGCGGTGACCGCCCGAGAATTTCCAGTGTTTCCACCTACATTTTGAACAGGAGCCGCTCTCGCTTGCTGTTGCATGAATTGCATAAAGCCTCTGAACAATCCATCATTCATCATTTGGTCATGAGGATTGTCGCCTTCCTGATGCACATTCTCCTGATTATTGATATGTGGAGACTCAACGGTCTCTTGTGCTCCATTGTTATTCTCAACATTTTCGGAAGTCATTTTCAGATACTGCCACAAAACAAAGATTAATTGACATGTAACATAATATCTCTAAACTTTGACCAACTAATTTAAATACAAAATAAATTTAAGTAGGTCATACTAGCGAAGGAATTCCCCGTCTCTCCCCTCCTAGTTCTAGTCTCACATCTTAGCCAGGGATCATATCCCTAAGCTTTGATACCAACTGTGACTCCCCCAAAATTAGGTATACATCACCCATCTTGAGTCATCAGATACATGGTACAGAATTCAAATACAACTGTGAGTTTGAATACAATAATTGTCTACTAGAGATCATACAAACTCAAAAGGAGTCCTCAATACAATTAATGTCACACTATTTCACAGAATAGTGAGGACTACTAATGTTATCCTCTGGACCATTACTCCGTTCCCCGACTCGTCCCTGCTATGTTCTCATTTCCTGAAGAGAACAGTGAAAGAAAGGGTGAGCTCAACTAGCCCAGTAAGAAATATTATGACCAAGATAATGCAGAATAAATTATCGTTAGCCTTCAACAGTATTAAACTGATAAAATATAACAACATCAAGTTTAACAGCAGCGGATCAAGCAATCCATTAAAAGAGTCAAGTAGAGAATAGAATCTACTATCTTTTATGATTTTAAAAAAGTTTTTAATCACTTTTATCGCTGAGACTCAGCTTAATAAATAATCCACATCATCCCTGCACTACGGCCAAGGATACTCATTAGGGTCACGACCACAAATTCCATGCACTACGGGCCAAGGATATTTGTGTATTCATCAATGGTCATGATCATGCCAACAACTGTCCATCAATGCACTACGGCAAATGAGACTTTTACCACATCATTTGTAACATTACGGTCATGATTACACCGAATAATCCCTGGTCATAATCATACAAGTCCATCCATGCTCTACAGGCCACAGATGACTTTCAAAAATATAAATAAGAGGACGATGACAATGATATAAGAATTCAATAAAACAAGTTCAAGAATTATTTTATCCAGGAATTATTAACGTCCAAATTGTCAACACGATACTATTTTGTGGTGTAAAATTCAAGAATGGTCAGAAGAATATTTCCATGAAAGGATACTGGATGAAGCGCAAATGTCAAGGATATTCCACTAATTTCATGGAGTATAGAAATCAAAGTTTTATCCAACTGAGTATAATAAAGAATGGAATAATAAAAGAAATCACCATGCATGCGATAGACCGCACAGACAGGTTATTCCAACAGAATAATAATAATGGAACCAGGTCAGGTGAAATTCACACCGACAGGATGTTCCAACAGAATACTAAAGACGGAACCAGGTCCGGTGTAAAACACACAGACAGGATGTTCCAACGAAATAATAATAAAGACGGAACCAGGTCCGGTGTAAAACACACAGACAGGATGTTCTAACGGAATAATAATAAAGACGGAACCAGGTCCGGTGTAAAACACACAGACAGGATGTTCCAACGGAATAATAATAAAGACGGAACCAGGTCCGGTGTAAAACACACAGACAAGATGTTCCAACAGAATGATAAAAGAATGTCACCAAGTATAGGGTAGACCGCGTATACAGGTTATTCCAACAGAATAATAAGAAATGGAATAACAACAGTTCTCTTCATGAATAAGAAAGAATAACACCCCTTACCGTAACAGAAACTGGATATGGGAAAAGAAAAGTTAAGTAGCAGAAAGCTTTTCTTCTATCTCTCTATAGTTTCTCTCTCTAGAGTTCAGTGAATTCGTAAGAAAATAATGAAGGAATGAGCTTCTATTTATAGGAAAATGGAATGCATAGTAACTAATCCATGAACGGTCCAGATTAATTTACTTTAATCTGACGGTCCATATTTAAAGAAAAATCTTTTAAATAAAATATAATATATTCTATTTATATAAAAAGATTTTTACTATGCAAACACTATACAAAACACTATGCAACACTATGCATAATAAAATATAATATATTCTATTTATAAAATAACTTTAATAAAGTATTCTGTTTTATATAAAAAGATGTTTCCGTTTTATTACGTTAATAATGCGAATAAAACAAAACGTCATTATCGCTATAATAATTCATATTATTAATCGACAATAATTGAATCAAACTGAGCGACTTCTCACATAAATATCAATAATCAATACCGTGTGCTACTATGCAACAACGCGTATTACTGTACTTTTACTACCCAGTAGTTCAACAGTATCAACGGTAAAACTTCCGCCGTTATTTTTAATAAAATATTTTTGTCGTTTTCTCAATCCGACAATAATTCTGTTGTGGGGTCCACCAATAATTTTGCCGTCGTACGAATATTCCCCGACAAAAAGAATATTCCCCGACCAAACGAATATTTTATAACAACTTGCGTACTTTGCAAAATTTATAAATATTACCCACAACTATAACATTATATCAAATTTCTTCCATAATATTCAAAAATAATAATTATAAAAATTCATCTTTATTTATAAAAACTGGGGTCTTACAGTATCATCTATCCTTGTTAATCTTACAAGACTTTGTGGGAACCTTTTTACCACTTATTAAATTATGGGAATAATTTGTATATGTTGAATACCGCATACCTATTGAAATTCTTATGTTATTCCATTCTTTATTATTCTGTTGGAATAACCTGTCTACGTGGACTACCGCATGCATGGTAAAATTCTTCTGTTATTCCATTCTTTATTATTCTGTTGGAATAATCTGTCTACACGAACTACCGCATGTCGGGTGAAGATCCATTTGCATTTTTGTATATATATTTATTGTTGAAATATAATACTTGTATATACATTAACGATTGCATATTCTTTTTACTAAAATAATATGCTAATAACATAAATATAAGAATATTTATATTATTTATATTTGCACTTTATCACCACTTGAAGTCGTGATTTAGTTTATTTTTTCTATATCATACATGCAATTATTTATTGTTTTAATAAATAATAATTGTGTTTTAACCCAGAATAGATGGCAAACTTGGCAAAAATAGATTTTTCTATTTTGAAAATCTCTGGAGACAACTATTTGGGTTGGACACTTGATGCAGAATTGCACCTAAGTGCAAATGAGTTTGAAAAGACCATTGAATCAGGAAATACAGCAAATTCAGTACAAAATGCAAAAGCCATAATTTTTCTTCGTCACCATATTGATGAAGGATTAAAGACTGAGTATTTAATAGTCAAAGATCCTTTGTCTTTATGGACACAACTGAAGGAAAGATTTGACCACCAAAAATTGGTTGTTATCCCTAATGCCAAATTTGAGTGGCTTAATTTAAGGCTACAAGATTACAAATCCATTACGGAATATAGTTCCAATGTTTATAGAATAACCTCTACTTTGGTTTTGTGCGGATATCCAATTTCTGAAACCCAAATGTTAGAGAAAACGCTCTCAACTTTTTATCCCACCAACATGATTCTGTCACAATAATAGAGACAGAGTAAGTTCATAAAATTAAGTGACTTGTTGTCTATCCTCCTTGTTGTAGAAAAAATAATGAATTGTTGTTGAAAAACCATCAAGTACGGCCAACGGGTGCTACCCCATTGCCAGATATTAACAGCACGTCATTCTAGCAGAATAAATGTGACAATAGATGGTCATACAAAAAGAAGCCTTGGAAACGAAAGAATAAACGAGGCCATCATAACAACAAATTCCAGAACCGCGACAATTCAGGCCACCAGAAGTGGCAAGTGTCTGGGTCGGGTAAAAATAAAGGAAATGCAGCACCAATAAAGAACAAACCAGATGTTTGTTTTAGGTGTGGGATGAATGGGCATTGGTCGCGTACCTGTCGTACGACGAGGCATCTGGTAAATTTATTTTAGGAGTCTCAAAAGAACAAAGTAATGGAGGCAGAAACAAACTTTGTTGATCATCAATTGAATATTGTTGATATTCCACCAATGACCAACAATGAGAAAAAGGTTGTTGATATTACTGAACCTTCTGAAAGTATCTTTTGGGATATCATTTAATTTCTTGTTTTAATTAAACACCGTGAATGTATAATATTATTAGTTTTCGTTATATACATGGTATGTGTTTATCATGAATAAAATTATATTTGAAATGTAACTTTTCTTATTTATGTTTTTATATGTGTCAGACCATTTTTAATGGATATGGAGGATATATGTTTAGCAGACAGTGCAACAACTCATACAATCCTTTGAAGTGAGAAATATTTTTCACAACTGATCAAAGCTAAGGGAAATGTAGGAACTATCTCTGGCACATCAAATTTAATCGAGGGATTTGGAAAAGCTAGTTTCATGCTTCCAAATGAGACACAAATTTTTATCAAAGATGCTCTATATTCTAGTAAATCAAGAAGAAATTTGCTTAGTTTTAAAGATATTCAACTGAATGGTTTTCATATTGAAACAACTAATGAAAATGATAATGAATATCTTCTCATCACTTCTACTTTTTTTGGAAAAAAAGAATATCCTAGAAAAACTTCATTCAAATTCTTCTGGATTATATACTATGAAAATTAGAGCAATTGAGTCTCATAATGTTATGATTCCAAAAATTATAGATCGTAAATCTTTTATGCTTTGGCATGAAAGACTCGGTCATCCAGGTACTTCTATGATGCGTCGTATTATTGAAAATTCAACTGGTCATCCTCTCAAAGATATGAAGGTTTTTTCTAGTAGTGAATTTTCTTGTGCTGCGTGTTCTCGAGGAAAATTAATTGTTCGGCCATCACCAGTAAAAGTTTATAAAGAAGCCCCAAAATTCCTAGAGAGAATTCAAGGAGACATTTGCAGACCTATTCACCCATTGTCTGGCCCATTTTGATATTTTATGGTTTTAATAGATGCTTCAACTAAATGGTCTCATGTTTGTCTTCTCTCTTCTCAAAATTTTTCCTTCTCAAAACTTCTTGCTCAAATAATCAAGTTACGGGCTCAGTTCTCAGATCATCAAATCAAGTCAATTCGACTTGATAACGCAGCTGAATTTTCATCAATGAATTTTAATGATTTTTATATGACTATTGGAATCTCTATTGAGCATTTCGTTCCTCATATTCATACACAAAATGGTTTAGCTGAATCTTTAATAAAAAGACTTCAACTAATTGCACGACCATTAATGTTAAGGGCTAACTTACCTACCTCATTTTGGGGTCATGCAATTCTTCATGCTGCTGCCATCATTCAAGTAAGACCAACGACTCTTCATAAATTTTCTCTTCTACAGTTAGTTCTTGGACATATACCCAACATATCACACTTTCGAGTTTTTGGAAGTGCAGTATATGTTCCAATTGCACCTCCACAAAGAACTAAGATGGGAGCCCAACTAAGAATAGGTATTTATGTTGGTTTTGATTCTCCTTCTATTATCAGATATCTTGAACCTTTAACTAGAGATATTTTTACTACACGTTATATAGATTGTCATTTTGATGAATCTGTATTTCCTCCATTAGGAGGAGAGAAATTTTTAAATAAAAAACCCTTTGAAATATCATAGAATGCATCAAAATTAAATTCACTTGATCCTCGTATAGGACAATGTGAAATTGAAGTTCAAAGAATTGTTTATTTACAAAATATTGCAAATCAAATGCCAAATGCATTTAATGATGCTAGAAAAATGATAAAGTCACATACACCTGCTATGACGCCCCCAAATTCGGGTCCTCTGACCCCGGTTTGGTCATCACGATGAACTACAAATATCCACCTCTAAACAACATACGATAACTAAAATGCGGAATATAATAAACGTATGTCGTTCATTCAAAAGGTGTTACTAGTCCCAAGATTTGATAACCTTAAAATATTCTTACAAACATATGCTAAAGTAAATATTAGGGTTCATATTACATAACAGTAATTTAAACTAAGCACAAGGTAAAATCTGCTTCTTGCCATTAGTCTACATCTTCCCTTTACCCTTGTCCTTCCCTGAGGTCTCTGGCTTAGCTGCAATATATTCATGATATAGCAAGGATTAGCAACGAGTTTGCTCAACAAATTTAAATACAACAATAAAGATATATCATGATGAATGGAAAATATCTGGCAATGGATTCAACAATATGAATATTGTAAGCAAGGACAATATTTACTTTTAGAATAACTGCTAGTCAAATAGACTTTGAACTATAACACTCCAATGAAATCAATAGTTAATTAACCCTTTGGTTTCTGGCTACATAATAAATACTTGAGGGGATCAGCCTCGCGTTCACTATGTATATGCATAACATTTAAATCTGCTATGTTGTATCTTATATTAGATACCTGGGGAACTCCCCTATCACAAGAGGGGTGTTCTTTCAGTCTAAGAATCCTTACATTCAATTGGTTTGGATAACTTTTATAAAACTTTGTAGGCTTGTCTGACCGAACAAAGGTTCAGACTCTATTTACCACAGTTCAAGAATTATTGAACTTTAAATGGTGTACAAATGCAAGACTGTACGAACTCAAGTGCACTAAGTGCGAATATCAATAATATCGATGTGGAATAATTGTAAGGAAATTAAACCACTTAATAGCATGCTTGGAAATAAGATTCAAGCTTAAATGAATAACTTTCAATTCAACAATATCCTGCTCAATGCAATATGAGAAGGATAGGAAAACTTTCACAAACTCAAAGTTGTGGAAGTTAGAAAACTTGCAACATAATAAATTCGGATACTTGCTCAATATAATTTAGGGTAAGTTTAGGGAAACTTGCTTAACAAAAGTAGCATTATAAATTTGAGTAAAGTTATGGAAACTTGCATGTTTGCTCAGCTACAATATAATCTAGCTTTAATTACTTGCGTTGAAACGACCTAACGTTATCAAGTAGATCATTTCAATTAGTATGTGTAAACTAGTACGAGTCTACAATTAAAAGAATCAAGTCATCACATAACATGCTTCTCAACACATTATATGGCATATTGGTCATATATTACAAGGTAAAGAAATCATATAAGCATGCCTTAAATTTTAAAACCAAAACAGAATCTATTTGTGACTGCAGGATGACGCAGCTGCGCCTGGTCTAGGCTTAGGGACGGCGCAGCTGCGCTGTCCTTTGGCCAGACCAAGGTTGAGCTTCTGCACTTCCTGACTTCAGTCCAACTCTAACATACACATATACATACATATTAACATATATACATGCTAGAGTTTCACATATACCACATGATTCTACTTGAGTTCATTACCACAAGCTTAACTTACCATTTTATATGTCATTAAAACGTAAAAGGTCATGTAATCCTCATGCTTTACAATCTTGACAATACAATACTTAGTACTCATGCTCGTATATAGACAACACATGCATACTTTACTCACATAATTCATGTTCTAGAAATTTCCTTTTCTTTATGACTATGTGTGCATAAGTGAAAACCCTATCTTAACCAAACAATGTTCATGTCAATATGTCTATAGGCATAATGAATCCTAATACACATGCTTGAATGGTCATAACATACTTTACTCATTTCTTGTTGACATTAGCTTCCTCATTCTAATTTTTTTTAAATTTAACACTAAGTCAACTTAGCATATACAAGGCATCTTAACATGTAACTCTTATACATTTACAACATATATTAAAGCCACATGCATGCTCAAATGGTCAGAACTTACTAAGTAAAAGTCTTGGTCAAGTTCTCTTTGAAAAGCCTCAAGTTACTTATCTTTGAAATAGTCTAATCTTTCAATCATGTATGCTAGTGTGTTTAATCACTTAGCCTTGCATTTCATGTCAATATAAACCATAATATCATGTTCATAAAGTCAAAATGCTCACATGATGTGTTCGTGACAAAGTTCACTTTTGAAATCACAAACTTCATTTCAAGACCATAAGTGTTGTGTCCCTTATAGGTGCTAACATGGTTATACTTGTTCATACTACATGCACATGTTCATGTGTGTGTGCTACAACAGAAACTAAACAGAAAATATCAGAGCTGGTGTAGGACTGGCGCAACTGCGCTACACCCTAGTACAATTAGGGCGCAGCTGCGCCATGCCTGAGACAAAACTGAGTTCGGGTTACGACGCAGCTGCGCTGCACCCTAGTATAAATAGGGCGCAGCTGCGCCGTGCCTGTATCAGAGAGAGTAAACAGACTCTGTTTGCAGAGCCTTAACCCTTAACCATTCTCCTTGAATTAAACATTCTTCATACCAACATTTAAGAGTTAAAACATGTAAGGATACTTCCTAAACACATTATAGCACGCCGAATCACTTTGATTAACAAAGAATTTCAAATAATTTCTATCATTTGCCAAAACCCATTTCAAGAACACAAGTTAAGATCTTATACCTCTTGAAGCTTAAAGAACTTAGTTTCATTCTTCTGAGCTTGCTAACTTCTTCTTTAGACAATACACTCATAAACTCAAATTATCAGAGTTTCAACCAACAAATACAAACAACGTAAAAACTGAAAAACGGGGTTGCCATTTATAGAAGAAGCTTGTACTGGGCATTCAAGTTACATTGAGGTTTGAATCAAAGGAAACATCAAGAAAACATTGGGCAATAGAAAGTTGGCAAACTGCCACTTCCATAGCCAATGGCCTAGAATTTGGTAGCTATTAAAATTACGTAAACTAGCTCAAGACACTGTTCATGTACTAATGTGACTCTTAATTTGGGACAAGCTCAGCAACAAGTTATTTAAGGCTTGGTTTGGACACTATAATTCCAATAATGTAATATAAATGTTTTAATACTACTACACAAAAGAAATTTGAGGATTATTTATATACTCACATCATATAACCTATGTACATTAAATACACGAAATAAAATAACGCAGTTAAGTATTATTGTCCGGGTAATTCCATAATTACCTCTACTACTCTCCTAACCATATTATAACATTATTTAATATTATATGTTCAGTGTGCACACATAACTTCTTTTCTAATTTCTGGAATACACAGATATTTAATTATCTTTGTTTAACAATCACTTATGATTTTATTGCACTACTTGATACTTCATATCATTAGAATATAATCTTATTATATGATTCCATGCATGTCACACATTACACTAATGTTCCAATTCATTTTCTATAACAGAACTTAACTTTCTAAGTTTGGACACTGGCGCAACTGTGCCATTTTGTACTGCTGGGACGGCGCAGCTGCGCCAGTCCCTAGTAGTGCCAAAATAGGTTAGCTTCAAGCCAGTTCCAATTCCTATCACCACATAAGTTTCATATGGAAGAATTTAACTTCTTCAATTGTGATATACCCATACTTGACATAAATTAATATGTTCAAATCTTGTTAATATATTCAAATAAATTGAATATTTAATTAATAAGAATCCTTCATATCAAACTCTTAGGGTTAGTCCACTAATTTAAATAACTATTAGTGACTCCCTTTAATCATTTCATAAATTCACACAACCACATAAGGTTTAAATAAACTCACAGAGCTAACTCATCACAAATTAAATCACATATTTTATTAATAAGGAGTTTCAAATTCGTGGACGTTACACCTGCAGTGAATACTCCAGCAAGGATAGAAATACCTATTGAAAAATTAAATTCTGGAGAATTGACGAATAAGATAATAGAAGAATCTAAACCACCCCAGAAGCGTGGAAGACCGATTGGTGCAAAAGACACTGTACCACGAAAATCAAAAGCAAATAAGGGAATCCCATAAGGAATACCCATTCCAGAAGTAGCACTTATTCCAAGAGTGGGAATAGCCCCATAAGAGGTACAAACTGTTCCATAAGTAACACTTATTCCAAGAGTGGGAATAGCCCCAGAAGAGGTTCAAAATCTCAGTGAAGGGATAAGAGATGAACACCAAGAGATCTCACTAAATTATGTACATGATGAGAAAATATGGGATCGAAGTAAAGTCATGATTGACTATATATTTGCTTTCTCTATAGCATCAGATATTACTTTGATTCCTGACACGGATCCTGAACCATAAAACGTGGAAGAATGTCGGAAAAGAAAATATTGGCCAAAATAGAAAGATGCTATTCAAACTGAGCTACAATCTCTATTGAAAATAGAAGTATTTGGACCAATAGTCCAAACACCGCTGGGTGTAATCCCGGTTGGAAACAAATGGGTATTTGTACGAAAGCGAAATGAGAAAAATGAAATTGTGAGATACAAAGCCCGACTTGTAGCTCAAGGGTTTTCACAAAAACCTGGTATTGATTATCAGGATACATACTCTCCAGTAATGGATGGAGTCACTTTTCGCTTTCTGATAGGTATGAAAACCATGGAAGGTTTGGAAACACGTCTAATGGATGTTATAACAACATACCTATATGGCTCACTTGACAGTGAGATTTACATGAGAATCCCTGAAGGATTGAAAATGGCTGAATCATAAAGGCACCATCACATATATTCAATCAAGTTACAACGCTCATTGTATGGGTTGAAATAGTCTAGTCGTATGTGGTATAATCGACTTAATGATTATTTAATAAATGATGAATATATAAATAATCAAGTATGTCCATGTGTTTTTATTATGAAATCACAAAGTGGATTTTCCATCATTGCTGTATATGTGGATGATTTGAATCTTGTATGTACCCCTGAAGAGCTCACAAGAACGGCTACTTATTTAAAAAATGAATTTGAAATGAAAGATCTTGGAAAGACAAAATTCTGTTTGGGAATACAAGTGGAGCATTTAGCATCTGGAATTTTTGTTCATCAATCCACATATGCTGAAAAGATTCTCAGTCGTTTTTATATGGATAAAGCTCATCCTTTGACTACACCGATGGTTGTTCGATCTTTAGAAGCTGATAAAGATCCATTTCGGCCTCTAGAAAGTGGGGAAGAAGTTCTTAGACTTGAAGTTCCATAACTAAGTGCAATAGGTGCTCTTATGTATCTTGCAAACTGTACACGACCTGATATTACTTTTGCTGTCAACTTGTTAGCAAGATACATTTCTTCTCCGACTAAGAGACATTGGGATGAGATCAAACACATTTTGAGATACATCCGTGGAAGTATAGATCTTGGGTTATTTTATCCAAGAGATTCAAAGTTGCAATTGGTTGGATATGCCGATGCAGGATATATTATCAGATCCACACAGTGGAAGATCACAAACAGGTTATGTATTTACATATTGTGACACATCTATATCCTAGAAATTAACAAAGCAAACCATGACTGCTACATCTTCAAATCACTCAGAGATTCTCACTATACATGAAGCAAGCAAAGAGTGTGTTTGGTTGAGATCAATTATTTAGCATATTCAAAAATCATGTGGATTACCATCAATCAAAGACATTCCTACAATTCTGTCTGAGGCTAATGCTGCATGCATTGCTCAACTTAGAGGAGGTTACATCAAGGGAGATAGAACAAAGCACATTTCACTTAAATTCTTCTTCACACATGAGCTACAAAAGAAGGGTAATATACATGTGCATCAAATTTGATCATGTGATAATCTAACGACTTATTCACAAAGTCGCTACCAAATGCAACGTTTGCAAAACTTCCGAAAAGGATCGGAATGTGTTGACTGAAAGACTTATGACAACATTTTATCAAGGAGTAATGAATTCCTTTTGAGGGGAATACTGTACTCTTTTTCTTAGTCGCTGCTTTTATCCCAATGGGTTTTTTCTGACAAGGTTTTAATGAGGCAGTCAATTAAAAGATATTTATGTAAAAGATATGTACTCTTTTCCCCTTATTTAAGTTTTTCCCACTGAATTTTCTTAATAAGGTTGTTAATCTCTACATAATGTGCTATCGTAGGAAATCAGGGGAAGTGTTATACATGATATGATTCCCTCCTGAGGAGGGAACCCGTGAACCCCCTTTCCCTCTTCTTTCTTCTATTCTCCCGTGAATTTCTTCCCATCCCCCGTGACTCTTCTGCTTGCATATATAAGAAGTTCATACTGAAGGAAAATGAATAAGAATTTCTCTGAAGGTTTCTCTCTCTTCTCTTACTTATTCTCTCTAAATTTATGCAGCAATTATAAGATTATCTTTCTACACTTTGCTAAAGTTTTATAACAATAAGTAAATTCTAACACCTAATTTCTAATACGACAAAATGTTGTAATGAAAGAGAAAAGATAGGGATTCGTGCCAGTGCACGTTATATTTTTCGAAGATTCTCTTACACCTACTACTAATACTAAATTGTCGGCAAAAAGCATCTTTACCCCCTGTGGTTGTCGACTTGTAAGCATTGAGTCATTGAACTTTAAAAAATGCAATTAGCCCACTGTGTTTGTTAAAAAAATTTAATCAAGTCATTCCGTCCAATTTTACTTATGAACGTTAAAAAATATTATTCAAATTTCCTACGTGGCTTAAAAAAATAAAAGGAAATGACATGTAAATGGTGAGGTGGCTTGTCTTTAACCTTCAGTCGGGTCAACCCGACCCGTGCACATATTAAACGGGTCAAAAGCCATAACTCTCTTGTTTTAATTCTAAATAACACAAATAATATATCAAAATTTTTGTATCAATTAAATCTATTACAACATGTTATTCATTTCACAAAAGTAAGTCAAAAGATCAAGCAGATCTGGCCAGATATGAACTAATAGAAATGTTCCATTTCATGTAAATATCTTCTTCTCAGGCGATCAAAACAAAATCATCACTCCCTATAATCTTCTCATAGCATACATACACAAGTTTGGGGCTCTCCTTCAATAATCTTCTCATAGCATACGTACATAAGTTTGGGGTTTTCAACCATTGAAAGAAGAAAAACATAAATTTAAATCAAGAATGACTTCGTCATCTAGGATTTTCGGCCGCACATACACAACTTTAATGGCTGCCGCGAAGTGCCTCGCCGACACTCCCACATCCACCGCCGCCGCCGCTACACCCACATCCACCAATTGCCGCCAAGGCTACAACCAAAGCAAAAAAGCCTCTCGCACCATAATACCTATAGGAATATTGAAATCCCAATTGATCACCCCTGGTCTCAGAGAATTTCTTGGCACCTCTGAAGCCTCTCGCACTGATGCCGTTAAGAAACTCTTAGAACATATCAAGCTCATCTGCTGCTACTCCTAGAACTGAGAATTTTTGGACTTGTGGGTTTTTGTTTTTGAAGATTTTATGAGATTTAGAAAATTAAAAGGGGTTTTTGAAATTAACACTATAAACTTAGCCCATGTGCTTAATTACATAGAAGTGAATCAACCCATATTTTCTGATGGAATCAAATAACTGTTTTGAATTGATTTTATGGGTTGAAGATGAAGAGATGAGAGAGAATTTTATGGGTTGAAGATGAATAAGAGGAAAGAGAGAAAAATCACGTTGGAAGCCATGTTAGCATTTAATTAATTTTTTATATTTTTTGTAAAGCCAAGTATGAAAATAGAAGTTAGGATTAAACGTTCGTCCAACTTTTTGGACAGAATGACCCAATTAAGAAATTTTAAAAAGTTTAGCAGATTAATTATATTTTTTTGAAGTACAGTGACTCGATACTTACAAGTCGACAACCACAAGGGGTTAAAGGTGTTTTTTTCCCCTAAATTGTCTTACTTTCTCTCTCCTCCCCACTCAAAAACCCAACCCGATCAGTTGAATGATCTGCAAAAATGGAAGAAAAGAGAGTCGAAGAAATTGAGGTGATTCACTCATGGTCTGCTCCCAGATCCCTCAGCACCAGCCTCATGTACTCTTTCGCCCAGGTAATTAAGAAACTAAACTAGTACTAATTTACTACTAATTTGCTAATTAGTTTATTTTGTATTATAAGTAGTAAATGGAAAAGATGTTTGAGTTTTGGTTTGGATCGTATGTTGGGAGGAATGTTTTGTTTTTGCTAAATTCTTTTACTATTTTGTATTTATCAGTATGAAGAATTTGATTACTTTTTTTTTAAAATTTTATTTTTTTATAATATTTTAATATGATTTTTTCTTGTGTTGTTTATTGGAGGCTGGTGAGAAATTAATGGAGTATCTGAATAATAAGTTTGAGCATATGCTAAATGGCTAGTTACTTGTTTTGGAGACCAAAAGTGGTAGTTTAGTGGTAGAGCTCTACCCTTTAGTGTGTACGGTCACACATGTTTAAGTCTACCCGTCATCAAGAGGTCAGAAATAAAAAAAAAAATCTTGTTTTGGTGTGCTGGAATCAATATCGGAGAAAATTAAGCACAATAGCACTATATAATCCGAATCAACCACTAATTTTTTAGATTGCAACAAAATCTGTAACACAATAATATAGATATAAAATTTGAAGATTTCAGTTCGATGGAGGTGTACAAGCAATCAATGAGAAATTGGTTTGCTTATTTGTTTTTTTGTTGCTAAATTAATGACTATTTAAATAAAACCAATGTACAAAGGCACATGGGCACATACCGCAGAATACTATATTCTGAACACATCAAGAATGTGTTCATGCTATAGTGACGTTAACATTGTGGACAAAGAAAGAAGGGAGAAGACCACTATTATTTATAGTGACATTACAATGTACAGTGTAGTACATTTGGAAAGTAAATCAATCATTATCCCTTAATTATGCAATCCTCCTAATCATGTAATCCCCCAACTTATTTAATCTCCAAATCATGCCTTTAGAATAATATCTAAAATCCTCTAGAATATCTGCTAACACTCCCCCTTAAGCTGGAGCGTGTATATCAATCATGTCCAGCTTGTTACACATATATGTAATTCTAGTAGCTTCCAAGGCTTTGGTAAACATATCATCAAGTTGTTCGCCAGTCTTAACATATCTTATGTTCCTTCTTGGATCTTTTCACGAACAAAGTGGCAATAAACTTTTATGTGTTTAGTCCTTTCATGAAACACCGGATTAGAAGCAATGTAAAGAGTTGTCTCATTGTCACACCAAAGTTTCATAGGCACCAACTTGTTGAATCATAGTTTGGTTAACAAATGCTTCATCCATATCAATTCACACGAAACATGAGCTATTGCTCTATATTCTGATTCTTTAGTGGATCTAGAAACAACATTCTGTTTCTTACTCTTCCATGCTACGAGATTTTCTTCTTCAAATACACAATACCCTGTAGTAGACCTCTTATTTGATTTGATGGAGCCCTTGCCTAATTTGCATGTGAGAATCCTTCTACTCTATTATGTCCATGATCACGAAAAACCAATCCACACCCTGGAGTACCTGTAAGATACTTCAATATCCTCATAACTGCATCCCAATGTGAGGACCTCGGAGAGGATAAAAATTGACTTACCACGCTGACAAGGAAGGCAATGTCTGGTCGTGTGGCCGTAAGGTAATTGAGTTTTTCCACAAGTCTCCTATACCTTTCTGGATTTTTCAAGAGTTCTTGTCCATTTGTTGTTAACTTTTGACTAATATCCGTGGGTGTGTTAGCTAGTTTACATCCTAATAAGCCAATCTCCTCCAAAACATCTAAAATATATTTTCTATGGGATAAGAATATACCCCAGCATGATCGAGCCACTTCAATCCCCAAAAAATATAGCAGCTTTCCCAAATCCTTAGTGTCAAACTTTTGCATCAAGAACTTTAAGGCAATAATACCTTCTTTGTCATCCCCTGTAATTACGATATCATCTACGTACACAACTAATAATACTCACCCTGTTGAAGTCTCCCGATGAAACATCGAATGATCACCAACACACCTTGATAAACCAAACTCAAGAATTACCTCTGTAAATCTGCCAAACCATTCCCGTGGAGACTGCTTCAATCCATACAAAGGTTTCTTTAGTTTACATACCAAACTAGACTCCCCCTGAGCAATCTGGAGGTTGCTTTCATGTACACAACCTCATGTAAATCACCATGAAGAAATGTATTTTTAACATCTAGCTGATGTAACGGCCAGTGATAAGAAGCTGTCAGAGAAATCAACAAACGCACATAAGCTATTTTTGCAACAGGAGAGAATGTATCAGAATAATCAACACCATAAATCTGAGCATATCCTTTGGCAACCATTTGAGCTTTTAAGCGTGCAAAAGATCCATTAAAATTTAATTTAACTGTGTAAACCAATTTGCAAGTAAGATAGGAAGAAGATAAGCCAAAATAGGACAAGGAAGCTGAAATTGGATGTTGAGTACAAGTGCACTTACCTTTCCGAAGGGCAATAGGCTTATCTAAGTTAGATTACTCAGAAGCATCTCAGAATCTTGCGATGAAGATGGAATGATGGTATCATCCATCGGCGTGGCAGAACAGACTATCTGTTCGAGGTCGGCGAGAACATACATACCGAATGTCTTGGGTAGAACGAGGTAGAGACACATAAGGTGGAATATGATGGATGACATGTAGGGATGTCCTCATCTAAATCTGTACGTGACTCAGACCGAAAGGTAAAGGGTATGGTCTCAAAGAAGGTGACATTTGCGCTAACAAAATACCGCTCGAGTTCAGGAGAGTAACATCTATAACATTTTTGATTCCAAGAATATCCAACGAACATTCACTTTAGAGCTTTGAGATCCAATTTAGATAGGAGAGGACAATGATCCTGAACAAAACAGACACATCCAAATATCTTTGGTGGTAATGAAAATAGTAACTGAGAGGGAAAAAGAACTGAATGAGGAATATTCCCAATTAAAATAGATAAAGTCGTACAGTTAATTAAATAATATGTTGTAAGAACTGCATCTGCCTAAAAACCTTTAGGAACATGCATCTCAAACAATAATGCACGGGCAACTTCCATAAGATATGGATTTTACCGTTCATCTATACCATTTTATTGTGGTGTATCTGTACAAGAGTATTGACGAACCTACCATATTGTGCCATAAATTTTGTGAATGGAGAAGAAAAATACTCAAGTGGATTGTCACTTCTTAAACCATGAAATGGTTTACCAAATTGAGTGGCAACTTCACGAACAAAATTAGTGAAACTAGAGAATAACTCAGAATGATTTTTCATTAGATAAAGCCAAGTAACACTCAAATAATCATCCACAAAAGTAACAAAATACTTAAATCCTAATTGAGATGTTACAGAACAAGGACTCTAAACATCAGAATGAACTAAATCAAATGGGTTCGCAGACTGCTTATTGACTCTGGGTGGGTAAGTCACCCGATGATACTTCCCAAACTGACATAACTCGAACTCTAAACTAGACAAGGAATAAAGTTGGACATCAACTTCTTCAGGTTAGATAAAGAGGGATGTCCTAACCGACAATGAACTTGAAGAGGTGATGCAACAGCGGAACAAGCAACTGATTTTGACACTCCAAATGCAGACTCGTCAAGCAGATATAGGCCTCCTGATGCACAACTTCTAACAATCGTCTTCTTCGTCGTAAAATCCTGAAAAACACAAGAATCAAGATAAAAGGTGATTGAACAATTAAAAGCTTTTGTTAATTTGCTTTGAAATTAGATTAAAAGGAAATTTTGGTAGAAATAAGGTAGATTCAAGAGAGAGATAAGGGCTCAACGGAACAATGCCTATGCCTTTAACATTGACTGTAGACCTATCCGCTAGAGTAACACCATCATGGGTTGATACTTTTTGAAAGGACGAAAGATTATTAGAATTACATGTCATATGATAAGAAGCTCCAGAATCAATTACCCAAGGACGAGAAGTACTAACATTACCTGTCTGGACGAGAAGTACTAACATTACCTGTCTGGACAAAAGTACTAGTGGAAGAGGATGATGGTTGATGAGAAGCTTGGTACTAGTATATTGTGCATATTCGTGATCACTCATAGTCACTGTTTTCTCCTCAGTACTTTGGGAAACCCCTGGTTGTACTCCATTATCCGACCTAGTAACAATTTAGCATTTCCTGAGAGGATCGACCTTGTAAATGTCGACAATATCGCTGAATATGGCCAGACTCACCACAATAAAAACAAACAATGTGACCAGATTCTGAATTATCAAAACTCTGGCCCCTGCTACTTCCTCGACCTCCATTGGTGTTACCACGCCCATGACCACTTCAACGACCACCACTACGACCTCCTCGAAAAACATCCAAAGTACTATGCCTAATTCCTCTTCTATAAGTAGTAGCAAGTGCAACCTTCTCAGAAGACACATGAGGAGTAGATCCTTCACCAGATATCCGTAGAACCCTTGCAAAAGTATCAGTGAGCGAGGGCATTTCAGAGCTACTCAAGAGATGTGAGAGAACCGATTTAAATTGTGGACTTAGAGCACCAAGAAACTCCATGACCGCCAATTGCTCCCGTTGAACTTGTATCTTTGTTACATCGTTTGTGATAGGAAGCAAAATATTCATCTCTTCATACATTTTCTTATAATCCGCAAAGAACTGAGTCAATGGACGTCCGTCCCGTGTATTCCTTTGAATTTTTTGAGAGACATCATAGATATGAGCAAGATTATTTTTACCAGAATAAAGAACCTCCAAATACTCCCATAATCCCTTAACTGTATCAATATGAGTGACCAAGTCCACAATCTGACTATCTATAGAATTAAGAAACTGATACAAAATGCGTGCGTCCGTCAAGTCCCATTCTTCTTGTGCAATTGTAGAGGGCCGTGTTTGGGTCAAATGCTTCTCTTGTTCCCTCCCAATCAAACATAAGCGGACAATTTTCCGCCATGTGGATAATTATGGAGGCCTTCTAACTTCTTGTCACTAAGGCGATAGAGGAAGAAACCACCTCAGCAATCATAGGAGTATTCTTCGAAACCATTAACATAAACATCTCGCTTGACTATGTTGTCATCTAGCACATATCAAAAACTAAAAACAAAAATAAGATATAGTCCAAACCCTTAACACTATAACATACAGGAATAAGACAACCAATTGTCAACTGTCCATCAACTAAAAAAAACTTCATTAAAAGACTTTAATCCACCTTCTAAAGCATTCAACAAGACTCCCGAAAAAAAACTACATTACCTTTTTTTTTTGAGGAAAAAAGAAGGAAAAATTAAGATACCGCAAGAATGCGAAACCTACGCTCTGATGCCATGTGGACAAAGAAAGAAGGGAGAAGACACTTATTATTTATGTGTATTACAATCTATAGTAGAGAGCTTTTATATAGGCTAAGAGTTGCAATACATTTGGAAAGTAAATCAATCATTATCCCTTAATTATGCAATCCCCAAATCATGCCTTTAGAATAATATTTACCAACAAACATTTCAAGCTAGAAACATTGTAGAATAAACAAAAAGGCTAATGAAGCCAATTACTCAAGATGGGACAAAAAAGTATTTGTTTTATTTTAAAATGGATTTGTAGTTGCCTTTAAAAAAGGCTTATTCTATGTAGGTTAGTTGCAAATGTGGTTTGAGACTTTTGAGTTATTTGTAATGCTCCATAGCACATCACTGTTGAAGCGTTTAAGGTGATGGTCTAGTGACTACAAGTCCAAGTTAAGTATTGGAAATCTGTTGTTAGCATATATAATATTGGCACAGTTATCTAAACAAGGATTGTTATGTTTTTGTAATTATCGTGGTTGTTCATAAAGTGATGCTCTTTACTTCTTCATATGTCTCTTCCACAGAGGGATGACACAGAAGTTCTTGATGAACCACTATATGCAAATTTTTTGCGTGTAACAGGAGTTGAAAGGCCCTACCAAGAAGAACTTCTATCAAAAATGGTATGTGATATTAAGTCACCATCTTTATGGTTCATTTCCTTACCAACACATTTCAGAGTTTCATTGCATTATCCCGATGGTTCGAGCAATGACATGTTTAGTTTCTACAGGAACACACTTAATACCGAGGAAGAGACCGATGCTTGATTAGCTTTCTGTTTACATATTTAAAACATCAGTGTGAAAACTATCACCTTTGAAAAGAAATTCATAATGCAAGATTTAAGAAAATGTATCTAAACTTCCATGGGCCAGTCAGCTTACCTTTCGCTATCTACTGTATTCTACCAAAACAAATAGTACCAACTTTAAGACCAAGAAATTTCTGTTTTAATTGTCTATAGTGGTCGTATATTTTTGGAGGTGGATATGGAGCTGCTTGTGTGGTAAGGTAGTAGTATCTCTGGACTTTGTCTTAATCTCACCAACTAACTATTACTTTCCCACGTCAAGTTCCTCAAGTCCAGGGTTGGAAAAGAGGAATAATACAGGGTTTTAAGAGGATTTCTATTCTCTTCACTATTATGACCCACCAGAGCATTGTCTTTTTTGTGCTTATGCTGTCTAAATTGACCATTCACATATAACTGTACGGTTTATTTTTTATTATAACAATACTATGAATCTCTATCACACATTTTCTTTTCTGCACATGCTGAAATCCATTTTCTGAAATGAACAGGAATCCGATGGTAATAAAGTTGTGAAAGATATTATATTTGGGCCAGGAGGAAAGAAGTATCGATTCTGTAAGGTTATCATTTAACTTCTTTCATATTCAACAATGCTGACGTTTGGCTGGTTGAAATATAAAATATATACTAATTTTCTCGCATAAATACTCATGGTTTGGGTTATTTTTTTCAAGGTCAGAAATATTTGATAGAATTGTCATGTTTTTTACTTTGATTTACTCTTTCCAGAGATCTTAATTGCTAGTTCGTGAGTATGCCTAACTCTGAACCCCTGGTTTAATGTACATCCTCTTTCATCAATAGGTGCTGCCATTGTGTCGAGCTGTTGACGGCATGTCCTACCATAGTATTTCCCTTAGGAATATCCATAATAGATCCAGTGCGCTTTAGAAGATCATGACATTCTTCCCTTCCCCCTTCTCTTGGTTCAAAGTTGCGGTAGTGACCTATGTTTCGGAAGGTCATTTATTGACTTGGTATCAATTTCATATCAGTTTCGGGTGATACACATTGTTAGCTAGTTAGGAGCTTAAAAAATTACTGATTTTTTTTTTAAATAATAAGAATAACAAGATGAATCAATTAAGTTCACAAAAAACACTATTATGTAGTGCACATAACATTATCCCAATGATGAAACATACATCTTGCAGATATGTTTAATCAATTTTATGTTTGATTAAAGTTAATATTGATGTTGTCTTAGCTCACATGGTTGAGCACACATGTTATGTATATTTTAAATATAAATAACTTAACTAAGTATATTTTAAGTGCAATTTTTTTTTCAGGTTGTACTTGGCTAGGTACTACATAGGTACAAATTTTATATTAATTACATTTTTTAAAACTAATTTAATGACAATTTAAGTACAATTTAGTTGAATTAATTATATAGTAAGCACATTTTTTTAAAAGTTATACTTAATTTAGTGTTATATAGATACGCCGTGATTTCTCCTTTATTTGGGACTACACCGCTACGCCGTGATTTCTCCTTTACTTGGTCCGAAACCGTTACGTTATGCTGAGTTGTGGAAATTTCACCAAAAATTTCCCTTTATAATTCCTAATTTTGCAATTTGTTGTCAAGGTTGCAATTCGGCACCGAGTGATACCTAACCGATACGCCGATATTTCGGCATAACAATGGATACTTTGAAGCACGTCCCTTAATGTTGATCATGTCTATCTCAATATGGTGCTTACTTGTTATCTTTGGGTTTGGTGTCCGATTTATGTTACTTTAATGGCCTTACATTTTATTATCAGTTATATAGAGCATAGTTGCATAGTAGATTTTATGGTGGCCTTTTATCTTGTATCCACATAACAATTTATGAGATCATGCATTATGCTAGCAACATTTCTCCACTATATTTTAACCTTCTCTAATGATACTGGCGACAATATTTTAGATCTCTCCGTTCCAATAAAGAATCACATGTCACTTGTTCTTCAACATTCTCTGTCTGTATATTAGATGAACTTCAACTTGTTTAACTTATCTTTTTAAGTTTTCATCAAGAAAAATAAAAAACTAAGGTTGTGTTTGATAAAATTGAATGTTAAGATCTGAAGAGTTAAGACATCTCAATAATGTAGAATATCTATTTAAAATTGTATCTGAATGAAGAAATGTTCGACTATTTAAGCAAAACTTGTTAAATGGAGTAATTAGAAAGGCCTGAATAATATTTTAAATACATATTTATAATATTTTGATCATAGTAGGATATGTCATCCCGTTCTAAAAGCATTACAACGGTCCCCTTCTCTAGCGAATCATAGGGAGCGAATCAAAAATGAACCGGCTATAGCGACTGTTTTTTCCGTCGCTATAACATACAAAGCTGACGACATAGCTATGAAAACCGTTACTATAACCGGTTCGTCTTTGATTCATTTTTTTTGGTTCGCTAGAGAAGGGGACCGAGCATTACAATATGTCAATATATTTAAATTCCCACACATACATCTTACCAATAATAACTATACAAAAAGAAAAAGAAAATAATAAGCAACACCAGTAGTGCAAATACTCAACTATATAGAAACTAATAATAAGCAAATAAATATACTAATTTATTACATCCTAAAACTGTGATTCTTTTTCTCTTTTTTGCTTTATTACTTTATCTCTCTTCAAAATGAAATGGTTGTGTTACATCCCAAAGCATTCATTCAGTCTTGGAGCTCAAACAAGCTTGGCCAGGCTCAGAAGTGAGATGAGTTACAGGTGGGCATGTCTCATCCTTTCTTTTCCACAACGGCTAGTTCCGTTGAGCAATCATGGATGGGCTTAACATATTACAGTGGAAGGACTCTCCCTTGTGACAATGACAGGGTAAAAGGTCTGGTTCATTCTCGCTGGCAGCAGCAAGGGCTAGCGCCAACGACTTCTCTGTTTCTTTAATTTGTGTATTTTATTAGAGGGATGCAAGAGAGATTTTGTAATATTGAAGAGATTATTTTGGTCCAAAAAGAGGCAACTTTCGGTCAGATGTTCCTCTAAATAGTTTAGCTTTAATTTTCCATCTTAACGATTTAGAGGCATTCAAAGGGAAAAAAAAATTTTCCAAAAAATTTCATGTCTTCTAGCGAATAAGAGGTGGACTGTTAAGATGAATTAAAATGCAATCAAACATCACCTAAGCCATTGATTCTCATTACTTGTTTTCTGACCCAATTCATTTGTGACGAGCGAAGAGAGTAGGCAAGGACTGACCTTAGATGGAAGTAATCTTCTTTATGCATCCTTTAGTGATTCCAACTCCATTATACACATAATTTTGCATGTTGATTCATCTATTTGTAACTTTTTTTATTCTCTAGAATACTCCATATTAATATGTGAAGATTCTACTATAGGCTCTTTTGATGTGTAACCATAAGATTTTTGACTTGATTTTAATACAGTTTTACATTAGTCTCATAGTAATTAGACAGCTTTTGTGTGACGTTTCAGATACCAGGTCAACTTGATATTTTTGACATTGTTGTTTCCAGGTAGCCGCTGATTCGCTAAATCATCGTCTATTGAAGTTATACATTGTCCATCCTAAAAATTGACATTTAACTTGATAAGATTTTTGTAAACATAATATATTTCAATGATAATTTTTTTAGACTTGTGATAAATAATTTTCATGTTACAGTGAAACCTAGGTAAACCTTAATATGGGTAAAATAAAGTCAAAAATCCTAGATCGGAGGGGTATCCCAATGTGCAAGTCCAATATAGGTCTTTGGACATACAAACCTTCCTCATTTTCTTAGTTTAGCATTAAAGTCTAGTTTCACCTTAACCAAGACACTCTGTCATCACCTAAGCAGTACTTCCGAGCCTCGGTATGAACTAACTAAGAATTGATAGTCTAATATATCAATAACTCCATGATTTCTAAAACCAATGTTCTAAAAGGCGGGAGACGGGCGGCCGAGTGGGCCTAGCGCCTAGGGGGCTTAGGCGAGATTTTTTATTTTAAGCCAATTTTAATATTTTATCTTACATTTATCCAAACAAAACAATAATTTAAAGCAAAATAATCTATAATAAAGATAATAAAGGCATTTGCTGAAAGTTCAAACACATATCCATTTATTCATAAATAAGATTGCTATTAAATAATAAAATTTAAAATTTTAAGAATTTAATTTAATATTAAAACTTAAGAAACTAAACATAAATTTAAGAATTATATTGAATTAAACTAAATATTACAAATGTATCATCATTTATATAATTTGAAGTTGGTACAAGTTCAAAAAATTACAACTATAATAAAATTATCCATTTTGACTTGATATTGTTAACTTCTTGTTGTGATTTGATATATTACAACCTGTATTATGAATATGGTAAATCATTAGAAAAATAAATATATCAAGATCTGATTTGGGTAGTTATTAAAATAAAAAAACTCTCCGCCTAGGCCCCGTCTAATTTCCTGGAGGAATTTTTTTGCCGCATTGGGCCTAGGTGAGGCGTCAGGGGGGCCTAGGCGGGGATTTTTAGAACATTGTCTAAAACCGAAATGCGATCATACCATAGTGAAAAAAGCTCCAAATATCAACTCTTTGAATATTGAATTAATTCTAAAGCAAAAGAGTTTGGATAATGAATCTGTTTATTCATCTTAAGCATTGGTGAGGCTTGGAGGTTTTAACCATGTTATAAATAGTTTCAGTGATTTTCCCTTTGTTGGAAAAAAAGAGCTTTTACTCCTTAGTATGAAAGGACCTATGAGATTTGGACAATTTCGTATTTGGATTTTGAGTGATTAATTTCCATGAACCTATTTGCATTTCTTATGTCTTCAGCATATGGCAAAACAACATGTACTTGGTCTGACTGATGAATTGATGAAGAAGGGAAAGCACTTCATATTAATACGGAATCCACTTGATATCTTGGTAAGTTGTTTCATGAATTCTACTTTGTCACTACAGTCCTTCCTTGGCAGTTTATCAACCCAATTTATGTTTTTCTTTCTTATTAAATGCTCATCTTCGTTGATTCCTTTATTTCTGAATTACTACCCTGTATCAAAACGAGCCAGATGTTTATGTTTATTATGCAAGCTAATATGAATGGCTAATTATATTATTGTTTTTTCAAAACTGGAGTAGTTTATTATTACCCTTTTGTCCTTATTGTTATATTTTTTGTCCTACGTGTTGTCCTCATTGTTATATTTTTTGTCCTACGTGTTGTCAGCCGTCCTTTGACAAGGTTGTGCCGCCATCTTTTCTTGAGTTAGGATATGGATCCTTGGTCTCTATATACAGTGAGCTCTGTGAATCTGGTAACCCCCCAGCAATCATTGACTCGGCTGAACTTCAAGAAGATCCCGAGGTTTGAGGAGCTTTCTGATAATATCAATTGTGTTTGAAATGTTTCGTTTTCTCTATCTGCATTAGGCATGTTTTTCGTAGAAATTCAAACCTGGTAGTCAACTCTTTTGTGATGAGATGTTCTTTTTTATTATGAATGGACTTTCACTTTAAACATCTTCTAATCTAATTAAGTTGTGTAGAAAAATTATAGTCTCACTTTGAACCATTTTTAAGTTTCATAGTAAGCATGCAACTTTATTATTTTAGGTCCCAACTGGGTCTTGATAGGGAAATGATTAAATCTTTGAGTTCTGTCTTCTTATGCTTGCTTTTAATTGAGATTTAAATGTGCTGCATTGGCAGATCAGCTCATCCATATTATGTAAGTTGTTGAATACTCATAGATTTATATAATATTATCCATATTATTGGTACTTAACAATTTGTAAAATCCATTTTTTGATGATTGCGGGTAGAAATTGTTTCTCATCTAAAATTTATGCTGGACATGAATATATGTAATAGCTTATTAAGATATGTAATTTAGGAGTTTGAACAAGGTACTTGTGGATTAGTTTAGTTATCTTTATTTTTACACTTACCTTGGTGAAACTCCTCTACTTTGTTCTCCTAACATAGTGCCAGTTTCAAGCACTTTTACTTTTTCTTATAAACTATTTGTCGTAACATTTACTAGTCATGTCCACATGCAGGGTGCTCTACGTGGTCTATGCGAAGATCTGAGTATTCCCTTTCAAGCTGCAATGCTAAAGTATGCCAAATTAACTTCAGTATAGATGTTAAAAACTCATTTAGCCTAAACTGCTTTTTATATCGGCAATGCTGTTTTATACATGTGGACCTTCCATGTATAAATAACCCAACATTTCTGAATGCTGATATGAAACTGGCACTATCTAGTATAGAATTTTATCCAGTTAAACATTAGTTATGTTTCTTATAAAACCATGGCTGTAATTATTCTTAATAATTATTTTTTTGTTATGTATTTTTTGATAAGTACTTCTCTTGTCTTTATGCGTTTACCTCTTTGTTTATATCATAGGTGACCATTTTATTTCTTATAGCTTTATCTGCTATGCAATCACTTTTACTAGTATGGTCTATGGTCTTGAATATTTTCTAAAGCAGAATCAAACCATCTCTACCAACAATTCTTTCATGTTTTTTCTTAATTGATTTTGCCTTGGACTTCTGACATATGCATAAACTTATAACATCTTTTCCCATTTTCTCTCTCTCTTGCTCAGTTGCTCTATACAGCATAGTCCTTTCGGGTAAAACTATCAACAAGTTTTTAGTTCTTTCCAAGTAGAAAACATGCATGGACACTGCCATTCCTGATAAAAAATTCTTTTTTAAACTGGTCTATACTAAATGATTTTTGTCAATCATCACGCACCATTTTTTTAGTCTGTTCTATGTCTTGTTTCTATCACAGGACAATGTATACAAATTTCTTTACATCATATCCATCTTGCTTCTGTAATAGTTTTCTATGATCTGTCCTGACTTATGGATAATCTTTACTCAATATACATAATTAGTTTCGGTTATTTGTAGAAGTCTTCATCCTCACAACTTTGAGGGTTTTTAAATTCGACTTTTTTTCTTTTTTTATGTTCTATATTGGGTGTCTAACCTTCTTTTCCAATGATTATTTACTTCTGGTTATTTTAAGTATCAACTAGTTATACCAGTTCACCATGAATTGTCTCCATGGAGGTTGGGGATACCTCACAATCCATGAAGGTTGGAGATGCATCGTGTTGTCCCGAACTTGGAGGCTACCTTCTCTATCTTTGCTTTGCAAATATGTGTCGTGTTTAATACTACCACACGGTTCTGTTAGAAGGATACTGTGTGTTATTGAACAAAATCACAACCCTAGATAACTTTAGTAAAAGGGTAAGGTCATCAAAAAAATCAATTCATCTATATTTTCCCTTATGTATCAATTTAAGAATATATGGAACTTACCTAATGATTTTATGCTTGATAAGCTCAGATTACGTAAGTCAGCATTTCAGGTCATTAATGATTATTTGTTTTACTTTTAGTAATAGAAATTGGCCATGATTGTTGCTCTAAAAAGCAGTTCTAGTGCATCAAAACCTACCATTAATGCATTCTTACATTTTTTCCTATATAAGCTTTAAATCTATGCATGAAAAATTCAATCCAACTGTTTTGCAGATGGGAAGCAGGTCCAAAATCAGTTGATGGCATTTGGGCTCCTTGGTGGTATGAAAGTGTTCACAAATCAACAGGTTTCAAACCAGCCAAAAAGTATCCTTCGGTATGTAGTGTATGAACCAGCATTCAATAAGAACATAATTCCTTGGCCTTCTTGCAAACCATCTCCTGATTGAAGGATAGATACTATTTATGATTGGTATTATAATTTTGCCAATGTTTCCAACCAAAATTTCCTCGACAGACTCACTTCTATTACTTCAATTTTGAAATGCATGGATTATGATCTGTTTGTTAGAGTCAACATTGATGTTAATAATATTTAGTTTTCACTCTGAAAAATTTCTTAGAAAGTTGTCATTTCATGACCATAACTAAAATCTATGCAGAGTAGCTTTGAACAGATTAAATAATACTCTCTTTGTTCCAAAATAGTGTCCCATTTGCGAAATTTTCAAATTTCAAAGATATTTTCCTTCCATGTTTATCTCTAAATATAATGAATGTTTAGTTTAGTAGTGGTGGCATGGTAGTGAAATTGTGTTGTTAAACTTGAGAATAGTATATAATTTTATATTATCATCAATGAAAAGTGGACTCTTTTTGTGGAGGATGACTATTATTATTTGCAAATGAGACATTTTAACTATCTTTTCAATACTGATTGAAATTTCATTGCTGTATAGATGATCAACTTGTATCAATGTTGAAGGTGTTGGATATTTTCAAATCTGGAACGTATATAATAAATTACTGATTTATAATCAAGAGATGTGTTGGTTCAGTTGGCATGGATTGAAGAGTTCCAACATTTGGGTCCTGGGTTTTATTCCTGGCAGCAGCAAATAGGCGTTTAATTTTTTTTAAAAAGTGCGCCAGTCCTGCAGGAAATTGACGGTTGCAATGGTTCATATCCTAGGCTGAAATTACAATGGTTTGAAGTACTGAACCAATACAATGGTTTTAGGAGTGCTGAACCTATACAATGGTTCGCATTGGCTAGACCATTGGGTCAACCATTATAATGGTTCAAACCAGTTAAATTTTAAAAGATGTGATCCAACATTGAAATCAAATGTCTATTTCAAAAAGGTGTTTTGGTACCTCCTGAAAGGAGTGTTTGAAACCTATAAATAGGTTATGAATCCACCCAAATTCTTCACTTCATATCAATCAAAAGTCTTCTCAAGTTCTAGGAAAAATATTATCATAGTATTTTCTTGCTATTATTTTCTTTCCTCTAATTTATAGTTTTGAACTAGTTTTTGTTTCTACACAACAAATTCTAGTACAGAGTTGTCTTATCTTGGGAGATTAATTCGCAGTAACTTTGTGTAGCAAAAATAAGGGGTGAATATAGTCCTAAGAAAAGAGTGGAGGACCATTAGGTCGGGTTACAACATAAGGACATCGGAGTTTGTTTAAGAACAGCTACTTACTACTAGGGGGATCGTCTAAACAATCCAACTCTTATATCAATTTGATTGTTTAAAGGAGTAAAGAGCAATATCATTAAAGAAAGTACATGTGAAGGATTGCAAGCTAGATATATGTATGGCTCCACTTGTGATAATATTAATAATTTTATAAGGTATAAGACGAGTGGAAATACTGAAAATGGCTTTGACTCCTAACATCTGTTACTTATAAAAATGGAAATTACAATTATATACCTTCGGTTTCTCAACACTTATGTAAGATATCTAACTGTCTAGCATAATCTTTTAGTGGTACCTTATAAGTTTTGACTGTTTATGCACTAGGAAATATCTCTTCTGTTAACTTTCTGGCTTCGTAGGAAGAAGATCCATTGTGGAGGAGAGTTTTGATTGACAGATTTAGATTGGAGCAGGGAGGCTAGGTCTTCTAGGTTACCTTATGGTGAGGGCTTGTGGAGGGGTATTGTAGGAGGGTGGGAGGAGTTTGTGAAGCTTGTCTCTTTTGTTGTGGGTCATGGATGCAATATTCATTTTTGGAGGGATGTTTGGGTGGTTTAGGAGGCTCTTAGGTCAATATTTCCCAATATGTTTGCACTTATGATAAAGAGTGACGTGGTAGTGTCTGACAGTTGGGAGTCATTTATACCATTTGCTCCGTTACTGTTATTTCGTTGAAGATTTGTGGGTGATGATCCTCAAGCTTTTTGATATGATTTGGGTGATGCCAAGATCATTTTGGGCTTTGTTGGATGTTTCGAGAGGGACTAGAATTTCTGAGAGTTGCAAGCAATCGGAGGTGAGCCCTCATTGTTTATGGTGAATTCTAAGGGGAGTGAGAGGAACTGTAGATATTATGAAGAGGAGTGCTTCATTATTCACATTAGTTCTATTCTTGACAGTAGGAATTGTTTCTGATTCACTGCTGCGCTTTGTTGATTTTTTGTTGGAATTTAGCCTGGAAGCTTGAGATGGTTTTTTGGTGTTGGGCCATATTCATGCTAGCTGGGACGTTATCTACTTTTTCTGTATACTCCTCGTGTACTTGGGCGGCATCTCCTTTTGATGCCATTATTTATATTATACTTTTATTTTTATTGTTTTTATCAAAAAAAGGAAAAAGAAAAAATAAACTTGCTGCCTTTGTAAGCTACTTGAAGCAGCCAGCAGGTATATCTTAAAATTTTGTAGTATTTACATATAAGAATATGGCATCCAAAATTGCTAGCATTACTATATTGAAAGGTTTCAAAATTGGAATTGGATTGTATAGCTGTATAGGAATGAACAAGAAGAGCAAGGCATTTGCTGCACCATCTAGCTAGAATATAATGTGCATGCCTTTCCCAACCGATGAATAATAATTTCTGAACTTGTGCCAACCAGCTAGAATAGACTTCCACAAGCCAACTCCAAACGGCAACTGGGACTCACTCGGAAACCACCCAAACTAGTGGATCCAAATCTTGCAGCAACAATCCTTCTCCAAAAATTAGGCCTTTCTCAACAGTTTAGTGCCACAGCCACTTAGTGCTCAAAGCTTGGTGAAAGATACAAATGTCCCAAGTCCCATGGTCATCACAACTCATAGGTTTACAAATTTTCTTCCAGCAATCAAATGATATTTGAACTCCTCATCTATTCCTTCCAATAAGAAATTCATGATATTATCTAATTTCTTAAGAATCGAAGCCTCAAGTGGCGAAGTCGACTGAAGATATGTTCTAGCTCGATAGGGTACTATTAATCTTGGTGAGATTTTCTCCTGAACAAGTTTCCACCCTGCTATTCTCCTCTCAAACCTTTCAAGCACACGATCCCATATAGCCTTAGACTTATAAGGTGCCCCTAGCGTTATCCCCAAATAAGTTGGCTGGAAAGGCCCAATTTCACACCCCGATGCTGCAAGACGCCCTAGTATTTTAAATATAAAGTTATGTTTTTCGTGGTTAACATGCATTTATCTTATATTTTGATTGGAATGGTTACTGTTGGCATTTTATGTGGTTTTTTTAGGTTCCTTAGTGTAACGATAAAAGTGGAACCTAATAATACATCTCAAACTATAACTTAAAATCTTCTACTCTATAGTATCCTACTATCCTCTCTCTCTCTCTCTCTCTATATATATATATATATATATATATATATCCCCCACCCAACAAAAAAAAAACAACTCTCTTTTTCCATCTATACTTATCATCTGTTTCTCTGTTTTTT
Organism: Panax japonicus; assembly: GCA_020205505.1. NCBI lineage: Eukaryota > Viridiplantae > Streptophyta > Magnoliopsida > Apiales > Araliaceae > Panax > Panax japonicus. The sequence continues at coordinate 50,974,953 of CM035100.1, forward strand.
CAGCCATTTCCTTCTTCTCTGTATGGCTTGCTGGAGCAAAGTTTACCTTTATATAACTTGATTAAGCGACATGCAAGACGAGCGAATTTCCGACGGTCTCCCTTCCCTCAGCCTAGTCTTCCTGTTCCCGCTAATGAGAAGCTGCTTTCTTGGGTTGGTGATGAGATTTTACCCCGTGACAGTGCGAAGGTACTTGCATAGAAAATCATTCCAAGTATGTATCATAAGGAATTATAAACATAATTGACCTATACTTTTTTAGTTTTGTTAGAGTGAATTTTCTTGTATTCTCATTTTACTCTTTTATTGTCTTAAGGTTTCAGTTTTTGACTCAATTGTCCAAGGTGGTGATTCAGTTTGGGAGGGACTTCGAATTTACGAAGGGAAGATATTTAAGCTTGAGGAACATTTAGATAGGTTAGTACTTGAAATGCTTGGAGTTTAAATAACATTTCTGTAGTAGAGACATATCTAGTCATATTCAGGTATATTAAAGAGATAGTATGTCCTATGCAGGTTGATGATATAACTAATTTTGAATGTAAGTGAGTAAACGTATAAATTTAGAAACTTTGTGAGTGACATATGTTGAGAGTTATAACAAAAAGTTACATGCTGAGGACTTCTTTTAGGATAAAATAAATCCTAAACCCCCTTTGTTATTAACCAAATTTAATTTGGCGTTATTTAAACCATCGTCCATAATTAGTATTAAAGCATGGGTCCAACCCAACATACTAAAATAATTAAATTTAAGTTTGGTCCAAACTTATATTTTAATTAGTTAATTACATAAAGTTGCATCTTAAAAAGTTTGGTTATTACAAACACCCTACTTGGCCTCCACCCACGCCTATTACAGGACATCTCCTCACTTATATTCTTCTGATTCAAGTCTCTTTGTACAATCCCCCCAACTAATTTTTGGTCTACCCCTCATCTTATATCTTCCTCTTCATACAAGACTCCTCTTCTAACCGGTGTATTCTGTCATTGGATATGATTAAATTATCTCAGTCAATGTCCACTCATCTTCTCATATATATGATAATTTTGAATGCTATATATTAGTAATTATATGATAATGACGGAGTCTGGAAGTGATAACATGATTCGGTTTATCTAACCTCTTGGCATAATCTATGAAATTTAGTTCGACTTTCCTTTAGTAAAGTTACTTTCTGCAGTGAAAGGAGATATCATATACTTCTATTTGGTCCTTTTCACGCATCAGTAAATTCTATCAAAAATTGTATTCCTTTTTGAACAGGATGTTTGATTCTGCAAAAGCTCTAGCATTTACCAATGTACCAACTCGTGAAGAGGTGAGAGTCTACCATCAATAATGTCCTTGTGGAAGTTATTTTTCTGTGATTAATGTTGTTTGTAACATTTATTTTCCTTCTTTCTAACTGTGTTTGTGAGATTTAAAAAGGAGAGAAAAGAAAGGAGAAGCATGTAGGGGAGAGATTAGAAGTTCATTGTTTGGGAGTTTTTTGAGGAAAGAAAAGAAAAGAGGAGAGAAATTTAAACAAATTTCCTCCCAAACTTGGGCAGATTTGGAAGGAAGTTTATTAAAGACTTAGATGACATATTAAAAGACCAAAAATATCCTTATAATGGTTCTCAAATGTAAATAAGGGTAAAATAGTATTATGAAAATTAAAATTCCTTCCAAAACTCACAACACACAAGGAAAGAAAGAAAATTTTTCTCTCCTCTTTTCTCTCTTAAGTTTCAAATTTTTTTATTTCCTTCTCTCTCCAAACTCATCAACACTGTAAGTTTCATATTACTGGGTTGTTGAATTGTGGTATTTCCTATAGATTCAAATTGTGCTAATTGGTTACTCTAATCTACGACTTCTTGCACAACTTTCAGGTTAAAGAAGCCATTTTTAAAACTCTCATTAGAAATGGAATGTTTCATAATGCACACATCCGTCTAAGTCTGACGCGTGGCAAGAAGGTTAAGTCTCTTTATTTTCTCTTCAAGTAATCAGGAAGTTTAAAATAAAAAATGATTATAAATAGCAGTTTCTTGTAACACAAAATACCTGGAAAGTGAGAGAAAGAACATTAATTTGAACTTTATAATGTAGCAGTTGAAGTATAGTAGGTCCAACTTGCTTGTCAAAAATAAATTTAGCACTTGTTGAAGATTTACTCTCATTGTTCTCGAACTAGCTTCTCAATCTACTCTTAAAACCTTGAAGTGATTGGTTTCTATATGTAGGCTATAGATGTCTATTCTTTGTGTCTTACATTTTCATTGGGACATCTTGATAGAAGGAGCTGATATGCACGTACTCTTGTCCTTGAATCAACTAATTAGTACGAACCATAATCATTGAGCTATTACTGGACCCCTAATACATGGAAACTCAAGATCTTAAGTATTCATTTGTTTAAACAACTGTTTGCAGCAGAGTCTGTTAAGGTGAGTAATGAAAATTATTATTAATGTGTTGGTCTTACATACATTGGCAAAACAACATAGAGGTGGGGGTGGGGCCCACCCCAATTTTTCCCCCTTGCTAAATACATATATATATGTATGTATGTATGTATGTATGTATGTATATGTAAAGTTTTAAAATGTTAGGCTTTTTAATTTCATTTCTTTAATTAAAATTATGTATATAACTTATTTGATTAAAAAAATCATTTAAAATAGTTTTTTGCAAAATATTCATTCAAAATTTATATACCAATCCAAAATTAGTGTATATTTTGATCTTTTGAAATTAGTTTACAAAATCCTTAATTTTAAATTGAATTAATTTTAGTACAAACAACTACAATTATTATAAACTAACTAAAAAACTATTACTCCCTCCGTCCCAAATTAATTGCTCAGTTTTGACTTTTTAAAGTCAAATTGACCATTTTTAAAATTAATCTTTTTACTATTTTTGCTAAAATATAGGTGAAGAGATTATAACCAAAAGAAAGTATATGCAATTTATTAATAATCCTAATTTTTATAATTTTAGAAATATATTTATATATGCTTAATTATTAATTCTAAAAATAGTCAATTTGACTTAAAAAAGTCAAAACTGAGCAGTTAATTTGGGACGGAGGGAGTACTAATTAATTATCATGTTTGTTTCTTTCAAAACCTATACAAATTCATATCAATTTTGAATTTTATGATTTCAATAATTGACTTCAGAAAATCATACTATATCTCTAATTTTGGAATAGATAATGTTGAGAAAAGAAATTATTTGGAGTATTACTGCGAGTATAGATTGACACTTTGATATATAGGTTGACATGCATTAAAAAAATAACTCATATAATTTATTGTTTTTCGTGCATTTTAAAGTAATATTAGTATGATAATTTATTTATAAAAATTTTGGCCCCTCCGGATACAAAATCCTGGTGCTTCCACTGCTTACATATGTGTCTGGATAAGTAGAATGTAAATTATTGTTTTTATTTTGGTCTTATTTATGTTTGTGGTTAACTGTATATTAGAACCTATAGATAGTTGGGGTTGTAGTTGCAAACAAGCTGCTATTTAACTGAACCAAATCGGTGATATAGTTAATACTTCTGTTGACTTTCATATAATAAGCTATAATTAATGCAACACTTTTTCTTGTTCAGGTTACTTCTGGAATGAGCCCAGAGCTTAATCTTTATGGATGCACCTTAATAGGTAACATTTATTAGTCTCTCACCACGTGTACTTTTGACAAGTAATTGTAGTATTATTTTCCTCCATCTGAGCCTTTTTGTTATATGGTGATGTTACTGTGCTGATGTGTGTGATAGAAAAATGGTCCTGGTGTTCCATTTTTGATAGGTTATGTTTCTCTTTCTTCATTTTCTTCACCCCCATGTTTTCTTCTTATTACAGCCCTAGTAGTCACATGCATTGCGAGGCATATGAGACTCATCTGTTTTAACTAACTTGAACCTTTTCCAATAGTAGCAAGCAACTGTTAAAATTATCAAGCTTTTCTGCTAAATGCTATTAACATATCCCTCATTTTATGAATAGTACTTGAGCTATTTTTTTGATTCAGTAACCGTATATTGTTCTCATTTCAGGTGAGGTAATTATGTAAGCAACCAAAACTAGTCTACTTTGTATTAATGTCAAAATATACTTTGCCTATCCTAACTTTTGTCTTTGTTTCTCTATTTGATCATGTTAAACTCTTATAACTAGTAGAGGACCAAGGAATTTTTAGCTCTGGGGGCGAGTTGAAAAAAACGACAAATACTTTAAACAAAAGGCAAATAGAGAAAATTTTACCCCTATATATAGTTAAATCATTACTTTGGCTTCCATAAAAATGATAACAGATAAATTATGTGATTGTAAATAAGAAGGCTGTACAGGCAGGCAGTCTCAATATTCCATCAGTTGGATCACTTCCTTAAAGGTTTTAGCTAAATAATGTCTATCATGTTTCTGTTATATATTTTAGAGAATGTAACTCATCGCTGTTTCAAGTGTTTTGACAAGTTTATAGGTTGCTGAATCTGCAACGCATACTTTACAATGAATCTTTCTACTGATTTTTGTATCGCCTTTTAAATATGAAGGTTATTTATTTAGTTATAAATAAAGTACATCACTTGATATTGAACTGCTTTGGTTTATGTATTCTATGAAGCTATTATAACTGTTTTTTCTTATAAAAGTGCAGTGCTTGCTGAATGGAAACCTCCAGTCTATGACAACACAAAGGGAATTACTCTGGTGACGGCAACCACTCGGCGAAATTCACCGAATGTAAAACCATGGTGTACAATATTGAATTACTAATTAATATGCAGTAGAAATTCTAAAAGTTTCTTCAGCCATATTATTTCCTCGACCTGAAAAACTTGTGATTTCCAGTCTCCCTACGCTCTCTCACATCTACTTCCGCCTTGCATTCTTTGTTAGCTTGAATTCCTTTTGGTGCTCCTTGACAATATATAAATATTTTCAATTAGTTATAATGATGTTTTCCTACAAAAAGCATTTATTAAGAGAGTTAAAAGGATAGGGTACAAAGCTTTGATAGTTATGATTAAGAAAACCCATTTTTAAACCCTTTTTAGTGGAAATGCGTATAATGGTGCAGTTGACTTGTTGATTGGACATCTCAATGATTTACTTGTCAAACTGAGTAAGGTTAAGCTCACAATAAGCTACGTAAGTGCCTCCCTGTTCATGTCATCTCCATTGTTGCTGTCCCCATGGCTCCCTAGCTGTTTTGAGATTTAGCACACCAAATAGCTTGGTCATCAACTGAGGGAACTAGAATCAGTGTTACCTGGAATGTGAACATGGTTCGTTTCGGCATGCAGTACGAATATGGGTACACGGTATGCTATATAATTAAAGCGCGGTACGCTAGGGTATCTTTATATAAGTTTTTGTAGTTAGGAATTCTGATAGAATCTGTATGAAATAAATCTAAGTTTTATAAAAGATTTTTAGTTGAATCAACAAGTTGGTTGTTTAATATATAGTTTAGAACAAATATAATGTTTGAGCACCCAATACTAAGTTAGAATATTGATATTTGTGCAATTATAGGTAAAACAACAAAGAAATTTTTCGGTACATTAAATGTAGAGTATTGGTAGTATCGTGTTTTGGTACGCAAGTATCAATACGCGGTTTAGTAGGTTAATGAGAGTATCTGGTAACTTTGACTAGAACTGTCCCAATGCAGTCTTCCTTCCATAAGGTCGTTGGGGTTTTAGTACACAATATACTAAATTTCACCAAAAGGTTTGAGTTACCCGGTAGTTGTCCTCTCATTTGGGGGAACCACTTTGAGGTTTCAAGTCACAGTTCTCTCTCTCTCTCTCGCATTAATTAAACGATTTGGTATATGTTTTTATTTGGTTTTATCCAGTCTTTTATTCTTTAGCCATTCTACTTCGATCCAGATTTTAGTTGTTTTAGCATAGGTTTTAGGTGCCTTAGGATATCACATACATTAATAAAATGTAACTTCAACAGAGTACTGTATTAATACTTACAATGCTGAGGCCAGACTACTATATTAGTATTGTAGATACTAGCATAAAGGTTAGTTTAATTAGATCTGTGATGTGAGAGGTATATTATTCTACTGGGATATTTATTTGATATCTTTCTATATTTTATTTTGACTTTACAACGTCCCTGTTCATATGTTGTTAAACGTCTAGTTCCAAATCTGTAACTACTGATACTTTGATCAACTCCATAGACGGCATTTTCTAACCAATATTTCTTTCTTAATAAATTGATGCAAGTGTTTTCAGTTGGATTACATCAAATTAAGAAAGGCATAAACTTCAATGTGTTCTGATATAGGTTTTGGTTCATCTAAATTGTCAACACTCAACTTTGGATTCTTTCCTTTTCATTCACTTACTTTTTTTTAAGTGTTTATTGGCTCACTTGTTTGTATCCTTGTTTGCACCAGATAGAAATAAGTTAGATAATCATTTTATTCATGACACAATTTCATGCAAGTGATGTACAAGATTTAAATGAATTCTTTCTAAACTATGTTACCAAATTATTTTACTGATGAAAAGTTGAATAATTACAACAAAGGAAGGACCCTGGGTGGCTTCCACACGCTTCTTTCTAAAGATAATGACTTGATTTTTCGTTTCCTTTGCAGAATTTGGATTCAAAGATTCACCACAACAACATTCTTAACAACATACTTGCGAAGGTAACTTACCTAGTTATGGTTCTAATGGTTTAAAATTTACAAAACTATGTTGTTAGTTTGCCAGATGATTGTTGTCCCTTCATTGGTACCAAGCAGGGAAATAGCCATTCAGTTGAGTTAGTGCGGAGTATTTGATAGTTGTGAATTTATCAGCCAATGAGATAAAATCAGCCACCTGCTTTTGTCGAATTTTTTTAAATTCGCTTGCCAACTGTAGGAAACTTTTTTTTAAAAAAATTTGCCATCTAAATTCGTGAAAACTGTATCAAAAGAGCATTGCAGGATCCAATATATTGTCTGGCTTTTCTTACACGTTATATTATAATAGTCGACTTTAATGTTTTTTTTTACTTCATGCAGATAGAAGGGAATAATGCAAAAGCTGATGACGCTATCATGCTTGACAAGGATGGTTTTGTGTCTGAAACAAATGCTACTAATATTGTAAGGCTTTGCATTGCCCTCCTTTTCCAAAACCAACTTTTACACGTATAAGTTAAGGCTTCCATCAGTATTTCCATATGGATGAGCTGCAATTTAATGGGGAGAGGGCTCTCACAATAAGTTTGGAATTATAAATCATATACTCGACGTATTTATCCTTTTTTCGTTTTATTTATTTATTTTAAATGGCACAGTGAGAATCTTCGCAATGATATATTTTTCCTTTTGGATCCTGTCCCCTGTGGATGGGGGAGGTTGGGGGTTTGCAGCAAAAGCAAATTCCTTTGCACAAGTAATCCATTGTGATGGTTGTAGATCCCACTATCTGCCCTTGCAACAGTGATTATCCAAGGAGTATTGCCTTTGCACAAGTAATCCATTGTGACAGTTGTAGATCCCACTATCTGCACTTGCAACAATGATTATCCATCCAAGGAGTATTTAGCAGTTCCAGTCGTAGTATTGCCTACCAGTTTCTGAATCATGCCCCTGAAGTTCAATAATTATTTGAATATTTTCTTAGATTAAAAATAAATAATTAGAAGTTATGTACCAATGAGCTCTAGTAGTGGTACCCCCTCTCATCCTCTAATGAGGAGGTGCAGGGATCAAATCCTTTCAGGATTCAACGGATAAGCTATTATATTGTTGAAGATATCTCCAATAGCTTATATAGGCCTTCTCTTGCAAGGGTTGAGATCGGGTGTTATGCCCCCTCACCCATCTTAAATTCTTAATAATATAACTTTTAGGAAAAAAAATAAAAATTGAAGTTATCTAATATTTTTTGTTCTCAAAATGCAGTTTTTAGTGAAGAAGGGCCGTGTTCTAACACCTCATGCTGATTACTGTCTTCCTGGTATTACTCGAGCAACTGTAAGTATCATCAAGTCCTCCTCTAGTTGCTATATATTAAGTTCTTTTGCTTCATTTTGTTGCTTGATCTTATTTGCTTTTCCTCTTAAAGATCTTGTTGCTCATATATTTGGGGTTATCAAGGGATTTCTTCTAGCTTTCGAACTTACGCTGCCCTTCCTCTCACCATTACATTGCATTTGGTTTCCCCTAAAAGTGCAGTCGTGATAGTTCCAATTTTGATAAATCACCTACCTTATCTAAAAAACAAAATAATTATGAAGAACGTGGTTTAAGGTCAAATTTTTTTGGGAGATAAAAATGCTATGATTTTATTAGTAATGAGAAGCAAACTTTTAACTTATAAATGAATCATTTTCAAAAGCTCCCCCCCTTCTATTTATAATTCTGTGAACCAAACACCCCTTGTCATGAAAAACTTGAAGCAGAAACCCTAATCTTGAACCTATTGTATATCTTGTGATGGATTTTATGTAACAGCCTAGCTGGTAATCACATTTTATGTGACAGCTTTGAGGTTAGCTGGCAATCCGTTGATTTATTAACATGGAAACTTAGCCCTTCAGAGTAGGTGCATGCAATAATACTTTCAAAGAACGTTTTCCTTAACTTTTTTATTATAATTTTTTTTTCTTATTTTGTTGGTTTATATTTGAAACTGATATCCATAACTAGTTAATAGGCAGACTATATAGTGTGATAGAACTTGGCATTAGTCACGTTGTTTTGATTATATTATGACATTAATTTTGTTGACGAAATTCATGATTTGATTATATTATGACATTAATTTTGTTGACGAAATTCATGAATAACACGTAGTTACAATACCATAGTATGTCGCTGAATGTTATTTTGTTTCTTGCTGATCAGCTTGATATGATTTTAACAGCATTATTAATTGCTGATTAATTGGCAGCACATATCTATATGTAATGCAGGTTATG